>CM040244.1:196000734-196498542 GCA_022545495.1 Chrysanthemum lavandulifolium
TTCATTTAAGACATTTAGAAGACCGAAACACTCAAGATGTTATAGGTCTTAGATCTTAGAAACATCATTTCCACTCTTTCATAGTCGAATTGTCGGATCCCTAGATTATTTAGACGGATCCCTCCGAGGAGGAACCGTGGGATCCGGATGACGCTTTAAGTCAAATCATGCTAAAACAATCATTTCAACTCATCTTCCTAACTCAAAACTCCATCTCATCTTAAATGAGTTCCTAGATCGCAAACTCCGGTTGACTCTGTGCATGTTAATCATCACATTCCAATAAATCCTAGTGGCTTAAGGCTTAAATGCACTTAAATCTCTTGGTTTATAAACCACTTTGTTAGGACCTCCATAGTCATCACCTCATCCTAACTTTCAAAGACTTTAGAAACCCTTGCAAACCTCTTGAAATCATCTCATCATGAGGAAAACCCCAAGTAGTAACTTATCCACCAAAGAACCACCCTTGAAAAAGGCGCGTGTTATACACGAAATTGTTAGGTTACTAGTTTTACAAACACAAGTAATATAGAAAGAGATAAGGCGATTGAACAAGATCTAACACACACACACAACGATAATAAAGACGGTTTAGGCGAGGAGTGAATGAGAGAATAACTTGAACAACCAACCTTCAAATGAAGGTTTACATAAGGTATTTATAGGAGGAAAGCTAGGCAACACTCCTAGTTTCCATCCTTTCTTTAATGGGCTTGGGCCTAAGCTCATGGGCCTTCTACATAAGCTTAAGGCTAATAACAAACATAAAGGCCATAATAAAGCTAACTATTACATATTAATTACTAACACTTGATTATGGTTTAGAGTGATTCCAACAATCTCCCCTCAAGTGTTGGTGATGAACGGTGAAGGCGTTGATGTAATAGTAGCTCGACGCCTTCCGACATTCTTCTTCTTGTGAGAAGAATTGCCTTGATTCGAACAATCTCCCAAAGTAGAGAAATTGTTTTCTTTGAACGGTTATGCTTTGACGTCATCTTTAACTTTGTTCTTTGATTATTGTTCTTGTGGTGAAAGTGATAGTATGTTGTTGTCTCGATCAAGTCTCGCCTCGTGTCTCGCGTCATTGCTAAAGGTTCCACGCCATTCTTCAACATGCTCACACGCCTTTGACGTTGGAATTCAAGATCGATGAAGTTCTTTAAGTCTTTAACTTTGTAGATTCTTTGATTTGACGAAGAATCATTCGATCGTTGTGTTGCTTTTGGATAGAACTTCCATTAGTGATGATGTTGGCGTGAGCATGAGAAGAATCAAGACGATCATCCCGCCCCGAGCTTCCATAAGAAGAAAACATTTCAAACGGTTAGTAATAAGCGGATTCCGCACTTACAAGTTTGAACTTCGAGAGTGTTAACAAGATAGTGTGAAAACACAACTCTAATTTTACAAAGGCCGCTCTCGAACCGGAGTCCCACAAGTGAGATAACGCGATGTACCAAGTACATCTACAGCTCAGATGAGTCGCCGAGGTACATCAAGCATCACCTCACGATCAGACCGCTTGAGACACACTGCGCGAATCCACGGGAGTTACCAAGTGACCGCCGTGGCTGCTTGATGTCGACTCGGCAGAGTTTCCATTCAATCACCGAGGATCACAGATGTGAACCTCTCATAAATGTTCTCGATGATTGCTAAGATCCGTGAAGGACTCGATATGAACCACCGATGATCTTATTTGTTGATCAACAAGTGATGAAATGTCAAGTGTACCTAAGAGATCTTTGATGAATCTCGTGGCTCTAGACTCAATAGTGCTGCTTTGGTTTTCCCGAGCGGAGACTAGGAGAGGGTCTCCTTCTTCAATACCAACGATCTCAAGAGAAAGCCAATAGTTTACGAGGGTTCCCGTGAGAATGAAACAAGCTTCGCTGAGAGAAACTTGAGTGGCTAAGAAGGTTTAGTGCATGCGCCATCGGGTCCATGACGACTTTTAATCTTCAATACCGCGCCACTAAGTGACAACCAAGAGTATATGAATTGAACCCGTGTCCATTTCTAAGTTGAATAATTTGAGGGCTATTTCTTTTCACCCTTTCTTTGCATTTCTTTTAATTCTTCAACTCCTTCTTTCTCCGATTCTCATTTTCTCCTTTTATAATCATACCTAAGGACTTCTAAGTACTAACTATTTGTGATGTCCTTGGGTAGATCCCTCCGCCTCAAGGATCATAGGACGTTATTCCTAACCTTAGTCACCTTATAACCCATGACTAACCTATGTTGCCATTAAAACCATCGTTAGAAGAATCTCTCAAAGGGTTTGTTAATGAAAATCATGTTTGAACCATCGAGAGATAGGATTTTGCATAAATACTCCCCTCCACATGTGCTTTAGAGTTTTGACGGAAATCAGACCTGTGGGAAGAGCGCACTTTTGAATTGATCAACTCAAGATAGACAATCCCCATGAGACACGGTTACGTTGCATAGTTAAAGAGTTACATTGTCGCCTTTTAGGTGACAACTAGCTCTAATAACTACCTTGAAGGTGTAGACAAGCCTCGAAAGGTTGTCATACCCACGAGTTCATGTCTACCAAGAGTATCTCGAATGGTACTTTCTACTTGGACAAGTCCTTTCATGAGACACGCTTACATTACTAGCGAACTAGCTTGAAATTATTACCCGTCCAGACAAGTCTTTTCGAGTTACTAACAGCTTTAGTACCACAATTGCTGGTTAAGTCTATTACACAAAGATTCATTTGCATTTACACAACATATTTCTTATCACATAATTTTTCCCCTCAAAAATGGCATATAAAATGTTATTTTTGAAAAGTTGAGAATAAATATGACCATTTCGAGTGTCGGGAAGATGACCACTATGAACAATTTAGAACAAAGTTTTAATTCAAATACCCCTCAACAAGTGATATAAACGGTTGAGGTTTTGAAAATCATACGGAAGTACTTGTCCTTTTGAGCAAAACCTTGAAAATGAAAGGTTTGATAGGTTTTACTCAAAAGTAAGAAGCTTTCGCTCCTTTTATAAGGATTGTGGCAATCAAGCGCACTACGTGGTCCTTTCTTGACAAGAACGGGTTGTACATCGTTATGTGCACAAGCCATAGACATATATAATCACACATCCAAATGTTATAATGAAGGAAACAATTCAAGGGTACCAGAAGTGCAAGTGATGTCGCCAGAGTGCAATGTATGCTGATAGCCGGTGATGTTGATCCTCGGTCGACCACCAACAAAGCTTTCCAACGCTCGAATCGATCCTTCAAACAACCTTTCATCAATCATCTTGATGATCCTCCTCACATCCCTTCGATCCCGAGAATTCCATCGCTTAGAGACCCAATCTTGTGACGTATGTCCTTCAACCTATAGGCCAATCCGTCCCTAACCATCTTCAAAGTGTGATCCCCAAACTTGTGAAGTTCACTACACGCCATTAAGCAATTTCTTTGAAGTTCACTACGTAAACGACGCCAAAGGTTTGTCGATGAGTGTATATTGTGAGAGCCGGTTGAGGTCGGAAGATCTAGCCGAGGTGGAGTGAAGTTGACACGGTCCGATAAGATTCAACCGCAAACCAAGATCTTCTACACGCTCCTTGATGACTATGCGTCCGATGAAGATGAGCAATGACTTGATGAATTCACGTTGTACTTTGGTTGAAAATTGTCTCATGCGACTTGTACTTTGGCAAGGTACATGTCTTCAATGTCGTTGATAGACAAATTCTCAAAGTCACTTCAGAGAATGCATAATCCTTTCATCTTGTCGCTTGACCACGATATTCTTTAGGAAGGTGTAGTCCCACTTAGATGACGTAACAACATGTTTGATGGCAACGATATCCTTAGTAATCGAACACCGCATGTTGAGACTTCAACCCGACACCGTAGTAGATTCTTCGCGCCCGCCAATGATGAATCCCAGACATTGCATCTCGGTCGATGCTTCCACTTTGTCGAGAACAAGTGATTGGCACGCCTCGATGGCTATGCGCTCGAGTATATAGTCGCCGGAAATGGAAGTGTCAACGATGTAGCGATTTTTGAACCATCGCCACCATGTAGAAGAAATTCCGTGTCTTTGTTGAAGAAATATCCGAATGGGATCCTAGGTTCATCCGGGTTGGCCAATTGTTGGTAGAGGTTTTGACCATTGGTGTAGTATGGAGGGTTGTCCCGCTTGGTGAAGTCGATGTTTGCTTCGGGTTGAGCCAATCCATGTTGTTAGACATAGCTCGAGCAATGTTTTCAAGGTGATATTCGACTCGATGGCACTTTCTCGAGCTATCTTTCCACAGCTTGAAAAGCTTCATTCTTGATTCGCCTCAACTCGGATTTCGCCATCTTCTTCACGGAACTTTTCTTGCAAAAGTTTTGTATGCTCCAATGTATTACCGCTCACCAAATCCTCGACCTTCTTCGTGGTAGGGAGTGTTGTTAACAAGAGTAGAGAACCATTCAAATTCTTCGCTTTATCGTCATCTAGCCAAGATACGACGCCACCGAGGCGCTTCTTCTTCTTTTCAAGGCCTAGATGATGATGCCGGTTTTCGAACTTGTTTGGGAGAGGTGGGTTGTTGGGGCTCAAGGACCTCTTCATCGCCACCACCCGTATACTCAAAGTGATCACCGTTTTCGAGTCGTGGGTGGTAACTCGAATCGCCCCGAGGTTTATCCGTAGAAGAACGAGGAGGAGACCTTTGTTGAGTAGGAGTCCGCTGGAGAGGAGGTAACATAGAAGATGATTCACCGACTTCTTCCGACGCTTAGCTTTATCATGCTTATCCCGATCCTTGTCTTCATCGCCTCTAGGACGCTTAGACTTTTCTCGCTCGAATCTACATGCTTCTTTGAGTTGGTAGTCCAAGAATGCTTGAAACAAATTTTCCTTCCTCAAGTAAATGTCCCGATCGTAGACATTTGTGTGACAAGCTTGGCCACCAATTCATTATCCGAGAAAACTACAGGATCGATGGATTGATTGTGACGGTTAAAGGTGTGGATCTTATAGTTTGCTTGGCTATCTCGCATAAGATTCGGATATAGTTGTCCGTAAACATCTCCTTTGTGACTTTAGGAACGATATCCTCAAGGTACTTGTTAGTGTAACCTTCGATCATTTCGCTCGCCTCCTCTTGACGATGACTTTTCATGAATTCTCGGATAAACTTCCTTTCTTCTTGCATCTTGTCATTCTCGCCATGTAGATATTGTATTTGTTGATTAAGAAAGTTCACTTCAGAAGCATGTCTTTCTTTCTCGAATTGTTTGACAATTTTCACAATTCTTTCATGGGTCCGAGAAATCCAAGATCGAGGTGGTTTCTTCACGATTTGGATGTTGATTTGGTTGATTTCTTTGATGGTGGTGGTGAGGAATGAGATGATGAATCTGATGAGGAGGAGACATGAGGAGGAGACTCGGGGTCCTTAGGAGGTGCGTAAGTATCCTCCTTGAACGAGTTGGACCGCTGAGAAGCAAATCATCATAATTCTCTTTGTCATCTTGTCCAGATTTAGCCTTTTATTCCATCCGAGCCTTAGCTTCTTCATCTTTTCTTTCTCGCCTTATCCTTTCTCGTTCCTCAATGTTATGTTCGATAGATCCTCCACAAGCTTTTGTTGTTGCACAAGAGTGGTGGCACCGCATCCCTTATCGGGTCGATTAACCGCATCGATCTCGGTGAAGAGTGGGCAAGACCACTTGATCCTCCGGGGCCACCCATTTGGTCTTTTGCAAATTCTTCACTTTTGAATGTGTCTAACTAATTTAAACTTCTTCCCGTAGGATTGATCCAAGA
This sequence comes from Chrysanthemum lavandulifolium, assembly GCA_022545495.1. Lineage (NCBI taxonomy): Eukaryota > Viridiplantae > Streptophyta > Magnoliopsida > Asterales > Asteraceae > Chrysanthemum > Chrysanthemum lavandulifolium. Next base: position 196,006,536 of record CM040244.1, read on the forward strand.
GCTCTTCTTCTTCTTCGTAGCTTTCATCATAGGGCACAAGTGCGGAGTCTTCCCTTTCCTTTATCGCCTTGAGGACTTGGAGGTTTTGGCATCAAGGATTGTCATCCTTGCGCTTCGTAGTAGGTAATCTCTTCATCTCGTGTCGCACCTTCGAGCTTTCATCCAAAAGCTTTTGCGGTTCAGTGTAGGAATAGGTTCTTCCTTTATAGGAACAATCCTTTACGAGGAGGATTCCTTTGGGAAGCTTCCTATAACTTTCGTAACTTCATCGCACTTCCAAAGACTTCCTCTTCGGTTCTCCGAGTAGGAGTTCCAAGGTTTTTCATCAAGATGACCAACTTTGCCTTCTTTTACCGCTACTAGATACCTTTTGTACGCTTCAAGCTTCTTGAGTTCTTTAGATAGAAGGTGATCAGCAAAGACGGCACCGCTTCTTAGTTGTCGATTCCTTGATTCTCGATAGAAAGGATAGGTTCGACAACAAGTCGTGATTGTCGGGTCATTGAGCCTCACGGGATATCGTGATTAAGTCCAAGTGCTCTCTCGATCAAAAGCTTTGTGTATCCGACATAGGGAATCTTTGAGCCAAGCTTCTTGTGAAATAGCATCATGTCCTCCCATATCGCTGCTTCGATTTCGATGTCCTTCTTATTGATCAAAGACCGTAAGATTTGGTTCCATGAGCTTGATGCTCATAACCACCGCCACGACCGTAAATGACTTGGTAATGATGATGTAGAGGGTTCTCCACGGTTGAGGAATGTTCTTAAGCTCCACGTGAGAATGCTTAGTAACAATCCTCAAGCTTCATCATAGCCAATGTCAAGAAGAAATTGCGTAACTCCTCTTGGCTCGATTTCGTGAATGAGAAGAACAGCCCGTAAGTCCGCATGAGTGATGGTGACTTGTTTGTGAATGTCACCGCCATCGACTTTGACCGTGATCCTCGCATAGAATTCCGCACTGTCGAATGTAGATTTCCAGACAAGAGCAGAGTGAGAGCATGTTCTCGTAGGGATGATTCCTTAGAATATCCACAAGAATGAGACAAGAAGATTCTCGAGCATGTGAGGGTTTCAAAGTCAACCCTAAGGTTGTTCTTTCCAATCTTTCTAGGATAGCCACTGGGAAGATATCAAGAATAGTGAGAACCTCTGTGCATCCACATTCATTTGAAAGTACCATGTCGTGATCTCAAATAACATTAGCCAAAAGAACCAACATATCGAAGACATAATGTTAGTCAATGTAAGGTCTTATTGTCTAGTTATTGAATGTACAAAGGATAATGATTGTTACGAGTCCTAAGTCACTTGTTTGTCCAATAGTCCAATGACGCCGTGAAATGTTTCATGTGAGTTAGTTAACTTTAAGTTTTAAAGTTTATGTTATCACTTATTGTTCACAACATATCAAACGATTAAGTTTATTAGTGACATTATTGGATTCGTGACGTTATGATTTGTTTATTAACAAGTTTGTACACGTAACAATTCATAATGAAGGTCAATCAAGGCTTAGGCGTAGATTTGGCAAAGTTAAGCGTAAACAGAAATGATATACGCGTAGACGAAAGCTTACGCGTAGGATCCTAACTTACGCTGAAGAAATGTTACGCGTGAGGAAAAGGGGACCTTATGCGAGAGCTTACGCCAGAGGCGATAAGACCTTACGCTAAGGCTTACTCGTAAGAGTAGACCTTATGCGAGAGTCATCGCCACGCATATCCTTCACAGGATACGCGTAGTCCCATTGTAGAACCTTATGCGTAGTAGTTACGCCGTGAGGATTTCTCTTACGATAACCGCCACGCCGTAAGGTAATCCTTATGCGTAGAGTAACAATCAACCTTGATTCTCAATTTTATGCGTAGCAAGCCCGAAATAAATTCATCATATCATCAATATTAACACAAACATTCATTTTAATTACAAATCATGGCATAATCACTCATTTAAACGTTATGCGAGAAAGTCATACGAGGTCAAAACCCTAGGGTTATGAATTTACGCGTATGATTTCTAGCCATGGATTTGCACCAAACAATTTTAGGTAGTTCTAAGATGTTGTGAGAGTCTATAAACCAAGTTATAACATCTAAATCGTGGAGAATCAAAAATACCCAAACTTATGAACTTTAAACCCTAATTCCAAATTTTTAATCATTTAGAGTTTCGGGTGGTTATAGAGCTTGAAATCTTTAATTCATCATCATATAAACATTACACAACAATCTTTTGACCAAAACTCTTCACATTTGAAAACACCCAAATCGACTCATAAACCCTAATATTCAAAACCATCAATTCGTGTTTCGGGTGGATTTAGAGGGTAAAATAGTATCCTTGTTGTTAAAAACACGCTTTGACACTTTCTTTTCAACCAAAACACACTCACATTGATTGTGTGTTCATACGCTTATGCGAGAACACATAATCACGCATAACTAACGCTTTAGCCGTAGGATTTGCTTGAAATTCAAAACCTTAGCTTGTATTATCGTTAAGATCATGAAAACACTTACAAAATGATGATCTAGAGTACGGATTTCTTGAACGAATATTAGTCGAGGATCTTTAGGTTAGAAGTAATAAATGTGAGGATAATGTTAGGTAGGAGGTGTTTTTATTTAAAATAACTTTAAGATTTTGACATTTTGGTCCCTCCACCTTTTCCTTTTTCAAACAAAGCCATTTAACTTCCATTTTGGTTACCAAACAAAGATTTTAAGAAAGAAACTTGACGACACTCCCCCGACTTAAGAAATAATGAAAGGTTATAAATTTTAGTCCGAGGAGTGTCATTTAACCGTAAAAGTTTACCACCATTTGATAAAAGAAACAACCGGATAATATAACATGCAAGTACACGATGTTTTGAAATGCTTATGATATTTTCTCCCTCAACACTTGATCGTAAAAATACCGAATTTTGAAAGATTATAGTGTTGATGGAAGAAATGTACTTGCCATGTTTAAAGAAAAATAGATTAGAAGAATATTTTTGTTGTTTTATCGTTTTATATTTTTGTATTTTGTTTTGAAAATTATTTACAAAAGATGTTTTGGTGTTTGATGTGTTTTTAAGACTGCTTTTAAGAGGTCATCCAATTCCTTTGAGTCAAACACCTCATACCAATCCGTGGACCAACTCATTAAACCTAGCGGAGGCAAGGCTTTGGTGAGAAGATCCGCCAATTGGTATTCGCATCCACAAAGTATAATTCAACTGCACTGCTCCACGTGGTCCTTGATGAAATGATAGCGAAGATCGATGTGCTTTGATTTCGAAAGTGTCGAATCGAGTTGCACGAGATCGCAATGGCACCGATTGTCGCAGACATCGATTCTCACAAACACGTAACCATAGTCTTTGAGTTGTGTTCTCATCCGATGACTTGAGCACAACACGCGACATGGCTACATATTCGCGCTTGCTGATGACAATGATGTACAATCCTCGCTTTTGATTGCCAAGACACCGCTTATCACCAAGAAATTGTAGAGCCCTCAAGTACTTTTCCTCGAGTCTAAGCATCCCGCGTGATCGCCTCCAAAAGCGATTAGTTCAAAACCGTAATCCTTCTGATACCGTGATCCCCAAGTTAATGGTTCCTTGATGTATCGGAGGATTCTTTAGCCTCGTAGAGGTGGGTTTCAGCTTGGTCGCGATCGATAACGGAGCATAGATAAACGGCAAAGACAATATCAAGTCCGCTAGTCGTTAGATACATGAGAGACCCAATAATACTTCGGTATTTGGTAGGGTCAACTAATTTCCCATGTAAATCGTCTAGCTTCTTGGTATGAGTCATTGGTGTGGCATAAGTATCATGTGTTTTCATTCCAAATTTGTTTAACAATTCAAGGGCATATTTGACCGACTCAAGAAAATACCACGGGTGATTGATGAACTTGTAATCCTAGAAAGAATGTAAGTTCACCCATCATGGACATTTCAAAATTTTCTTCATTAGTTTTGCAAAAGCGATTGAAAACTTTTTATGTGTAGACCCAAAATGATGTCATCCACGAATTTGAACAATTAAGATATGTGCCCCGTGATATTGTATAAAAGAGTTGGGTCAACCGAACCTTTGGTGAAATTATTAGCAATGAGGAAAGATGATAGCTTATCGCATCATGCCCGAGGGCTTGTTTGAGACCATAAAGAGCTTTGTTCGCTTTGTAGACATGGTTCGGGCACTCGATCAACGAATCCTTCGGGTTGGTCGACATAAACCGCTTTTCGCTTGTCCGCTGAGAAACGCAGCTTTGACATCCATTTGAAAGACCGCCATGTTCATATGAGCCGCGAACGCGAGAAATATCCGAACAACCTCAAGACGAGCAACCGAGCAAAAGATTCTTCAAAGTCTATTCCTTCTTCCCGACGATAACCCTTAGCAACTAGACGTGACTTGTTTCGATGACGCCCTTCAAAGATCCAATTTGTTTTTCCAAATCCATTTGAGACCAATGACGAGACCCCGTTGGTCTTTCAACCGCTCCCATACTTCAAGACGCTTGAATTGGTTGAGTTCTTCTTGCATGGATTCAATCCAGCTTGTCTTTTGTCATTGCGCCTTTAATGTTTTTAGGCTCGATTGGCAGACATGTGAGTGCATAAATGCAATGTTCACCATCCGTGTGAAGACGTTGTCTCGTGAACGATCGGTTGATTCGTTGCCAATAATATTAGCCGAGGATGGTCTTTTGTCCATCGATGTGTAGGGTTGATGTTGGTATACATTGTGCGATTCGAGGATTCAAATGGTTTGTTGAAGATTCCGCGACATCCGTGCAAAAGCAGCCTCATTAGCAAACGGGTCAAGAACGATTTGGATCAAAATCGCAGTGGGGTACTTCATTCGTAATATCATCACCGTTCATCATTGTTGGAAGCGGTTTGTTCAACTGCTGTGGTGGAGTCAATCGTGTAGGTGCATCTTCAACAAGAGTTGTTGTAGCAGTGTATCGTATAAGAGTATTATCGTTGAGCAATGAAACAATGGATACACCGAGCACGCTCATCAATATCGCCACCGAATGAGGAGCAAATAACCTTTCCATTTGTTGACGAGTTAGATGGGGCTTTGTTCACCGATGATGGGGTTGAGGAAGTTTAAACGGTTGTGACCGGTTCTAAGTCATATACTCGTAAGCCATTTCCGTGAGTTCATCAAATGAGCATGAATCGCTTCCATCACTGCTTTGTACGACGATTCCGCATCCGTAACCTTTAGAATTCTCACAATATCCAATAAAGACCCAATGTCGGCTTTGGCTTTGAGCTTTCCAAAATCATCACGATCATTATTCGATAGCAAAGGGATCCAAATACATGAAAGTGTTTGAGATTCGGTTTATGGTTGCGGACAAGCTCGAAAGGTGTTTTGTTGTATGCTTTGTGATCATAGAACGGTTTTGAGTATAGCATGCAGATACGGCTTCGCCCACAAGTAATGTGGAAGTTTAGCATTGATTAACATTGTTCTGCAGCCCACTAACGCTCGGTTTCGCTCTTTCAACAACTCCGCTTTGTTCGTGTACGGCAATAGATGTTTGATGTCAATTCCACTTTCTCATAGAATTCACGAAGGGTTTGGTTAACAAATCAGCCTTTGTCGGCTCGATTAGCCCGACGTGTTGGAGTCGAACTCAGATTTTTGAGAAAGGTGATGATCATTTGTGGAGCTTGGTCTTTGCTTCAAGAAAGTAGACCCAAGTCCATCGTGAGTAGTCATCAACAATTACTAAGATGTAGCATTTGCCATTGATCGCTTGCACGCCAAGATCGGGCCACACAAATCCATGTGAAGAAGATGAAGCACATGTCGAGAGTCGTGTTCCACCTTTGAAGGAAAATGAGCACGAGTGCTTTTTCCTTGTTCACAGTCGAGCAAAGGTGATCTTTGAATACCGGAATCGGGAGACCTTCAACTAGTTTGTGTCGAGCAAGGTTGGTGATGGTTTGAAAGTTTAGATGAGAGACGACGGTGCCATAGCCGTGATTTTGTTGATGTTGCCTTTGAAAGTAAGCAGATGGGAGATGAAGCAACCATGTCTTGCATAGAGATAGTGTAGAGACTAGAATTACGCGAGTTTACATAAGGTCATTTCCTTGTAGATCACGAATGAAACAAGTTTTCTCCCTAAAGCAACCTCCAAATCTCCATCACAAAACCGACCCATCGAAACAGATTATGACCGAGGCCTTCCACATAGTAAACCCCGCCGATTTCGATGTTCCCATTGACATAATCTCCAGAGTCCATGATAGTCGCAAAGTGATCATTTCCGAACCCGACAAAGGCCAATGAACTTTGCAATAAAGTTTGATAACAGCTTAAGGTTGCTCGTCATGTGTCGGGAACATCCGCTATCAACAATCCAGAATGATCTCAGACACCAGCATTACACACGCATTTACACAGATGGAATAGAAGTAGATGTGGAACCCAAATGTTAGAGGGTTCCAAGTGTATATGAGACATGCACACATTAATGACTTTAGGCATCCATTTAAATCCTAGTGTGTTATATATCCATTTCGCCATCTATAACTACTCTTTGCTTTAGTCTTAGTGAATGCACTAGGTGGTACTACATTCTTAGGAGGTGAAACCGAGCTACAAAGGACAACAATGTTTGCCTTAGAATCTAAAGAAGGCGGTCTACCAAGCACATACTTAGAATGATTAGTGGGCCTAGAGGTATTCCGATTCTTAGGATTCCGTAAACTAGAGATTATAGCTTTAGCAACACATTTGTCATGACAATCGAATTCATACTTTTACGACAAATAACACAAGGTGCATCGATGAATATCAAAAGTGCTTAAAGGTTTAGCATTCGTTACATCACTATTTCTATTACATTTGCCGACGCAACATCTATAGTGGAAGCAACGTGAGTCTTATTCATAGTCCTAGGGTGTTCTTCACTTTAGCATTCCTTATTGATCTTTTCTTAGGTCGCAACTTCCTATTCTTCGATTGAGTGCTCCTAGGTCGTGAAGTGCGGACGCTTGGAAAAGACGCAACTATTCCTATTTCAAGAGAATGAAGCACGTTAGCAACTTGTGATTTGGCAAGAGAGATTCTAGGTTCACGATTACTAAGTGTTACCGTGCTAATCTCTTAATGATGGTCATGGAAGTTGTTCATACTTTCCTAACATTTCTCTTAACTTAGAGATAGTGTGAATCAAATCTTGATTTTCGTAATCTAATATTACCAAAGAAAATTCATGACTTCTCTAGTGAGCAAGATAGTGATCAAGTTCGTTTGATGCTTCATGACGAGTCTTATTGAGTAAATCAAATATGACACCATATTCTGCTTAACTTTTACAAGTTCTTGTTCATATTTTGAGATTTGACTTTTCAAAGACACGCTTTGATCATCCAGCTTGCTCAATTTTAGGATCGAAGATTTTGCACTCAATCGAGCGATTTTCTTTGAAAACTAAGTTGATGATTGTGAATATCTTTTCACACCAATGAAGACGACGCTTTGCATTGTAAAGTTCGTTAAGTAATTGTTTATTTTCAGCTTTTAAAGACTCGATCCAAGCACATTATCAAGATTCTCAACAGCTACTACGTAGTCAACATTATCGCAGAGATATAATCGATGCATGTGGCAAAGAATAGAATAACACAACATTATGGATATCAAGACAGATAACATCTTCCAAGAGTCGATCAACATCTTTTCTCAACATTTTTTTACATTTAGTATTAGAAATAGATGTTTCAGCTTTTTCAAAACGACCTTCATTACTCCAAGTTCCTTATGAAAATCCTTTTCCCAAGCTAATGCACAACTTTTCAAATTTTTAACGTTAGGTAAAAGATTTTTCCAAAAATGTCTCTTTGTTCTCGCGCTTAGAGGCGATTGAAAATGATCAATTTTGATTTCGTAATGATATTCTATCTCATGTTGTAAAATTTTGAGGTCACCATGAAAATGTCAAAATATCTAAGAATTTTTCGATTTTCGTGTTTTGAGTTTACTTCACCGATGGAAGGTAAAGGACCATAAGTTTGTGCATAATCTGTTGGGATTAACATTAGAAGACTGTGTGTTTTGATGATAACCCTGGTGTGTTAGAAGAATCTGCTGGTGACGAAGTGACGGTTTTGAATAATTAAAAGGTTTGTTGTAAACAATGCTTTTAATTTTGATCGACTCGCCTTTTCGCATCTAATTCCTCTTGACGATGATATTCAACAACACTCATAACAAGATCATTAATTTTATATTCTGACCGAAACTTCGTGATTTGGTTTGAATGTTTTAGTGAAAGCTTTGGTTTGTAATCACTAGATTTGGTCCATATCCTTTCGGATTGGGTTTTAACGTAAACTTTTCAATAGTCATATCGATTCACCATGTTTGTAAACAATGCTTTAAACTCTTTGATTTTGTTTTGCAAGTCGATAATTTCTTCAAGAAGGTCATCTACCCGATTCGTTGAATGCTTTTGTATGCGGAGAACTGCTTTTGACAAGTTAACAACTCACTTTAGCTTTTTGATTTTCCAAGGTGAGAGCGTTAATTTGCTTTTTATGTTCATGTTTCAGCTTGTTCTATTTCGCATAACAAAGCATTCTTCAAGCGGCTAGATCACGATCCGTCTCTAAATATTTTTCGCTTTGATGAGATTTAGCAAAGCGCTTCAAAACCTTTTTCACGGTTTTCGAGTTTTGAAAAGTTGAGTTGCATTTGTAAGCATTCAAAATCCTTGGTTAACAAAGGCATTTTTGCTTTTTAAGTCCTTATTTAATGCATAACATTCCTCCATTTTGATTTGATGGTCTTGAATTAAACGAGCAAAACTGGATGAGGCAACAGCTCGCTCTTGTTCAACGCGAGTCACAACATGATCATTATTTAGATCCTCAAGTACAACCACGGAGTCAATTTGATTATCAAAGGAAACCATAAGGTCATCTTGATCGTCAAATGTAACTACTGTGGTTAACTTGAAAATCGCCGAATGAGATGTAGATGACTCATTTTGAACACCGATCCGCGCGCTTGATTCGTGATATTGGCGGAGATATTAGTTCGAGATATGATGATGGTTTGTTCGGCACTGAGACAAGCCATCGTTGTCATACATCGGGCCTGCTTTCACTCATGTGTAACTCATGCATATTAGCCATCAACATAATAAATGCATTGGCCCGCAAGTCCTCCATATCATCATCCGAGTCTCGCATCCGCCATAAAGCTCGTTTTGTTTGTGAGAGATCCACCACTTCATCCTTAAGAGCCAAAAGAAGAGCCTCTTTGAAATAAGCACCGCCCCTAGTCCTTGGCTTTGGGCATGCATTAGCTGTGTGTCCTTCTCATTGCGCTTGTAGCATCAAGACCATTCAACCCATTCTCGAGCATTTCCTGCTCCACCACTTGAGCTCGTTGTTATTCCTACCCATAGCATTAAACCCTTGACCACCTCCCATTTGACGACCATAACCACGATTCTCGAACTTCAACTCGCCCATTGTTCACAACAACCGATTTCGTGTATTGATGAGGAACGAATACGATTGTTGGATTTGTTTGTATAACGGCTAAAAGCATTAGCAATCATAACAAACCTGTTGCAATGCTTCGAACGGATCGGATTCCTCATTAGTTTGACTATGAAGTGCTTGATCATTGTTGTTGTTGTAAGGAACCAATTGATTTTGTTGAGGTTGTCGTGATTGATCGCTTTGTGTGACCGAGGCATTGGTTGAGTTGCTTGTTGAGGAGGATAACTTTGTTGAGCATATAAGGCAAGTTGTTGATTTTCTGATGTGTAGGTGGAGCAATTTGAGCACGGAGAATCCTTTCCCGATCAACTTCCTTTTCATGAGGCTTCAAGTAATCGTACAACAATCCATATGTAGAATGATGCATATTCTTCGCTTGACGGAGAAAAATGACATACTTCTCCCATTCAGACCAAGACTACTCAGAACTTAGTATTCACCGCAATTCTTGGCATGATGATGTTGTGTTTATCCAAATCATTGATGATGTCTCAAAAACGATGATGATAGGACTCTAGTGTCTCTCCGTGTTCAATCATGAAGTGTTCATAAGCCAAGTAAATTTTGGATTCCAAATCCTCCCGATTGAGTACCGATCCTTCCATAAGAAGATGAATATGATCCCACATTTTCTATGCGCCTTTTTGAGCATCAACACTACGAAGAATTGGGTTTGGTAATCCTAAGAGGATATATTCCATTGCAAGTTCATCCGCTTCATAGTGGAGAAGTTCTTGAGGATTCAAGTCCGTAATAAAGAGCAATGTTCGCTTGTTCATCTCTCGTGGAATGGCATTTGGATCTCCTGCACAATGACAGAGGCATCTCAAATGGACCTTCCAAGATAACCTTCTTTAAGAACTTTCCATGTGGCTTCTTCGATCACAAAACCTAAAGAACCTTATCACCCATTGATCGTAGTTCTCGGAGTGAGCATGGAGGTCTATCAAGTGATCCAACCTCATGAATTGATTGTTGGCTGCTTAAAGCTTCACACATCTTTGCAAACCAAGTGGGTTCCTTCATAGTGTTCCTTGATGGATGTTGATTGAAATCATTTGTGTAGGGTTGAACTTGAAGACTTGGCGGTGTTTGAACCATTTGTGGTGGGGGAATTGCACCAAGTTGTGGAGTATGTTGTTGATTAAATTGTTGTTGATAAATTGCTTGTTGTTGATTCCATTGTTGATGTTGTGGACTTAGTTGTTGTTGTCGCTGAGGATAAGTGTAAGGAAATAGTTAGAGTATGGTGGTTGAGACATGTTGAAAACTTGTGTTGGTAAAATGGATCTTTGTAGTCGAATGAACCTTTGATGAAGAAGTATCCTTAGGCGAGAAATCACAATAGCCAAGTAGCACTTATGCGTAAAACACCAAAGTTACGCAGAATAATAAGAAGTTACGCAGAGATTTAGCTTACGCGTAAGTATGGAAAAGACGCTAAAGTTATGCGAGACAAAAAAGCGAGAAAGTTAGCGAGGATTATCTTATGCGTAAGACCGGGCTTAGCGTAAGAAAAATCTTATATGTAGGATTTCTACGCCGTAAGCTTATGCTTATGCGTAATTTTAGGTTTTGCCCAAATGATCTTTTACACTATCACAAAGGCAAAAGATATCCAAAGTCGACGATTTTGTGCTTATCCAAGCAAGAAAACACGGAGTAAACCACTAAAATGAAGATCAAACCAAGGAAAATCTTACGTAGTTTTAGGGTTTTGCTACGCGTAGATTACTCGTAATTTTGATTTTGCCCAAAGATGTTTCTAAACCGCTTTTGTGTGATGAAATAGCTTCAATAACACCAAAAGACACAAAAGTGTGAAACTTGATGAACCAAAGCTCTAAAACAGTTACTTAGTAGGATGAAACCCTCGCTCAAAAACTAGATGAAAACAATGATCTACACATAAAGTTCAAACTTTTGCCAAAACAAGTATTTTAACACCTTAAAACGTTGAAAGTACAAGACCGTTACGCTGTGGGAGTATGTGAAAGAAATAACTTGAACAACCAACCCTCAAGTGAGGGTTTACATATAGTATTTATAGGAGGAAAGCTAGGCAACACCCTAGTTTCCATCCTTTCTCCTATGGGCTCAAGCTCATGGGCCTCTACATAAGCTTAATAACAAACATAAAGGCATAATAAGCTACCTATTACATAATAATGACTAACACTTGAATTATAGTTTAGGAGTGATTCCAATGTAATTACTAACACTTGATTTAGGTTTAGGAGTGATTCCAACAATCTCCCTAAGTGTTGGTGATGAATGAATATGAACGGTGAAGGCGTTGATGTAATAGTAGCTTTGACGCCTTCCGCATTCTTCTTCTTGTGAGAAGAATTGCCTTGATTTGAACAATCTCCTGTAGAGAAATTGTTTTTTAAACGCTTTGCTTTGACGCCATCTTTAACTTTGTTCTTTGATCATTGTTCTTTGTGATGGTAGTGATAGTATGTTGTTGTTGTCTCAGATCAAGTCCGCTTCGTGTCTCGCTTCTTTCACAAAGGTCTCCACGCCATTCTTCAACATGCTCACACGCTTTGACGTTGATTTAAGATCGATGAAGTTCTTTAAGTCTTTAACTTTGTAGATTCTTTGATTTGGCTAAGAATCATTCACTTTTGTGTTGCTTTAAGATAGAACTCCATTAGTGATGATGTTGGCGCGAGTATGAGAAGAATCAGACGATCATTCCGCCTCCGTAGCTTCCATAAGAAGAAAACATTAAAACGGTTAGTAATAAGCGGATTCCGCACTTACAAGTTTGAACTTCGAGAGTGTTAATAGCATAGTGTGAAACACAACTCTAATTTTACAAAGGCCGCTCTCGAACCGGAGTCCCACAAGTGAGATAACACGATGTATCAAGTACACCCACAGCCAGATGAGTCGAGGTACATCAAGCACCACCTCACGATCAGACCGCTTGAGACACACTCAAGCGAATCCACGGGAGTTACCTATGACCGCTGTGGTCGCTTGATGTGACCTCGGTAGGAGTTTCCATTCAATCACCGAGGATCACAGCCAGAACCTCTCATAAATGTTCTCGATGATTGCTAAGATCCGTGAAGGACTCGATAACGCACTCACCGATGTTCTTATTGTTGAACATCAAGTGATGAAATGTCAAGTATACCTAAGAGATCTTTTGATGAATCTCGTGGCTCTAGACTCAATAGTGCTTGGTTTTCTTTGAGCGAGACCAGTGGAGAGGGTCTCCTCTTTAATACCAATGATCTCAAGAGAAAGCCAATAGTTTACGTAGGGTTCCATGAGAATGAAACAAGCTTCTTTGAGAGAAACTTAAGTGGCTAAGAAGGTTTAGTGCATGCATCGGGTCCATGACGGCTTTTATTCTTCAATACCGGCCATCAAGTGACAACCAAGAGTATATGAATTGAACCCTTGTCTCTCTAAGTTGAATAATTTGAGGGCTATTTCTTTTCACCCTTTTCTTTGCATTTCTTTTAATTCTTCAACTCCTTCTTTCTCCGATTCTCATTTTCCTTTTTATAATCATACCTAAGGACTTCTAAGTACTAACTATTTGTGATGTCCTTGTAGATCCCTCCGGATCTAGCGGATCATAAGACTGTTATTCCTAACCTTAATCACCTTATAACTCCATTGCCATAAAACCATTTTCATGAAAATCTCTCAAGTGTTTAGAATGAAAACGGTTTGAACACTTCAAGAGTTTTAGTTTTCAAATACCCCTCCACATGTGCTTAAGAGTTTTGACAAATCCGCAAGAAGGAAAGAGCGTGCACTTTTTGAATTGATTGACTCAAGATAGACAATTCCTCATAGACACTATTACGCTGTATAGTTAAAGAGATACATTGTCGCCTTTTAGGTGACAACTAGCTCTAATAAGTACCTTGAAGATGTGGACAACCCCGAGAGGTTGTCAAACCCGTCAGCTCATGCCTATCAAGAGCTTCTAATAGGTACAATTTACTTGGATAAGTCTTGAAGACAAATCATTTCAATGTAAGACCTGCTCGTGATCCCGGCAATTCATGGGTTGAAGTCTTTTCACACGATGATTCATTAGCAATATCACAACATATTTCTTATCACATATTTTCCCTCAAAATGGCATATCAAGAAGTGTTAAGAATAAATATGATGTTGTTTTGAAGAAGTGTTAAGAATAAATATGACCATTTTGAGTTTTGTGGAAAAGTACCACCGAGAACACTTTTGTGAACAAAGATTTTAGTCAAATACTCCCCTCAACAAGTGATATAAACGGTTGAGGTTTTGAAAATCATAGGAAGTATTTGTTCTTTTGAGCAAAACCTTGAAAATGAAAGGTTTGATAGGTTTTACTCAAAAGTAAGAAGCTTTCGCCCTTTATAAGGATGTGGCAATCAAGCATACCATGTGGTCCTTTTCGACAAGAATGGGTCAGACATCGATATGTGTACAAGCCATCGCCATAATTAATCATACATCCAAAATATTATGAAATAGAAGCGCTCAAGGGTACCAGAAGTCCAAAGATGTTGCTGTGAATGCAATGTGGTGTTGATAGCGGTGATGTTAATCCTGGCCCACCACCAACAAAGCTTTCCAATGTTCAATCGATCCCTTCGATACAACCTTTCATCAATCATTCGATGATCCTCTCGACATCCTTCGTCCCGAGAGTTCCATCGCTGAGACCCTATGCCTTCATATATTGCCTTCAACCGATAAGCCAATCCGTCCCTAACCTTCTTCAAAGTGTGATCCCCAAACTTGTGAAGATCTCACACACCATCAAGCAATTTCATTGAAGTTCACCGCGATAAACGCACCGAATGGTTTGTCGACGAGTGTGTATTGTGGAAGTTGGTTGATGTCCGTAAGATCTAGCCGAGTGGAGTGAATTTGACACGGTCCGATATGATTCAACCGCAGTCGGAGATCTTCTACACGCTTCGTATGACTATGCTTCGATGAATATTAGCAAGGACTTGATGTATTCACGTTATACTTCAATGAGAATTGTCCCATGCGCCCATGTACTTTAGCAAGATACGTGATCTTCAATGTCGCTGAGACAAATTCGAAAGTCCGCTTCATCGAATGCATAATCTCTTTCGCCTTGTCTTTTGACCACGATATTCTTGAGAAAAGTGTAGTCCCATTTAGACGATAGATCAACATGTTTAACAAAGAACGATTCCTTTAGTAATCGAACACTTCATTTTGAGACTTCAACTTGGCGCTCGAGTAGATTCGCTTGCTCGTGCCAATGGTGAATCCCATACATTGCATCACGGTAATACAATTCCACATTGTTAGAAAACATGCGGTAGCCTTTTCCTCGATGGCTATGCGCTTGAGTATATGGTTGCCGGAACGGAAGTGTCGAGATGTAGCATATTTCCTTGAATCATCATCTGTAGAAGAAATTCCAAGTCTTTGTTGAAGAAATAAATAAATGGAATCTTAGGTCGATTTGGTCACAATTGTCTGTAGAGGTTTAATCGCCTGTAATATGGAGGATTGTCCCGCTTGGTGAAGTCGATGTTTGCTTCGGGTTGAGCCAATCCATATTGTTAGATATGGCTCGTGCTATATTGTCAAGGTGATACTCAACTTCAATAGCACTTTTCGAGTCGTTTTCGAGAAGTTGAAATGCTTCATTCTTGATTCACTTCAACCTCGATTTCGCCATTTTCTTCACACGGAATTTTTTGCAAGAACTTAGCATGCTCCAATGTATTACCGCTCACCGCCTCTTGACCTTCACCGGATAGGGGTGGAATTAACAAGTGTAGAAACCATTCAAATTTTATGTGTCATCTTCATCTAGCCATGATACGACGCCGCCTGTGCGCCTTCTTCTTTTCTTAGGCCCGGATGAGGATTCGGTTTCTTAACTTTGTGGAGAGGGGGTTGTTGTTGGGACTCATGGAATTCCTCATCGTCACCACCAGATACTAAAGTGATCACCGATTTTCCGAGTCTGGTGGTAACCCGTAAAAACTCGAGGTTTTCAAGAGAAGAACGAGGAGGAGACCTTGTCACCGGAGTCCGCTTGGGTGGAGGTTGCATAGAAGATGACTCACTGCACTTCTTCGAGCCGCTTATGCTCGCCATTCTTATCCCGATCCTTATCTTCATCGTCGCGCTGGACGCTTTGGCCTTCACCTCTTCTCGCATGCCGATTTGAGTTGATATTCCAAAGAATGCTTCAAGCAATTTACCTTCGAGAGGCAATGTTGCGATCGCTTGACATTTGAGCTACCAAATGTCAACTAACTCAAAGATCCGAGAATATTATGGGATCAACTGGATTGATGTTCATGTGCATTGGTGTTGATTTCATAGTCCTGCGCCGATGAAGTAGATTCGGATAGAGTTGTTCGTGAACAACTCCTTTGTAACTTTAGGAACAATGTCAAGAAGGTACCGATGAGTGTAACCTTTGATAATTTCGTCCATTTTCCTTGAAGATCATCTTTCATGAGCTTCAGACATACTCCTCTCAACTTTCATCTCGTCATTCTCGCCATGAAGGTATCAGATCCGATCAGAGAAATTCATCTTCCGTAGAGCATGTCTTTCTTTCCGACTTGTTTACAACATTCACAATTTTTATGAGTATGAGAAACCAAGATCGAGTTGGCTTCTTCACCGATTTGGATGTTGATTTGGTTGATCTTTTAGATGGTGGTAGTGAGGAGTGAGAAGACGAGTCCGATGAAGATGAGATGCGAGGAGACTCGGGTCCTTTGGTGGTTCAAGTTTTCCCTTAGAACGTAGGACTATCCGTATGAACTTATCATAATCAACATCTTTATCTTTCTGACTTTCGCTCGGTTCCTCGTGTCATGCTCAATAGACCTCCTGTTGCTTTTTGTTGTTGCCCAAAGTGGTGGCACCCAGCCCTTATCGGGTCGATTAACCGCATCGATCCGTGTAGGTCAACATCACCACTTGACCCTCCGGCCACCCATTTGATCTTTGGCAAATTCTCCGCAACGTGTTGGAGTTCAACAAGTTTGAACTTCCTCCCGTAATCGCTTCCGGCTCTTCTTCCGAGCTTTCTTCATAAGGCACATGTATCGGATTCTTCCCTTTCCTTGATAATTGGTGGACTCGGGAGGTTTTGCTAACGGCGAGGAGGTGTCGTTGCGTATTCGTAGTAGAAGACCCTTCGTCCGATTATAGTATCTTCAAAGCATTCCACTAGCTTTATTTGTGGTTCAAGCTTTGAATGGGAATAGACCAGCTTCCTTAGAAGAACAGTTTTTACGAGGAGGACCTTTGGGAAACTTCCTCTCGACTCTCGCTTGGCAAAGACTGAGACCGCCTCTTCTCGGTTCTCCGTAGGTGTCCCGTAGGTTTTCATCAAGATGACCAACTTTGCCTTCTTTCACCGCTACCGATACCTTTGTATGTCTCGAGCTTTTTGATTTCGCTTGATGTTATGTGATCGTGTAATACAAAGACCGCTTTGTTGACAATTCCTTGATTCCCGATGTATAAAATAGGCTCACCAACATGTCGCGGATTTTCGGGTCATTGAGCCTCGGGAATATCAGATGAAGTCCAAGTGCTCTATGGATCAACAGCTTAGTGTATCCGACATAGAGAATCTTTGAGCCAAGATTTTGAGAATGACATCATGTCATCCCATATCGAGCTTCAAGCTCGATGTGCTTCATGTTGATTAATGACCAAAAATTTGCGCTCTATGAGCTTGGGATGCTCATAGCCGCTATCACGCACCGTAGACCGACGGTAATGATGATGTAGAGAGTTCTCCACGGTTGAGGAATGTTCTAAGTCTGCATGAGAATGCTTAGTGATAATTCTCAAGCTTCATCATAGCCAATATCAATCAAGAATTGCAAACCGCTCTTCAAGCATGTGTGCATCAAGTCGTTGGCCTCGGTGTCGTGGATGAGAAGAACAAACAGAAGTCCGCATGTGTGATGGTGACTTGTTCAGGATTGAAGGCCATCACACCGCACTTTGACCTTGATCCTCTCTCGCATTGAATTCCGTAATCGCTGAATGTAGATCTCGTAATCGTAGCGTAATGCGAGAGCATGTTCGTAGGGATGATTCTCGAGAATGTCCATAGCAATCAAACAGAAGATTCGTGAGTGTGAGGGTTTCAAAGTCAACCCAAGGTTGTTCTTTCCAATCTTCCTGGATAGCCATTAGGAAGATATCGGCATCATCGGAGAACATCCGTGCATCCAAATTCATTCGAGCGCCCATGTCGTGATCTTGATTGTGATTTTTACGAGTAGCAACCCGAAACAACATCATCATAACATTAATATTAACACTAACAATCATTCTATAATGATCATGGTTTGAAAGCATATCAAACATTTACGCCAGAAGTCTTACGCGTGAAACCAAAACCCTAATAGTTTATGAATTACGTATGATGAAATCTAGCCATAGGATTTGCACCAAAGTTTTTCTCGGTAAGTCTAGAAAGCCTATAGAGTTGTTATATCCAAGTTTTAACATCAAACAAGTCATGAATCAAAAATACCAAAACCGTATGAACATAAACCCTAAATTTCAATTTCTTAACTTTTTATGATTCTGGGAAAGTTCTGGGCTTTAATATGATCAATTCAACTTTAAAACAACCTATTATAACAATCTTTATCGCCAAAAACATTCTCATTTGAAAATACCCAAAACGACTCATGAACCCTAATTTTGAAGATCAATCAATTCGTGTTTCTGGGTGGATTTTGAGGATAAACATAGTATCATTGATGTTAATGAAACGTTTTGACACACTTATTTTAACCACAAACATACACCAATGATTGTGTGTTCATAGGCTTATGCGTAGAACACATAATCATTCATATCTTTCGTTTTAGTCGTTGGATTTGCATAAAAATCAAAACCCTTGCTTGTAATAACGTTTAGATTAGGAAAACACTTACAATATGATGATCAAAAACACGGATTTGAAGCTTGATTATTAGGCATAGGATGAGTTAGTTGTGTGTATTAAATGTGAGGATGAAAAGTTAGGTGGGAAGTTTTATTAAAATAACTTTTGATTTTGACAGCTTTAGTCCCTCCACCTTTTCCATTTTCATCCAAAGCCTTTAACTTCCATTTTGGTTACCAAATGATAGATTTTAAGAAAGAAACTGACGACACTCCCCTCGATTTAAGAAATAATGAAAGGTTATAAATTTTAGTTCGAGGAGTGTCATTGAACCGTAAATGCACCACCAATTTAAAGAATCAACCGGATAGGATAACATGCAAGCACATGTGTTGTGAAACACTATATTTATTTTCTCCTCAACATTTGATCGGAAAATACCGAATTTTGAAAGATTAAAGTGTTGACGGAAGAAATGTACTTGCCATGTTGAAAGAAAATAGATAGAAGAATATTTTTGTTGTTTTATCGTGTTTTATATTTTGTATTTTGTTTTTGAAAATATTTACAAAAGAGATTTTGGTGTTTGACTGTGTTTTAAGACCGCTTTTAAGAGATCATCTAGTTCCTCTTGAGTCAACACTCATACCAACCGTAGACCAACTCATTAAACCTAGAGGAGGCAAGGCTTTGAAGTAGTAGATCCGCCAATTGGTATTCTCACTCAATCAAGTATAATTCAACTGCACTCGCTCTATATGATCCTTGATGAAATGATAGCGAAGATCGATGTGCTTTGATTTTGAGTGTCGAATCCGAAAGAGACGAGATCGCAATGGCACTCCGATTGTCGCAAAGACATCGATTCTCACAACACGTAACCATAGTCTTTAGTTGTGTTCTCATCCGATGACTTGAGCACAACACGCCGACATGGCTACATATTCTCGCCTGCTGACAACAAACGATGTACAATCCTCGCTTCGATTGCTGTGACACCGCTTATCCTCAAGAAATTGTAGCCTCAAGTACTTTTCCGTGAATCTAAGCATCCGCGGTCGCCTCAAAAGCGATTAGTTCAAAACCAATCCTTCTGATACCGATCCCCAAGTTAATGGTTCCCTGATGTATCGGAGGATTCTTTTAGCCTCGTAGAGGCGGGTTTCAGCTTGGTCGTGATCGATAACGGAGCATAGATAAACCAAGAAGACAATGTCGTGTCTGCTAGTTGTTAGATACATGAGACCCAATGATACTACTTCAGATATTGTAGGGTCGATAAGTTTCCTGTAAATCGCTCTAGCTTCTTGGTATGAGTCATGGTGGTATAAGTGTCATGTGTTTTCATTCCAAATTTGTATAACAATTCAAGGGCATATTTGATCGACTCAAGAAAATACCACGGGTGATTGATGAACTTGCAGCCCTAGAAAGAACGAAGTTCACCCATCATGGACATTTCAAAATTTTTCTTCATTAGTTTTGCAAAGCGATTGAGTACTTTTTATGTGTAGACCCAAAAATGATGTCATCCACGAATTTGAACAATTAAGATATGTGCCCTGGATATTGTATAAAAGAGTAGGGTCGACCGAACCTTTGGTGAAATTATTAGCAATGAGGAAAGATGATAGCTTATCGCATCATGCCCGAGGAGCTTGTTTGAGACCATACGTAGCTTTGTTCGCTTTTAGACATGGTTCGGGAACTCGGATCAACGAATCCTTCTCGTTGGTCGATATAAACCGCTTTTTCAGCTTGTCCGCTGAGAAACGCAGCTGACATCCATTTGAAAGACCGCTATATTCATATGAGCTGCGAACGCGCGAAATATCCGAATAAATTTCAAGACGAGCAACCGGAGCAAAAGATTCTTCAAAGTCTATTCTCTTTCGACGATAACCCTTAGCAACTAGACGTGACTTGTTTCGGATTACGCCCTTCAAAGATCCAATTTGTTTTTCCAATCCATTTGAGACCAATGACGAACCCTCGCTGGTCGCTCAACCGCCCCATACTTCAAGATGTTTGAATTGGTTGAGTTCTTCTTGCATGGATTCAATCCAGCTTGTCTTTGTCATTGCGCCTTTAATGTTTTAGGCCCGGGACAGGTATAATGAGTGCATAAATGCAATGTTCACCATCCGTGCGAAGACGCTGTCTCGTGAACGATCGTTGATTAGGTTGCCAATAACATTTGCCGAGGATGGTCTTTTGTCCATCGATGTGTAGAGGGTTGATGATGGTATACATTGTGCGATTCGAGGATTCAAATGGTTTGTTGATGATTCCGCGACATCAAAAGCAGGTCATTAGCAAACGGATTAAAGAACGATTTGGATCAAAATCTGCAGTGGGGGTACTTCATTAAGAACATCATCAACTGTTCATCATTGTTGGAAGAGGTTTGTTCAATCATGTGGTGGAGTCAATCGGTGGTGCTTCGTCACAATGAGTTGTTGTATCGTGTATCGTATAAGAGTAGTATCAGTCGAGCACGAAACAACACCGAGCACGCTCATCAATATCGCCACCGAACAATGAGCAAATAACCTTCCATTTGTTGACGAGTGAGTTGGCGCTTTGAAATTGATGATGGGGTTCGAGGGAAGTTTGCTGTTGTGACCGGTTCCAAGTCGTTATACTCGTAAGCCATTTCGTAAGTTCATCAAAATGAGCATGAATCGCTTCCATAACCTCGCTTTGTACGACGATTCCTGATCCCAGAACCTTTAGAATTTCACAATATCCAATAAAGACTCTAATGTAAGATTTGGCTTGAGCTTCCAAAATCATCACGATCATTATTCAATAGCAAAGTGAGCCAAATACATGAAAGTGTTTGAGATTCGGTTTATGGTTGTGGAAGCTCAAACGGTGTTTTGTTGCGGCGCTTAGTAATCATAGAACGGTTTTGAGTATAGCATGCAGATAATACCGCCCATAAGTAACTGGAAGTTTAGCATTGATTAACATTGTTCTTGCAGCCCATTAACGCTCGGTTTCGCCTTGACAACCCGCTTTGTTTCTGTACGCGCAATAGATGTCTCGATGTTGAATTCCACTTTCATAAAATTCACTAAGGGTTTGTTAACAAATTCAGCCTTTGTCTATTCTGATTTATGGACGGTGTTCCCGAGTCAACCTCGAATTTTGAGAAAGGTGATGATTATTTTGGAGCTTGGTCTTGTTTCAAGAAAGTAGACCCAAGTCCATCGTGAATAGTCATCAACAATTACTAAGATGTGCTTGCTATTGATCGCTTGCACGCCGATCGGGCCACACAACCATGTGAAGATGAAGCACATGTCGAGTCAGGTTCCACCTTTGAAGGAAAATGAGCACGAGTGCTTTTCCCTTGTTCATGTGTCGAGCAAAGATGATCTTTAGAATACCGAATCGTGGGAGACCTTCAACTAGTTTGTGTCGAGCAAGATTGGTTATAGTTTGAAAGTTTAAATGTGAGAGACGACGTGCCATAGCCAAGATATTGTTGATGTTGCCTTTGAAAGTAAGATGGGAGATGAAGCAACCATGTCTTGCATAGAGATAGTGTAAAGACTTGAGTTACGCGAGCTGCATATAAGGTCGCTTCCTTTAGATCACTTAATGAAACAAGATTTCTCCCAAAGTAACCTCCAAATTCCATCACATAACCGACCCATCGAAAACAGATTGTGACCGAGGCCTTCATATAATAAACCCCGCGCACTCGATGTTCCCATTGATATAGTCTCCAGAGCCCATGATAGTCGCAAGCGATCATTCCCGAACTGACAAAGCAATGAACTTTGCAATAAAGTTTGATAACAGCTTAGGTCGCTCGTCATGTGTCGGAACATCCGCTATCAACAATCCAGAATGATCCGACACCGTGCATTACACACGCATTTGCACAGATGGAATAGAAGTAGATGTGGAACCCGAAATGTTAGAGGGTTCCTGAGCGCTTATAGTAGACATACACACGCCAATAACTTTAGGCATCCATTTAAACTTAGTGTGTTATATATCCATTTCGCCATCTCCAACTAGTATTTGCTTTAGTCTTAGTGAAAGCACTAGGTGGTACTACATTCTTAGAGGTGAAACTAGAGTTGTGGACAAGAATGCTTCCAAGAATCTAAAGAGGCGGTTTACCGCCACGACTTAGAATGATTAGTGGCCTAGAGGTATTCCGATTCTAGATTCCGTGAATGAGAGATTATAGCTTTAGCAACACATTTGTCATGACAATCGAATTCATACTTTTACGACAAATAACACAAGGTGCATCGATCGAATATCAAAAGTACTTAAAGGTTTAGCATTCGTTACATCACTATTTCTATTACATTTGCCGACGCAATATCTATAAAGGAAGCAACGTGAGTCTTATTCATAGTCCTAGGGTGTTCTTCACTTTAGCATTCCTTATTGATCTTTTCTTAGGTCGCAACTTCCTATTCTTCGATGTAGTGCTCCTAGGGTGGAAGTGCGGACGCTTGGAAAAGACGCAACTATTCTTGTTTCAAGAGAAGGAAGCATGTTAGATACTTGTGTTTTGGCGTAAGGCATTCTAGGTTCATGATTACTAAGTGTTACAAAAGCTAATCTTTAATGATGGTCATGGAAGTTGTTCATACTTTCCTAACATTTCTCTTAACTTAGAGATAGTGTGAATCAAATCTTGATTTTCGTAACTAATATTACCAAAGAAAATTCATTACTTCTAGTGTGTGCAAGATAATGATCAAGTTCGCTTGATGCATCATCATGAGTCTTTTTAAGTAAATCATATGACACCATATTCTGCTTAACTTTTACAAGTTCTTGTTCATATTTTGAGATTTTACATTTTAAAGACACGCTTTGATCATCCAGCTGCTCAATTTTAGGATCGTAAGATTTTGCACGCAATCGGGCGATTTTGTTTTGAAAACAAGTTGTTGATTGTGAATATCTTTTGACACCAATTAAGACGACGCTATGTTGGAAAGTTCGTTAAACAATCGCTCATTTTCGCTTTTAAAGACTCGATCCGAAACACATTATCAAGATTCTCAACAGCCACCACAGAGTCAATAAAAGAGACGCTAGAGATATAATCGATGCATATGACATGTAATTCAATAACACAACATTATGGATATCAAGACAGATAACATCATTCAAGAGTCGATCAACATCTTTCTCAACATTTTCTTTTACGCTTAGTATTAGAAATAGATGTTTCGCTTTCTAAAACGACCTTCATCACTCCAAGTTCCTTATGAAAGTCCTGCTCCCAAGACAATGCACAATTTTTCAAATTTTTAACATTTGGTAAAAGATTTTTCCGAAAATGTCTCTTTGTTCTCGCGCCGTAGGCGATTGAAAATGTTGAACTTTGATTTCGTAATGATATTCTATCTCATGTTGTAAAGTTTTGAGGTCAACATCAAAATGTCAAAATATCTAAGAATTTTGCGATTTTCGTGTTTAGAGTTTACTTCAATGGAAGGTAAAGGACCATAAATTTGTGCATAACTGCTGGAGATTAACATTAGAAGACCTGACGCTTTTATGATAACCCTTGTGTGTTAGAAGAACCGTTAGTGTGACGAAGTGACCGGTTTTGAGTAATTAAAAGGTTTGTTGTAAACAATGCTTTAATTTTGATCGACTCGCCTTCTCGCATCTAATTCCTCGACGATGATATTCAACAACACTCATACCGTAATTATCAATTTTATATTCTCGTGACCGGAAACTTCGTGATTTGGTTTGAATGTTTGTTGAAAGCTTAGGTTTGTAATCGCAAGATTCGGTCCATATCCATTTGATTGGTTTTAAAGTAAACTTTTCAATAGCAAGCATCGACTCTCCATGTTTCTAAACAACAGCTTTAAACTCTTTAAGTTTGCTGGTGTCGATAATTCTTCAAGATGATCATCTATTCGCTCGCTGAATGCTTTTGTATGCACGAACTGCTTTTTGACAAGTTAACAACTCAAATTTTAGCTTTTGATTTTCCAAGGTGAAAGCGTTAATTTGCTTTTATGTTCATGTTTCGCTTGTTCTATTTCGCATAACAAAGCATTCTTCAAGCGCTAGATCACGATCCGTCTCTAAATATTTTTCGCTTTGATGAGATTTAGCAAAGCGCTTCAAAACCTTTTTCACGGTTTTCGAGTTTTGAAAAGTTGAGTTGCATTTTAAACATTCAAAATCCTTGGTTAACAATGCATTTTTACTTTTAAGTCCCGATTTAATGCACAACATTCTTCAATTTGGGATTGCCGGTCTTTAAGTAAAGAGCAAGATCCGATGAGGCAAAAGTTCGCTTGTTCAATGGGAGTCACAACATGATCATTATTTAGATCCTTATATAACCATGGAGTCAATTTGATTATCAAAGGAAACCATAAGGTCATCTTGATCGTCAAATGTAACTACGGGTCTAATTGAAAATCGCTCGAATGAGATGTAAATGACTCATTTTGATCATTCGAGCCTTGGCCGGATTTAGATGTTGGCGGAGATATTAGATCGAGATAAATATGGTTTGTTCGGGTACGAGACAAGCCATCAAGTCATACACCGGGCCTGTGTCACTCATGTGTAACTCATGCATATTAGCCATCAACATAATAAATGCATTGGCCTCGCAAGTCCTCCATATCATCATCCAGTCCTGCATCCGCCATAAAACTCGTTTTGTCTCGAGAGTTCCACCACCTTCATCCTTAAGAGCCAAAAGAAGAGCCTCTTGTGATAAGCACCGCCCTAGTCCTCGGCTGGGCATGCATTAGCCAGTGTCCCTCTCATTGCGCTTGTAGCATCAAGACCATTCAACCCATTCTCGATCATTTCCTGCTCCACCACTGAGCTCGTTGTTATTCCTACCCATAGCATTAAACCTTGACCACCGCCCATCCGACGACCATAACCACGATTCTCAACTTCAACTCGTCCATTGTTCACAACGATTGATTTGTTAGATGAGGAACAAATATGATTGTTGGATTTGTTGGTATAACTACTAAAAGCATTAGCAATCATAACAAATCCTTGTTGCAATGCTTCGAACGGATCGGATTCCTCATTAGCTTCAATCGACAAATGCTTGAGAATTGTTGTTGTTGTATGGAACCAATTGATTATGTTGAGATTGTTTTGATTGATCATTTGTGTGATAGGGCGCTGGTTGAGTTGTCGTTGAGGAGGATAACTGCTTTGAGCATACAAGGCAAGTTGTTGATTTTTCCGATGTGCAGTGAAGCAATTTGAGCACGGAGAATCCTTTCCTATCAACTTCCTTTTCATGAGGCTTCAAATAATCGCATAACAATCCATATGTAATGATGCATGTTCTTCGCCGACGGAGAAAAATAACATACTTCTCCCATTCAGACCAAGACTACTCAGAACTTAGTATTAACCGCAATTCTTGGCATGATGATGTCAGGTTTATCCAAATCATTGATGATGTCCGAGAATCGATGATGATAAGACTCTAGTGTCTCTCCGTGTTCAATCAAGAAGTGTTTATAAGCCAAGTAAATTTTGGATTCCATATCCTCCCGATTGAGTGCATCCTTCCATAAGTAGATGAATGTGTCCCACATTGCCTTTGCGCCTTTGAGCATCAACACTTCAAGAATTGGGTTTGGTAATCCTAAAGGATATATTGCATTGCAAGCTCATCGCCTTCATAGTGTAGAAGTTCTTCGGATTCGTGTCCCAACAAAGAGCAATGTTTGATTGTTCATCCTCAGTGGATTAGCATTTGATCTCCGGCACAATGACAAGAGCATCCAAATGGACCTTCCAAGATAACCTTCTTTAAGAACTTTCCATGTGGCTTCTTTAAATCACAAAACCTAAAGAACCAAATTACCCATTGATCGTAGTTTCGGAGTGAGTATTGAGGTCTATCAAGTGATCCAAATTTCATAAATTGATTGTTGGTCGCTTAAAGCTTCACACATCTTTGCAAACCAAGTGGGTTCCTTCATAGTGTTCCTTGATGGATGTTGATTGAAATCGCTTGTAGGGTTGAACTTGAAGACTTGGTGGTGTTTGAACCATTTGTGGTGGAGGAATTGCTCCAAGTTGTGGAGTATGTTGTTGATTAAATTGTTGTTGATAAATTGCTTGTTGTTGATTCCATTGTTGATGTTGTGGATTTGTTTTGCAAGCCGATAATTTCTTCAAGAAGGTCATCTACCCGATTCGTTGAATGCTTTTTGTATCGGAGAAGCTGTTTTGACAAGTTAACAACTCGGCCTTAGCTTTTGATTTTCCAAGGTGAGAGTGTTAATTTGCTTTTATGTTCATGTTTCGGTTGTTCTATGTCGACAACAAAGCATTCTTCAAGCAACTAGATCACGATCTGTCTCTCTAAATATTTTCGCTTTGATGAGATTTAGCAAAGCGGCTTCAAAACCTTTTCACGGTTTTCTTGAGTTTTGAAAAAGTTGAGTTGCATTTGTAAGCATTCAAAATCCTTGGTTATGATGCATTTTGCTTTTTAAGTCCTTATTTAATGCATAACATTCCTCCATTTTGATTTGATGGTCTTGAATTAACCGAGCAAAATCGGATGAGGCAACAATTCGGTTTGTTCAGCGTGAGTCACAACATGATCATTATTTAGATCCTCAAGTACAACCACGGAGTCAATTTGATTATCAAAGGAAACCATAAGGTCATCTTGATCGTCAAATGTAACTACTGAGGTTAATTTGAAAATCGTCGAATGAGATGTAGATGACTCATTTTGAGCGATCGAGCCGTCTGCGGATTCGAGATATTGGCGGAGATATTAGTTCGAGATATGATGATGGTTTGTTGGTGCACGAGACAAGCCATCGATGTCCTCTGTTGGGCTGTTTCACTCATGTGTAACTCTTGCATATTAGCCATCAACATATGTTGCATTGGCTGCAAGTCCTCCATATCATCATCGAGTGCATACGCCATAAAGCTCATTCTTTGTTTGTGAGAGATCCACCGACTTCATCCTTAAGAGCCAAAGAAGAGCCTCTTTGAAATAAGCACCGCCTCTAGTCCTTGGCTTTGGGCATGCATTAGCAGTGTCCTTCTCATTCTGGTTGTAGCATCAAGACCATTCAACCCATTAAGAGCTTTTCCTGTTCCACCACTTGAGCTCTGTTGTTATTCCTACCCATAGCATTAAACCCTTGACCACCTCCCATTTGTCGACCATAACCACGATTACGAACTTCAACTCGTCCATTGTTCACAATGACTGATTTCGTGTATTGGATGAGGAGCGAATCGATTGTTGGATTTGTTGGTATAACGGCTAAAAGCATTAGCAATCATAACAAATCCTTGTTGCAATGCTTGAGCGGATCGGTTCCTCATTAGTTTGACTATGAAGTGCTTGATCATTGTTGTTGTTGTAAGGAACCAATTGATTTTGTTGAGGTTCTTTGTGATTGATCGTTTTGTGTGGTGAGGCGGTTGGTTGAGTTGCTTGTTGAGGAGGATAACTTTGTTGAGCATATAAGGCAAGTTGTTGATTTTTCGGATGTGTAGGTTGAGCAATTTGAGCACGGAGAATCCTTTCCGATCAACTTCCTTTTCATGAGGCTTCAGTAATCATACAACAATCCATATGTAGAATGATGCATATTCTTAAGCAGCGGAGAAAATGACATACTTCTCCCATTCGGGACCAAGACTACTCGGGAACTTAGTATTCACGCAATTCTTGGCATGATGATGTTGTGTTATCCAAATCATTGATGATGTCGAAAACGATGATGATAGGACTATAGTGTCTCTCGGGTTCAATCATGAAGTGTTCATAAGTCAAGTAAATTTTGGATTCCAAATCCTCCCGATTGAGTACCGATCCTTCCATAAGAAGGCGAATATGATCCCACATTTTCGTGTAGTCTTTTGAGCATCAACACTACGAAGAATTGGGTTTGGTAATCCTAGAGGATATATTCCATTGCAAGTTCATACGCTTCATAGTGGAGAAGTTCTTGAGGATTCAAGTCATAATGATAGCAATGTTCGTTTGTTCATCTCTTGGTGGAATGGCATTTGGATCTCCGGTACAATGATAGTAGGCATCTCAAATGGACCTTCCAAGATAACCTTCTTTAAGAACTTTCCATGTGGCTTCTTGATTACAAAACCTAAAGAACCTTATCACCCATTGATCGTAGTTTCTGGAGTGAGCATTGGAGGTCTATCAAGTGATCCAGTCTCATGAATTGATTGTTGGCTGCTTAAAGCTTCACACATCTTTGCAAACCAAGTGGGTTCCTTCATAGTGTTCCTTGATGGATGTTGATTGAAGTCATTTGTGTAGGGTTGAACTTGAAGACTTGGCGGTGGTTGAACCATTTGTGGTGGAGGAATTGCTCCAAGTTGTGGAGTATGTTGTTGATTAAATTGTTGTTGATAAATTGCTTGTTGTTGATTCCATTGTTGATGTTGTGGACTTAGTTGTTGTTGTCGTTGAGGATAAGTGTAAGGAAATAGTTAGAGTATGGTGGTTGAGACATGTTGAAAACTTGTGTTGGTAAAATGGATCTTTGTAGTCGAATGAACCTTTGATGAAGAAGTATCCTTAGGCGTAGAAATCACAATAGCCAAGTAGCACTTATGCGTAAAAACACCAAGTTCGGCGTAACAATAAGAGGTTCTGCGTAGATTTAGCTTCTGCGTAAGTATGGAAAAACGCTAAAGTTATGCTTAGACAAAAGTTAGGCGTGAAAGTTAGGCGTAGGATTATCTTATGCGTAAGGCGGGCTTAGGCGTAAGAAAAATCTTATCGTGGGATTTCTGGCGTAATCTTATGCTTATGCGTAATTTTAGGGTTTTGCCCAAATGAACCTTTACACTATCATAGTGCAAAAGATATCCAAAGTCGACGTATTTTCAGGCTTATCCAAGTAAGAAAACACGGAGTAAACCACGAAAATGAAGATCAACCCAAGGAAAATCCTACGCGTAGTTTTAGGGTTTTCCTACGCGTAGGATTACTCGTAATTTTGATTTTGCCCAAAGATGTTTCTAAACCAGTTTTTGTGTGATGAAATAGCTTCAATAACACCAAAAGACACAAAAGTGTGAAACTTGATGAACCAAAGCCTCTAAAATGGTTACGAGTAGGATGAAACCCTCGTTCAAAAACTAGATTAAAAACAATGATCTACACATAAAGTTCGAAACTTTTTGCCAAAAACAAGTATTTTAACACCTTAAAACGTTGAAAGTACAAGAATCTAGGATTAAAAAGTGTAAAAAAACGAGTTTTTAAGCGAACCAAAGTATCAAACGTTGTTCTACGCGTAGGACCATAAAACCCACTTCAAGAAACAACGATTCACCCAACTAGTTAGGCGATTGACACCACTGTTAGGTCACTAGATTTACAAACACAAGTAATATAGAAAGAGGTTAAGGCGATTGAACAAGTAAAACACACACACACACAAGATAATAAGCACGGTTATGCGTAGGAGTGTAATGAGAGAAAAACTTGAACAACCAACCTTCAAATGAAGGTTTACATAGAGTATTTATAGGAGGAAAGCTAGGGCAACACTCCTAGTTTCCATCCTTTCCATAATGGGCTTGGGCCTAAGCTCATGGGCCTTCTACATAAGCTTAAGGCTAATAACAAACATAAAGGCCATAATAAAGCTAACTATTACATATTAATTACTAACACTTGATTATGGTTTAGGAGTGATTCCAACATAAATCATCAAAGTCAACCACCCGACCATATGGAAGTTAACACTTCTCTACCACCACCATCATTCTTGGTCGAGCCATTCTCAAATGCGCCTCCACCAATCCCTCCATCGTTTGAAGCTCCACAAGCCGCTTCACTTAATCCTTCGTATCAAGCCATTTCATTTCTTCCACCAACACTACCTAGCCATGACAAAGATTGCTATCATTGTCAACATGTTGAAAGTTTGATACATGAAGTACGAGAAGACCAACTTTTCATGTTCTATCATCTCCTCGAACGTTTCGACGAGATTAAACCTAAACAAAACTTAAGCTAGAAGATTTTAGTGGTGTCCTAGCATCAAGCGATAGTTGGTTTAGAAATTCCTAGTCATGTATTTTCTTATTTTCTTAGTTTTTAGAGTCATGTATATCATAACTCTAGTTTTTTTAAATGGAATTACATGCTACTTGTTATTTTTCTGAGCATATGATTACCTTGTATTCATATCTCATTTTTGTGATAACATTACTTGTTATATCACCTTTTATGAAATTAATTAGCTACTACGGATCCTCGGTGCCTAGACGGATCCCTACTAGGAGGGAACCGTGGGATCCGTGAGACGTAAAGCTTTCTTTCTACTAACTTGAACCACATTTGCGGAAATTGTGAATTATACTTGCTTTCTAATCTTTGTTTTGTAGTTATTCAATTTACATGAAGACTTTGACATCCTAAAGCTAGGGGAGCTTTATGTCAAATCAATACATTGCAAATTACTTGCAATAATAGGTTTACATTTCGTGACATCCCGTGCATAATTGCAATCATCAGGGGAGCACATTCGTCACTTAGGCGAAATCTTTTGCAAACTTACTTGCAAACAAACTAGATTAGTATCACTTTCTTGGCGCTACTTACATAGGGATGGACTCGTCAAGGGGAGTAAAGATGAGATCCTTTCCGTTACTTGCTCTCTATTTCTTTTTATTTTATTTCTTTCACATGTTTTTCTTAAAAACAATGTGTTGCATTCCTTCAAACACTTTTGTTTCGACAAAAGGGAGAAAAGTAAAACTACAAATTCAAACTTTTACAATTTTAGCTTTTCTTTATAATAATTTTATGTTTTGTCATCAACAAAAGGGAGATTGTTAATACAAATAATCCGTAAAAGCGTTTATTTATATTTTACGATCTTCTAATGTTTTGTCGATAACAAGCGTAAAATCATTTAACGAAACAAATAAAATACGTAAATTGTTTGAACTAATAGTTTCTAACATATTCACATTTTCACATAAAACACTAAAACAAGTATAAGTGATTTTATGATTTAGTAATACATATGTAAAACAACTAGTGTTTCATATTTGGATAAAATATACACATAACTAGTATGTAGTATATTGGGTAATATAAATGGGTAGAAACTTAAGTATCACAACCCATTGGGCAAATACATTGAATGTAGTTGGGTACAACCCAAAGCCCATAACCCATGGATCTTGACCCATAACCCATTGCATAACATCATGCTTATATCATACATGGATAATATCCATAACTGTTAGGATCCAATATTTATTGTGTTTGATGATTCGGGTGGTCTTGGGAGATCAAAATACATGTTTGCCATTAGAGAGAGAAAGTTAGAGAGTTGGGTGTTCTTGCTAGAGGTTTACACAAAGTATGAAATATTAGATTGAATGAAGCACCACCCCTTCCATGGATGGAAGGGGTATTTATACTTACAAATACTCGACCTCCTATCGGCCTGTGGGTCAAGGATACAGTGGGTAAAGACCCGTCCTTCCTCCACGGTGTTGCACTAAACTAAACTACGCTACTAAATAACTAATAAACTACTAAACAACGAAAATAACGACACGTCTACGAGCTAACTTATGCTAGATAATAATTGGGGTGACCGACACTTTAACATGGAATTTTCTAATTCTAACAATCTCCCCAAGGAGGTCACCCCATGAAATACATTTTGCTTCCTAGCATTCTATCTTTGACTTCGTTCTTGAGCTCGTGACTTCAATTCTTCAACTCGCAATCTTTGTGCTTAGCGGTGATTCTTCAAAGTCCATCGATTTGTACTTTTAGTGGAGGCCTTTAAGCGATCCACATCTTTGATGATCTTTGAGCTTTCATTGAGATCATCACCACATTAAATCTCGGATCACCCTTTATTGTGTTGCCATCATGTGAAGTTGTGACATTCGGACCGACATGCTCACACTTTTGAATCATGACATCTTTCCATCAGTGGCGGAGGCCTTCTTCGGTTCTTGATATTTGCGTGACGAAGCATAGTATAAAATATCGAACCGGGTTATATAGATATGCACGGTCATGATTTCTTCAAATTAAGTGAGGATCACGTGAGCATGCGGCTTTGGATTGACTCCTCAATTACGATCGGTTGCAACCATCCAAATGTACCGCAAACAACAGTTAGCAATAAACACACGAAAGTGTCTTTGATCACTTTCATTGAATTGAGTACACGCCCACGGCTCCCGTTGATCGATACAAATCTCGCTGTGATCGGTAGGATTCCTAAGAATCTCCTTGACGGGGTTTCGCATTTGTTCTATTTGTTCTCAAACCGAACGTCTCAAAGAAGACAACACGGAGTGAGTGAACCCGTAATTGAGATTCACTTATTGATGAAAATGATTTGAAAAACAATCGCGTATTGCTTAGAAGAAAGATTTTTGCAATACGACGAAGGTTTTATGAGATAGATCAATTTTCAAACAAAATACTTTTGTATTAGAGAATGAGTACACATTCGACGTGCTAGCGAAAAGAAGAGATTCCCACATCGAGCGGTTTTTCTAAAAGTATTTTTCAATCGAGATACTTTTGAATTTGAAAACATAAGTACACATTCGACGTGCTAGAGAAAAGAAGGTTTGCACATCGAGCGGTTTTCCAAAAGTATTCGTCAATTCCATTCTGGACCAAGGTCGATTCACGAGTGAATCGCCCCATCGTTCTATCCGGTTGTCACAAGTTTGATCTTTTGAAAAGATCTCACATGTCACCCACCAAGAGCTTGTTTGATGTTGGCTCTAGAAGGATTTCCATCTTCATCGTGAATACTTTTACATACCACTCGGATGTTACGGCAAAACCACAAGGATAATCGTGGGACTCTCAATATATTCTTACTTTCCACATTGTGTGAAACGACAAGTCATCATTAATTTTGTGTCCTAACGAGATATTGTGGATGATCTCTTGGCTCTAGACTCAATTGTGCATATTTGGTTCTGTGTGGAGACTAGGGAGAGGGTCTCTTCTTCAATATCAACAATCTCTAAGAGAAAGTCGATAGATAATGTCGGTTCCCGTGAGAATGAAACAAGCCCTTTTAAGAGGAACTTGAGTGGCTTGGGAAGTTTAGTCTTGATCGTCCTTTGGGTCCATGACGTCTTGTCTTCAATACCGATGTTACCTTAGTAAACACCGGTAGCATATGAATTGAACCCGATAGCGCCCTAAGGTTGAATTATTGGAGGCTATTTCTTTTCACCCTTTTTCATATTCATTTCTTTTCATTCTTCAACCCCTTGATGCTTACGAGACTTCATTACTAGAACCTTGTTGGGTTTATTCTAGTACTAGCTCTGTCTCGATCCGCACTCTTCCCATATTCTCATTTTCTCCTTTTTCAATATACCTAAGGACTCTACACTATCTAGTGGATTGTCCTGGGTAGATCCCTCCGGTTACAGCGGATCGTGGGAACACATACCTAACCTAACCATCCTTATAACACCATGCATAAAGTAAATTTGGTCGGTCTTTTGGTATTGTTCATTCCTTCTCGAAACCAATTGAAAAATCATTTGGAAAAACAATCAAGGTACTTGTGATATATTATCAAAACATTTTGTGTCTGAATTGTTTTTGATAGTTTTAGAACAGGTGCTCCCCCTCAACATGTGCATAAAATGTTTGAAATCGTTTTGTACACGGAGGCAAGAGGAAGAATTTACTTCTTTGATTACCATTTTCTAAAAGATATCAACATCACTTCCCTGATCAAATCAAGAAGATAAAGCATTTCCGGGAAGGATGAGGTTTTCATAAGTTTGATCCCCCTCAATATGTGCATCTAAGTTTGAAAAGAGTTTTGCACATAATAGAGGAAACCTGCACATTGAGAAAAATGATCACGTTTCAAGTCATAGGTGTAAGATAGATGCTCCCCCTCAACATGTGAATGGAAAATTTGAAATCGTTTGTCACATGCGGGGAGGATAACATGTACATCCTTGTAAAACCATTTACCGAATCCTCAGTTTAAGTCCAATTTAAATCACAAATTCTCCCCCGATCATAATTATCAAGTCATTTGAGATTTGTGATCTCTTATAGATTTAAATTGATTTTGAAAGCTTTTAAGGAGAATTGTGACTTGATTATGAAAGCGTTTGAACTGATAAGGATCGGATTTTAAGACTTTAAACTCCATTGATAAAACATGCATGATTATCTTTTGAAAACATTTTAATGCCAAATAACTTTTTAATTTAATTGAAATCATTCTCCCCTCAATCAATGACATAGGTTGTTGATTGAGAGATAGAGATTTTGACAAATAAGTCGATGATTATCAAAATAGAGGCGAGTTATTTTTCAAAGCATTTAGTTTTCAGCAGATAAATGTTTATAGAATCGAGCATGGAATTTTGTAAGCATGATAAAACATGGCTCTGTTCTTTCTTTTAAAAACCGGTTCTTGCTGAAATGACGATAAACCATATTTTTAAGACATGTTTGGAAAAGAAATATTTACACCTACGCTCGAACTTCATCTATGGTCCGTGCCATTATTGAATGACATTTCTAAGACCGTAGATGTTATCGATACGGAAGACATGTCTTGGAAAACATATTTTGGTATTTTGAAATTTTACGATTTTTATGGATTTTTGAAGGTTTTATATTTTTCTATTTTCTTTTTGAGGTTTTCTATTTTTGTATTTGGTTTTTTGAATAAATATATACAAGGATAGAATAGATGATATAGTTAAGAGGATGATGATACGAGTACCAAGATAAGAATATCGAGCAGCCTCGTTGTAGAAGATAGAAGTCATCATCTCTTAAACATTCACCACCAAAGCTTCCGAGGCTCTTGCATTGAAGAAAGAAATTGAACCACAAAGCGAGACTTTGGCGACTTCCCCAAACCGAAAATCCTTTGGTGAAAGCGATTCAAGCTTTATTTCAAGCTTGCCTTAGCCAGTGCCAGAGAAGCACACCATTATCATAAATCCCATTGCTCGTTTCAATAAAATCACCGTGATTCTTCGTTCGAGGTTATATCATCAACAAAACGACAACGTATCATCCCACGTATAAATAATCTTCTCAAATTTCTTTTCTTTGAAGTGCAGGCGATCCATTCCAAAAGGTGTCAAGAGAACAATTCCCCAGTAGTTGAATTGATGCGATCGGTTTCTTTGTATAATGCTCAAGAACTCTCCGAACACACATCATGAGGGAATGAAAACAACTTCCATGTTCACATTTTCTTCCGGATGATCGTGTATGAAGTTCAAGAACAGTACACCAATACCCAAGAGCTCTCCCAAATACACATCATGAGGGAATGAAAACACCTCCCATGTTCTCAATTTTCTTCCCCGATGATCGTGTATGAAGCTCAAGTATCCAAGTATACCAATACCCAAGGCGGGAATAGCGATAATATTGAAGAAGCAAGCCAAGTCACCGATTATCTGCGGATGTCAATCTGCGGATGTCAACTCGGAATAAGTGATTATATCTCGAATCACCGATTAAGCCCTCAAGTGAAACAATTGGCGCCTCAATGTACACAATTCTCTCTCCTCTGATGATTGTGATAACATCGAGATCATCACGCACTTGTGTACCTCTTTTATCTTCAGAAACTAACTCTTCCATCGTTTCCCCCACATAGTTGGAATAAGAATAACACCATAAGCATTGATGAGTAAAACCTTGAGATTCTCTGCGGTCATGACAATTGTTTTCCCGGGATATCTTCAAACACTTAGAAGAATTAAGTCCATCAAGTTTACTCGCCATGAGTCAAACCTTGAGTTTCTCTGCGGTAATAACATTTGTCTTCCCGGGATATCTTCAATTACTTAGAAGTATTAAGTTCATCAAAGTTTACTTGCGTTTAGATGCGTGTCTCCTTCCCCCTTTCTGGAAATGATACTTCAAAATCAACAACTCTTTGTAAGCCCGTATACTTGAAATCTTTTGAGAATAGCACATGTAATTATGTGGGAATCAACTTGCTGAAGACTCTCTCTAACTATTTTTATCAACCCTTATGTAGACAATTTGAAGTGACCACTGAAGAAGAAAACCCGATATACCCTACTTGAAACTGAAGTCAACTTCCCCACATTTGTATCTTAAGCTTGCACCTAATGATGGAAGAACGGTGTAGAGAATTAATGCTTCAAGCAAATCTCTAAGTACTCACTACCCAAACAAAGTATGAGACATTAACACCTCTTGCGATTATCCACACCGTCATATCGTGTGACCTTCGAGTAAAACAAAGTAACTCCTAATAGTGATAGTTAACGGTCTTCAACCATCCGCCTCATTGCGGTAACTAGATAAGCCAAGTCTTGACTCAAATTCTTAAGCCCGAGCAAGTTATCAAATAAGAACACGCCTTTGTGAAAGTCAACTTCAATCTCAAATAAGTGATAAATGATTAACTCAAGTAATCACCTTGTGTCAAATGTCCAACAATAGTCAATATCAACGTCTCGAGTAGTCCTTTGCTAAAGAATATGAGCACGTCTAATTGGGAATTGAATCGACTTAACTTTCTCCCAATTAGTGCTCTCCCTAAACCGACAATCTGTTTGATAAATGCCCAAATTAAGAAGAAGTCTTTAGATCGATAAATGCAACTCGTCTTTAGTCTTCTAACATGTAGCGAAAATGTAGAATGATGTAGACTCGACCTTCTTCAAGATTGTGCGGTTGGGGAATAGATAGTTAACATCTTCAACTCACACCAAAAAGCATCCCAATTAACTTACATCTTGCAAATCCCTTAACTAAAATCTCTCCCAATCAAAAAGCGAAAGATGTTCATCAAGGAAATCGCAATTAGGCATAACGAACACACAAGATGGTAGCCAAACTACCAATCACATCAAACAAGAACAGAGATTGTTCGGAATCATCATGTTGATGTATCGTGAAGCATTAACCGGAAGCACTTTGTCAATAAACTCATCAATCCGGTGAAGATGTCAACCAACGGCTCTTAGAAGAGAAAAACTCCATGTGAAGATGACCCGATAAGAAGAGGCTCGGTTCTTACATGAGTTTAGAGCCGTATGACCATTTATATTCTCAAATATCAATCAACAATGCAAAAAAAAAATTCACACTTCTTCTCCCCCTCAAGAATTGCATACGGAGATGCCATTCTTGATTAAATAAGTGAAAATCATCCGAATGTTCTATTCACACTTCTCTCCGCAAAATAAGCACGTGATGTCGCCATCTTCATTATAATCGAGCAAGTGGAATGAGAAAACAATCGGTGGTAGCCCGGTTCACTTGAAGACCAAGCGCATGGAAAAGTATGAAGCATGTTGATGAGAATGGTCATAATAAGAAGATTTCTCTTCTTACGAAGATAATCGATCAAGCGTACACATTTCTTTTCTTTAAGAACGAGGCATGAGCTGTAGTGTTCATACGTCATAAGAAGATTTCTCTTCTTTCAAAGATAATGCGCTTGAAATGTACACATTTCTTTTCTTTGGAGTCTGAGGCACGAGCAGGATGTGAACAGGCGTCATAATCTCTCTTTTCAATCTCTTTTGGCAAAACACGTAATCAACCCCATTATCATTCAAGAGGCTCTTTGTAGTGACGGTGATGGAAAACCGATATAATGAATTTGACCTCAAGTAAACTACCCGAACTCGTGACTTAAACTTGCACATATGTAACAAAGAGCGGTGCCGATTTCCATTAGCATCTCTAAGTACTCTCTATGTACTCTATACTCTTCAACCATCCAACCATCAAGTATAAGACGTACATTACCTCTTGAAAATCCACAATTGAATGTGACCCGAGCACTACAACGTAACTCCTTAAAGTGATAGTTATTTTAGGTGATAAGAGCCCAATTCCCCAAGTGGTAAAAAGAAGAGGTAAAAGTCACCCTACAATAACTAGATTTCCAAGTCTTCGTTTTTGATAATAAGTTCGAACAAGGATCATGAAGAATCTTCATCCATCCATCCCCGATATCTTGGATACTAAGTACACTCGCCGTAATAATTCACTTCAACCTCAAATAAATAATAATGAATTAACGCCGTTGTCACATCTTCGATTAATCGCTCAAATCTAGCCTTCTTTGACATTTAAACGAACTTTGATAATGGTTTCATCCGACCATGGTTCAAATTACATAACCCGTAAAACCATGCAATAACCAAACCGCCATGACGAATATCCAAACACACATCCAATTTATGAAGTACACCTTTTATCCCTTCTTGAAATAGAACCCGTAACACCAAACATCGAAGACCCGAGATACGTTTTCCTTTCTCCAAGATGGTTCCATCATCAAGGATTTTACAATTCTATAGTTTAAACCGAGAAATAGTATCTTTCGCGAGATTTTACAAAACCAAGAATAAACCGTAAGATAGATCCGGAAATGCACTTTACTATTACCAGGATGTTTCCATTGTCACGGGATTTTACAAGTCTATGATTTAAACCGAAAAATAGGTTCTTTCGCGGGATTTTACAAAATCAAGACAAAACCGTAAACAATGTCAGCTTGAAGGTGTTATGACAACTTTGGTTTCAGTGAATATTTGTTTTAGGGGAACATGTAGCGGTTCATCAGCGGTCCATTATCCAACATCATCAACCATCCAATCAATACTTTGGTAAACACATCATTCACGCAATCTGTCGGCTATTGTAGTGACCACATGGAGAAGTAAACCCGATATACCAAACTTGATCATGAAGTAGAATTCCCCAGATTTGTTACTTAACCTTGTACTAATTCTTGTGAAGAAGAAACGGTGTACCCAATGTACAAAACCTCTTGACATTCTCAACTGAGTGAGACACCGAAGTGATAGTTACGTTGTGGGTTAAACGAGAAAGAGTCACAACCGTAGTTAAATAGCCAAGTCTTTATCATCCTCAATAAATGCCCAAACAAGTCATCTTCGCGGAAGGGTAGAAGGAAAGAAGATGAAATAAGTAAGCGTGCTCGGAAAACCTCACTTCAAAGCCAAATAAGAAATACCGTACAAACAACCCCGTAGTCAGTTTTGTTCGATCATCAATTCAAGCCGTAACATAGAATCCTTCGTGAATAAGCATAAACCAAAGTATCAAATCCCCATAACACAACAAATCACATCAACATACCCAATCTCATCATCACAAGTCTCATCGTTAAATTTCTTTAACAAATCACATCATCAATAACTCGCAGCCCATCAAATATCATCAACCATAAATATGAATTCACGAGCATGTATCAATATTCAGTGAACGCCCAGTCCATAGATATGTCCAATATCTCACAACCCGATCCAATTAAATGACTCGGTCCATTTACCACATATCACATAAAATCGTAGGATTGATCAATCCACAAACAAGTATAATATACAACATTTGTTCAAGTATGATCAAAAACCCACGTCCAATAATTTTCTCCCGGGCCCGAACTCATCCAAACTCACAAGCCCTTAACAAATGGGATTACTCGGCTCAATTCAGACTTTATACTCGATCCACCAATTCATGTAATACTTTTATACAAATGCACAAAGTATCAAACTCCCACCAATGATATTATATCAATTATAGTCTGAGTGTATTGTAGTTAAATTGGGCTCAATATTTCCATGTCCAAATAACCAAGTAACCAATTCGTCTTGAGTACCACGTGATTATTAGTTACGGCCCATAACATGTAGTTGGCCCACGATCCATATAGAATGCCCATGTTTGAAAACAACTACCTGATCCATCTACACGACATCACATAACCGGATATAAAGGTCTCATTCCCTAAGTATTAGGTCATTGGTTAATAACCCTAAACCTAATATCTCTCAACACATAACACATTCATCCGCCTCCCTAAAAACACTCTCAACCCTAAAAACACATAACACATTCATCCGCCTCCCTCTTCATATGCAACACACAAAATAAATCTCACAAGTAATCATCCACTCATCTAATCAATTACATCAGACCATACTCGACTAATCACCATATGAACTATATGTACTCGCCACAGGGATGGCTTGAGTACCTTAAAACATACCAGAGACGTATGCCACATGGATGGTACGAGATGTGTACAAGGTTTCATTACAATCCTCTACCACAGTAAGGTATTGATAATCCCTTTTGTTTGAGAGTCTTTAAACGAACCATGGAACCGATTTAACATATTTGTTAAAATCGTTTCTTTAATTAGTATATTCTCACAACGGTCAATGATGATAAATGTTCTTCTCATGTGCAAGGCCTTTGAGGTATAAAGATACTTTGTAAAGCACGAGAAAACGAATATGAGACCATGACTTTTTTTGTTTTCCGCATTTGATTTTCAATAAGAACGGATGCGTGATGTTGTGGTTTTGTGTGATAGACCCATGTTGGTCTTGATTAAGCCGAATGCACATGAGGCGATCGAGATCTTTCAAAAATTTCATATTTCGTATAGATCTTTGAATCCGTGTTGTTATGAATACACATGAGCCCATGTTGGTTTTGATTGTTTTGAACCGAGGGTGATGATGGTAATGGTCTTGAGGTCTGCACGAGTCGCTTGATATATGGTTTACGTTTTGAGTGGTCGTAGTCATGGTGTATGGTTTTCATGGTATTTGAGTAGTGGTCAAGTGGTCAAGGTCTATCCTCTTCTTCATCCTTTACATTACGGTCAAGTCGTTATTTTACGGGTCAAGTTGCTAGCAACATTATTTAGCCAAGTCGCTAGCCAAGTAGCTAAGCCAACTCGCTAGCCAAGTTGCTAGCCAAGTCGCTAGCACTGTTATTTGACTCAATAGTCAAACAACCTTAAATCGCTACATTTTATCAAAACAAGTCGCTAGACAACTTTTCAAACCAAGTCGCTAGCCAACTTCTCAAACCAAGTTGCTAGCCAACTTCTCAAACCAAGTCGCTAGCCAACTTCTTAAAATAACTCGCTACTTTGGATTCAAAGAATATAGACTTGGTTTTTGCTAGCCAACTTCTCAAACCAAGTCGCTAGGAAGAATGACCCAACTCGCTAGCATGAATATATGAGTTTTCCGATGAGTTTTTCCGACAACTTTTCCGGCCAACTTCAAATTTACCCGAAACAACGGTTTTGACCCATAAAATGTGACTTTGACCACGAGAAAAATGTCACGGTTTGCTTTACCAGAAAGATGTGATATCGAAAGACCTTTTTGACCCATGTTGACAAAACATATATGACCACCATAATACACAACATTGGTAACAAAAAGAGATGTCTAAAATGATGATATAAAGCATTTGGAACACAAAAGACACAAAACTATGTTAAACAGTTGTACCACGATTTTTAAAAAAAACTTTTCGACACCACAAAAAGTATATAAAAAACAGTTAGGACAAGATTCGAACCACAAACAAATCATCAAAACACAAAAACCTTGGCTCTTGATACCAATTGTTAGGATCCAATATTTATTGTGTTTGATGATTCGGGTGGTCTTGGGAGATCAAAATACATGTTTGCCATTAGAGAGAGAAAGTTAGAGAGTTGGGTGTTCTTGCTAGAGGTTTACACAAAGTATGAAATATTAGATTGAATGAAGCACCACCCCTTCCATGGATGGAAGGGGTATTTATACTTACAAATACTCGACCTCCTATCGGCCTGTGGAT
This sequence comes from Chrysanthemum lavandulifolium, assembly GCA_022545495.1. NCBI lineage: Eukaryota > Viridiplantae > Streptophyta > Magnoliopsida > Asterales > Asteraceae > Chrysanthemum > Chrysanthemum lavandulifolium. The sequence goes on from CM040244.1 coordinate 196,048,652, forward strand.
CAGGGATACAGTGGGTAAAGACCCGTCCTTCCTCCACGGTGTTGCACTACACTAAACTACGCTACTAAATAACTAATAAACTACTAAAAAACGAAAATAACGACACGTCTACGAGCTAACTTATGCTAGATCATAATTGGGGTGACCGACACTTTAACATGGAATTTTTATTCTCTAACAATAACCCATGGATCAACCCATACCCAAGTGACCAAGTGCATTGCACTCAAAGATACATTGTATCTAGCCAAAGATCCATGGTTCAACCCATGACCCATGACCCATGACCCATAACCAAAATACCCATGGGTAAAAGGGAGAGTCCCACAGATCCCTAGCTTAACATTAGACAGATCCCTTGTGGAAGGGATCCGTGGGATCCGGGGAACAGTAGGATTTTTTCTCTATAAATAGTGAGCCATTTCTTCATTATTTCTTACCCCTTTCTAACACACTTTCTCCCTGAGTTGAAAACTCACTAACCTCATATCCAAGAGATCTATGTTTGTAGTTTTGTTTTTGTGTGATCTTTTAGGTTCCTCTTAAAGGCAAGATCACCACCTTTGAAGTCGAGCAAGCTCAAGTCCATGAGTTGCCATGCTTCCTCATCATCAAGGCTACTAAAGTCTTCTTGTTGATGATTCCTTTCTTTCTTCAAAGAAGTGTAGTGTTGAAGACATTAGTGAAAGATGTCTCAAGTGTCAAGACGAACATATTAGTGAAGGGTATCTATCGTCAATAGCATAAGCGCTTGTGGTAGGTGCTTAGAGTCAAGACAAGAAGCATTAATGAAAGGTGCTTAGAAGTCAAGACTTGAAGCATTAGTGAAAGGTGCTTAGAAGTGAAGACACAAGACATTAGTGAAAGGTGTCTTGTTGATCTAGTCAAAGGCATTAGTGAAAGGTGCCTTAGATGTACATTCGATATGTTGTGTTTCGATGTACAAGATAGACTAGTATTAGATCTGTTAGCCTTGATTATTTTTATTAGAAGTGATGGTCATTCACGATTAGGAACTTTGTAATGTGTGTTAGATATCGTGATAGAATAGTCAACGGGCTCGTGGATTGGGCTAAGCTAATTGGGCATCAGTTAAGTTAAGCTAGCCTTGTCTAGTTCGTGTAACCCAAGCCCAATCTAAGTCCATCTCAAGCCCATGTCCAAGCCTTAGGGCATCATCCTCTCTTACTATAAATACCCCTCAAGTATGTCATTTGAGGGGTGTGCTTGAGTGTGTGTTTTCCTTGAAGCAATATAACATCTTATTGTTTCATCTTTCTTCTCTCTACCTCTCTAAACATATACACGAATTCATATTCAAGTCACCATATCTTTGCTTAATCTTTTATCTTCTTATATGCATAACTGTTTGTGTATAACGTGGGTTTGTGTGAGACGTGTTCTTGTTGTGATAAGGTATACGTGATAAAGGGGTATAACAATTGGTATCAATCGCCTAACAATGGTTTAGGAGTGTTTGTGTTTGTTTTGAAGGGTTACGCGTATAAGCTCACGTTTTACATATTTGAAACGCTTAAAGCTTTCATTTTTTCACCAAAAAATTCAAGATTCTTGTGGTTTAAGGTTTATTTAGTGTTAAAGTTTTAGTTTTTCGCAAAAAGTTTCAAGCTTTACGGGTTTAGAGACGTTTTAAACTCGTATTTGGTTATTGGTCATTTCTACTCGTAACTTTTCTAGGCACTTTGGGTGAAAAAGGTCAACATTTTGGGTTATTCGAGTGTTTTAAGGCTATCGGGCAAAAGAAATCATTTGAATCGTTGGAAATTTCTTACAGTAGAAGTCAAAAGTCAAAACCCTAGTTTTCTACTCGTAACTTTTGGTGAAGAATCTTCGTACTCTACGGTTACTCGGTGCTTCCTCACTTGGATAAGTGTGTGGAACACTTCGACTTGTGGATATCTCTTCTGTTGTGGCGGTGTAAAGGATTTTGGTTCTTAACCATAGTTTACGCATAAGCTAAAACTTACGAGTAACTCTACGCATAACTTCAAAATTACGACACTAGTACAAAACGGATTTGGTCACGCATGGTCGAATGGAACAACCACACATTCGCATATTTGTGTGGTCAAGGTAAAATTGACAACATGTACTAATTAGTCACACATGAAAATTTTAATTGTGTGACCATTAGAATCAGACGCCACACAATTGAACGTTGTGTGGCTAAAGGTATCCGTGATTTTGTTTCGCATCATTTAGCCACATATGAATTTGGAACGCGTGACAAATACAAGTAACCTTGATGCGTTAGTCACATGAAGTAATTTTTGTGTGTCTAAATCATAGAGTCAAGTTTTGTCACACATTATTTAAGGGTGACTGATATGTTTTGCCAACTCTTTAGCCACATCCGAAATTGGAACAAGTGACAAATGAAAAGTAAGGTTGAAGCATTAGTCACGATATACATATAAACAAAGGACAAATATATGTCACACACTTGAACACCGTGACCAAAAGCCATATATGGTCACACTAAATGTTTTGTCACACATTCGTTAAGTGTAGCCAAAATCCAAGACATATGTTCACGTAAGTTAATATGTGTGTTTAAAGTTTAGTTTGTGTTAGCTTGCCGAAAGCTAATCTATAAAGTCACATTTGCTACTAACACCGTGACCAAATGCCATATATGGTCACACTAAACGCTTTGTCACACATATTATTCAAGTGTAGCCAAAATCCAAGACATATGGTCACGTAACTTAATATGTGGCCATTGGATGATGAATAGTCACCAAAATACACGCTTCCTCACTTTAAACACCATATGGTCACACTTATTAACACTTTTAGCCACTTTATGGTTAATTGTATGTGACTAAATACCCAAAACAAACATGCTTTGTGTGACTAAATGTTAGAAAAGGCCACACAAACATAAAATTCATGTGGCCATTGGATGATCAATAGTCACACAAAATACACCTTTCTTCACTTGAAACACCATATGGTCACACTTATTAACACTTTTAGCCACTTTATGAGTAATTGTATGTGACTAAATACCAAAACAAACATGCTTTGTGTGACTAAATGTTACAAAAGGCCACACAAACATAAAATTCAAGTGGCCATTGGATGATCAATAGTCACACAAAACACACATTTCTTCACTTGAAACACCATATGGTCACACTTATTAACACTTTTGGCCACTTTATGATAAATTGTATGTGACTAAATACCCAAAACAAACATTCTTTGTGCGACTAAATGTTAGAAAAGGCCACACAAACATAAATTTGATGTGGCCATTGGATAATCAATAGTCACAAAAATACACGCTTCTTCACTTTAAACACCATATGGTCAAGTTTGTTGCATTTATTGTGTGTTAATGAAAATGTGGGTTTGTAGGTGATGGCTTTTATAGTCACATTGATATGCACACACATTAACACTTGTGCAACACCACAATATACTAAACTTGGATAAATCCAAACTAATTATATATATGAAGAACTCTTTAACAACGAGTACTTGATTGTTAATGCGGAATCTTAACAACAAGCAAGAAGAACACAAATACTATTTCACTAATAAACTTATTTTATTAATATTTCTATTCGCCTAAGTACAAGTTCATTTCACTATACTTTAGGGTTCCTTTATACACTTAGGAAAACCTAGTATACAAAACGTAGAAGGATATAGATATCTCTTCCTAAGATATCTCTACGCCGCACATATGCCTTCCTAAACTCTAATAAACTATTATGTTTTTCATAAATGTAACTAACTACTTAATACTACCGACTTAATCGTTATATCGCCAAGATATTGTTGTTGAGCTTTTGATTCAATTAACCTCAAAAGTCGATAGCATGCATCATCCTTTCTTTCACCAAAAGCTTCTTCTCAAGCATAGCCCCAAGAATATCGCTTGAAGTGGATACTCCACTCAGAAGCATATAAAGAATTGCGCTTTAATTCCAAACAAAGGCACCGACAAGTGTGGAAATATCTCCATCCGATCACTTGTTCTTGACAGCCGCCCACATTTCATCATCAAGATCCGTGTCTCAAACATGGTCTTCAAGTCACCCCAAAGGACTCTTTCATATTCCTCTTCGTGTCTCTCGTCACCATGCTTCTCCATCATCACCGGTACATGGTCTTCAAATCATCCTCGACAAATCACTCAATAAACCAGAAAGTTCATATATAGTGTGTCGTGTGATTTTCCTTACTATCGTGTAAACTACCTTTTTCCCATTTTTGATGATCTCGAACCTTTGCAATCTTAGCGTGAAGTGTCGAACTCAGTAGGAATGGAGCCCATGGTAAACTCTTCTTCGATGACGGTTCATCAACCTTATCCTTCATGTACTCTTCCACTTCCTTCTTAACATTTGTCTTATCCTTTTCACTCCTTTCTTTCCAAAGGATTTCTTCCTTGTCATATTCAAAACCGGTTGCTTAACCTCATCTTCCTCCTCTTTCTTTACGCTTTTGGCTTATCACCAAGTTTTTCACCAAGAACCTTTTCGCTCTCGCAATCTTGTGCTTTTAGCATCCTTTGGTTGAAGATTGTAACCCTTCCTTTAAACGTTGAAGCTTCCAACTCGAATCCATTGGAATAAAATTTTTATTTTGGTACATTACTTTTTCAAATTTCGCTTTTAGTTCATCATTCTTCAATTTCCTTAACTCGGCTCAACTTCCGTGTAGGATTCCTTGACTTTTGACATAGTGGATCATATAATCCCTTTGCTCGCCTTTGGTCAAGGGTCTGTTCATCCTTTCTCTTTGTCTCTCGCTCTCGAGAAGCCTCTTCTTCGCATTAATAATCTCAACCAATTTACTTGCATAGTCTTCTCCGCCAATATCGTGAAGGATATCTCTGCTTACTAATAATCTTGCATTTATAGTATCCCATTCTTCATCAATGTAGAATTTGGCGATTCCGTAACTTCGCCTTTCCTTTTCATTTGTTCTTCGCTTAATTGTGGTTCCTCCCGCAGAGTTTTGGCAATCACCATCATCCCTTGTTTGTTCTCGACGCTTAGCTTCTTCACCGCATCCTCCGCTTGAATCCTAGCAATCTCAAAGAAAGCTAGCTTCCTCTTCATGAGTTGCTTTTTGGTCTTCACCGCTCTCAAGATTCTTGCACTATTCCTTTGCCTTCCCTATGCACAAACTCCTCACCAAGACTACCGGATCACTACCGTGATTAATATGTTCAAGACTTGTATTAACTTCAAGATCAAAGCCAAGATTAAAATCTTCATCAAAAGCAGATTTAATTTCAAAGACCACCGACTTATCGTTAGTAAAGTCACCGACTTATCCACTCCACTAGAACTTGCGCCTTCTTTATCCGCCTCTTCTTAAAGGATTTCTTGTGATTTAAATTCTTAACCAAGATTTCACCGCCCAATCCTTGAGGACTAATTTGAGTTTCCTCGAGGATTCCTCACCTTCCGAGTCTGTAATGTCTATCCCCGTCTGCTTGAATTTCCTCCAATTTCTTAACTCTTTATGAGTAGTCCCCAAGTGACTTCTTGGTCTTCTTCAATTTTTCTCCAACTCATCAACCCTTGAAATCGCCAGGAACCAGTTGAAGTAGATCTTCCATAGATAAGGAACCGGGTTCACTGTAGTAGTGGGTGTTGAGGTTGTGGTTGAGGAATCACCGTGGTTCTTCCTTATGGACCAAGGTGAAGGTGGTGGGGTGTTGGTGTCCTCTGTTGAAACTCGCTTTTTCGTGTTCGATGTAGGTTGAGCCCGAGCTCGATGTAGCAAGAGGAGATGGAATGATGTAGATGTACCTTCGTGGTCGAGAGCAATGTAAGGCAACATAGCGCATAAAAGTGGCTTGTGTGCCCTTCAAAACCCCTTTTCATATTACCAAATATCTTTTAGTGAAAGGAGAGCAATGTAAGGATGTTTGCTTGTCGTTTCAACATTTAAGATCATTTGCAAAAATCTTGGGTACATCAAAACTTTTTCTTATTCTTGGAATTAGCAACCATGGCATCAAAAATCATTTTGAAAAATTGAAGAGTCTCGCGCTGGAGAGACAGACCAATGCGTACAATATTGCTTCCAAATTGATCCCATCCACCACTTTTAGAGCTCATACAATGTAAAATATGATGCACAAGGAAACGCCATTGTGGCGTAAAATGACTCTTCCAAAAGTGAATGTTCCATCGCTTGATATCCAATCTTTTCCAATCCTCGAAAGAGGTCATGATTTGCCAACATTGAAATCCCCGAGGCATCGCCCAATTGAAGCTTGCTTCGATCGATTCCTCGCTGATTGAATACTCTAACGTATCAATAGTTGCATTTAACTCTAGTGTCCCATCGCAATAGTTCTAGCAAGAGAGGGCCCGCCGTAACTGCTTGACTAGGGAATCATAGATAGTTGGATTATGAGTAAGGGCATACCGATATGACTACCCTTTAGAAAGTCCACTATCGCGTCAAGCTCGTGCTTTCAAAGCAGCTTTTGAGAAATCCCACTTGATTGTGCTTGTCTACAAACTTTAATTGTGCCATCTTTTATGTTAATTGAATTATCGGTAGTGCAGGCAATTAGGGTTTAGTGTGGTGAGGAGACTTAATCGAAATAAAATAATTAAACTTTTAAAGATTAGGATAAAGTAATTAAAGGATAAATATGATTTCTAAAAATAAAATTATCCATATAAATACTTCGACCATCTAAAATTAGGTAACGGTACTATTTAAACAAGAAAATCGCTTTTTATTTTTGCACTACCGCACTAAAGAATGGTCAAACAGACTTAAAATGACATCACCGTAATTAACTCGTACTATAGCACATCAACTAGCACAGCTTCCATACATCTCCAACTGTGAGAATTCTTTCTTTTCAACATATCCTTAAACAAAAAATATACCTAATGATTTAACTAATATTAAGTCTTGTATTATAAACATAAATTCTTAAAAAGTACAAAAATCGAATGTCTATATGCTTTAAAAGAGTGAAATATGATAAAGGTAGAGTGTGACAACTTGACCATAACATGGTTCACTTGGACTTTCAGATAACAACACCTCCACAATCGGTTCGATAGTAGTCGGCTCGTGATTCGTTACCCAAGTCACGCCGATCCACACGTGGCAATATGTTATCATTGTGCCGGTGAATGACGGTACTAAATTCCTCATCGGCTTGGCCATACTTATCTTTGTAATTTTGGGAGGTGTCTTAAACACAATAGACAATTTTTATCTACCGGTCTTTCACATAAAACACTTGTCGTGCTTGTGCGGCTAATATGAACGGATCAACCTTGTGGCCTAAACTATTCAGTCAACCAATGTATACCCAAGAGTAGTATCGCTTCACACCACCACTTTGTGATTAACCCACCACATTTGAAAAGAGGAATTTGCATGTAACGGTAATCTAGTTCCCATATCTCCGTGAAACCCCATAATAATATGCTTTTCTTGTGGTTGCAACTTTAGATATGTGGATATCTAATGCCTCAACACTAACCCCACTGCTCGTAAACTTTGCCTTCATGATCTTTCGTATTTAAAAGTATACCCATTGATGTGATATGCATCGATTTCACTACGGTGGCGCGTGGTCCATAGGATATCCACCTTACGCTTCGATACACTTTCTTTGTCGATTTGTAACTCTCTCAACCCGAATTTCATTAGAAGTATATATTAGCTCAAAACAATAAGTACACCAATTTTCGATCAAAATGAGTCGAGAAATAAGGTTTAGAAAGGGTATGTTGAGTAACATAAGATTAATTACTTTGCGTAACCAATTGGCAAAAGATTTGTTGTGCTCATTCTCCGTAAATGCTATTCGCTTACCCGGTTTTCGCTTTCAAAACTTGCTTGTGTCGCTCAAACAACGTGTTTGATTATTATATTTGATACATCATTTAATTTTCAAGAACGAAATAGACATGTGTTAGTAAGACTTACTCGATATACGGTACAATTTCATCTCAGATTATTTATTACATACAAATGTGCTTTTCGAAAGAGTTCGCAGAAACTTCAGCTTGATTTGCCGCCGACAATGGCTTTCCTTCCTCATTTTCATCTGTTTCATGTTTATCGTGGGATACCAACAGCTTTCATGGATTTATGATATTCGCTAAAAACTCTATTGTTTCTTCCGCAATAGTCTCCTCAAGAATGCATCCTTCTCGGTCTATTTCGCTCCGCACATGTCCTTTAATAACCTTCATACATCTTTCGAATGGATACATCCACCAAAGCATATGGGACCGCATAATTTTACCTCCCTAGTTAGGTGCACAACAAATGTATCATAATATCAAAGAATGATGGAGGAAAGAACTTCTAGTAGGCACAAGTGTCACTACTAGCTCGCTTGCATATTATCTAGTTCTTGCAATATTATTTCTTTGCAACATATTGATTTAAAGAAAAGCAAAACCGATAATAGCATATCGTGTGGGTGGGTGCATGATTGAACGATTGCAATTGGCGTAAACTCTTGCATTAGCATGTGATAGTCATGCGATTTTAGGCCAATGAGCTTCCTATCCTTTAGTCGACCAAAGAAGAGAAATTTGAACAATAGCCTTGTGGTACCTCGATGTTGTGTAAAGTTTCACAAAAATATCTTTTCAAGATTCGTTAATGTGTAACCCTCTGGAGGTAGTGTTGTTTTGTCTTGTTCTTGCATAGCAAACAACTCTTGTTTTACCTCAAAGAATAATATCAAAGAATGATGGAGGAAAGAACTTCTAGTAGGCACAAAGTGTCACTACTAGCTTCGCTTGCATATTATCTAGTTCTTGCAATATTATTTCTTTGCAACATATTGATTTAAAGAAAAGCAAAACCCGATAATAGCATATCGTGTGGGTGGGTGCATGATTGAACGATTGCAATTGGCGTAAACTCTTGCATTAGCATGTGATAGTCATGCGATTTTAGGCCAATGAGCTTCCTATCCTTTAGGTCGACCAAAGAAGAGAAATTTGAACAATAGCCTTGTGGTACCTCGATGTTGTGTAAAGTTTCACAAAAATATCTTTTCAAGATTCGTTAATGTGTAACCTCACTTGGAGGTAGTGTTGTTTTGTCTTGTTCTTGCATAGCAAACAACTCTTGTTTTACCCCAACTCACCAGATCCAATCGAGCATTCATCCATCTTTCGCCTTTCCCGAACATGTAGCAAAGTTCGACGAGACTCTCAAAGAACATTCTTTTCTACATGCATAAAATCAATACAATGTGGAATGTAATTATGCCTCCAATACCTAAGTTTTCGATACCAAATGTTGAATTTCTTCCAATACGCACCGCTTTGTCCGCTTACTTGGCTTGAACTACCTCTCTACTGTTATGTTTCTTTTCGCTTTTGAATCTTCCCACCTCTACCTCTCGTATCTTCTTGGTTTTTCGATGCATTATTGTTTGTTCGCTTTCCTTTTCCCCACTTATTTTCAATATGTTGTACCGTTGTATATTTGTTCCCGGTCATTGGGTTTGGAGCCGGAGAAATTCTTGTTGTCCATTAAATGCCTTCCTTTGCCTTCCGAACGGATGGTCATATGGTAGATATCGTCTGTGACCAACATAACTTTGCTTGGATGAGGCGTAAAGTCTAACACGCTTTGTATCTTTCCCACATACTACACAACCTTTGAATCCATCAGACGGGCAGCCACATAATGTACCAAGTGTGGTAATCATTTATTGTCCATAACACAACGGCACGTAGATTAAAGTTATCTTTGTGGATGCATCATATGTATCAACCCTCAGATCGAATAAGGTTTGCGATCATCAACAAACGGTTCTAAAAACATCGATATCATTTCCGGTATCCCGATATTAATACCGAAAGCATGATAAACTTTCTTTTCATACACAACCATGGAGGAAGGTTGTATATGACCGTTAAACCGCCATACACCGTGATGCCTATTTCCGAGTTGACGCCAACCCCATCACCGATATTCCTAGTCAGAGATTTCTTGGATCTTCAGCAATTTCGGGAATTTTTCATCTATGGTACGCCATGCCTTTGAATCATGGGTGACGAACACACCATCGGTTATCCTCCGTGTCGCGTGCCATCTTAAATCCTCTCAAATACTTTCTAGCTTAAATAGTCGCTATAGCCTTGGTATAATTGGAAAGTACCACATTACCTTTGCCGGAATGTTTTCGACACTTTCTTAGTCTTATTATCCACCTTCCATCTTGATATCCCACAAGTTCGACACGCAACAAATCCTTGTCACCCTTCCAAGAAAGAAGGCGCTTGTTGATACATACATGTATCTTTTGTATCCCGATCCCATCAATTTCAAATATTTTTGGCTTGATAAGTTTTTTCCACCATTTCGCTACCAAAGAAAAGATCTTCTTTAACAATCCTAGTAATTCAAGAAAGAACTTATCGTAACATCCGTATTTACCCTTCAAGTTGAGTAGTTTAACTATTGCGGACATCTTTGTGAAGTCGTGACATCCCGCGAAAGAGGCTTCTCTCGCCTAATAATAATTGTTGAAACTTGACAAGATCATCCTCATCAAAATTATCTTTGTAGCATTAACCATTTCTCACCGTTGTCGGGCATCCGTTGGAATATCCAAGCAAAATCCGTGTCGTCAACAAACTCGTTGTAGCGCTAATGTGTGTTTCGGTACTTATTGATGACTCATCCTCTCTCCATGTTTAGTCCAGTTTAGGTAGCTTAGATCAAACCCATTGTCGAATAAATGGAACCGCACTTTCTCCACTTGATGCTCTATGTGGTTTAAACAACTGCACACGGACATGGCATTGAAAGATCATTTTCTTAACTCGTGGGTCGATGTTCCCCATCTTCCGCAAGTTGTGTATCGCATAATCAATAAACGCCGCTACTCCATCAACATAAGATTTGTTGGTCCTATTAGTTCCTATCCAAGACTTGTCCATGTTTATAAATGTGTCCCACTTATCCGAGCAAAGAATGTTTATAAATGTAGTCCCCGCAGCATGTTAAAAAGACACCCAAGTTATTGAAGATTATACAAGACAACATCAAACTTCAATTGATGATCTTAAAGTTAAAAAGACATTCCAAGTAATGAGGATAGCTCAAAGATTGAATGTCGATTGAATTATGCTAAGAATTGAATAAAGTCTAATGAAACAGCTCCTAAAGGGATGTTTGGGTCAAGGAAAATAAGAAATTAACTAGCTAAATTATGGTTCCATGTTCATGTGGTAACAGCTTAATGTGGTTTCTTAAATTTTTAACCAATTAACTATCTAAATTTAACAAGAAACCGATATAATTTACAAGAGGATATCTCAAACAAATGTTCAATTATAATACGCTTAATGTGGTTATTTTATGTGTTAGAACGATGTGTACAAAAGGAAGATAACAATACTTACCAAAGGTGACGGACTGGTGGGTCTATGACGGGAGAGTTGTGGTGGTGACGGATTTGTAGTGAGATGAGAGGAGGGTGGCATGACAGAGGAGGAGGAGGAGGAGTTAATTTTGCAATTAGTTTGAAATGCCTTGATGCAAACTTTGGGGAATAAATTTAATTTGTGGGGAATTTTAAATTTGCTTAAATTTTGAAAATTTTTCATATTAGTTTAAAAATGTTTTTCTCTTATGATTTAATGATTTTTTCATTTAATTAGTTTAAAAGGTTTTTATTCATAATAAATAAAATAAAATTATAAAATATATATATATATATAATATATATATATATATATATATATATATATATATATATATATATATATATATATATATATATATATATATATGTTTAAGTATTTAGGACTTTTAAAAATAATTTTAAATTTTATGCTTAAATTTACAATATTTGGTATTTTAGGATTAAGTGCATTTTACGTTATTTCGACTTTTGTTAGTTGATTTATTTGCTTATTTAGTTGTTTTAGTTAAAAAATAAAAAATAAAAAATAAACTAACTCCCAAGACTGCCTTCCACGGGTTATGGGTCCCAATATCGCCTTCCACACAGTATGTGGGAGGTTGAGACGAGATGCCTTACCCCTACCTAGGTAGAGAGGTCGCCCTGCTCTACCAAAGGTTGAAAAGGACCTCCCCTTGCAAGGGTGAGGATCGAACCTTGAGAGGTCGCTTTTCTACCAAAGGTAGAAAAGAACCTCCGCCTTGCAAGGGTAAGGATCGAACCTCGAGAGGTCGCTTTTCTACCAAAGGAAAAGAACCTCCGCCTTGCAAGGGTAAGGATCGAACCTTGACCTCTTTCTCCAGAGGCAAGAGTGTTAACCACTTGATCTAACCTTGCTCTTTTTTTGTTTTTAGTGTATGTTTCATCAATTTATTCAAAATCCAAATATCTTTCATTATTATTTATCACCCGATCACGAACCGAACACTAATTTCCAAAACCGTAATATGTGTGACTATAATTTTATATATACTATTGATTGAATGTTTGAATTTCCTAAACCGAACGCGAATTTCCAAAACCGTAATATGTTTGAATTTCCAAAACCGTAACATGGTTTCGTATATAATTTTATATATACTATTGATTGAATCATGTCGTAAAATGAAACTCTAAGCAACTATAACCCAATGATTTTGACCCATATTATAGTGTGAAGGTTATATGAATTGTATTAAAGTTATTAAAGCGGGCACGTTAATTTTGACATTTCGTGATGACATAAAATCATTAACTCATGTGTCTTACTCAAAACATTGTGTGAAACCGTGTTTAGGGTTGCAAGAGATACGTTGGGCACCAGAACACAACCCTTGTGTGCTGCTGCTTTAGTCGTCTCTATATGTTTTCGTCCGTGTTCATACGCTTTCTTAGTTTTGTACATGTTTTCTTCCGATTTTGTACGCTTTTACACGCTGCCTCTTTTCACATGTTTTCGTCCGCTTTTGCATGCTTTTACACTTTTACACATTTTCATACGCTTTTACACGCTTATGCCCTGCTTTCATACTTTTTCCACCGCTGCACGACTTTGTCCTTTTAATAAGTTTTATACGCTTTTGTTTTTGTTTACACGTCGTCCGCTTTCATACTTTTTCCACCGCTTTGCACGACTTTGTCCTTTTAATAAGTTTTATACGCTTTTGTTTTTGTTTACACGTCGTCCGTGTTTAAACTTTGTCACCGGTTTTTCATGTTTTAGTCCGTTTGTATAAGTTTTTGACCGCTTTCGTCCGCTTTCTAGCCGCTTTCATCTATTTTAGACGCTTTATGTCTGCTTTCATATGTTTTACATATTAACATACATTTTATTACGTTCTTATACGTCGTCCGCTTTAGTTCGCTTTTTGTCCGTTTTAGCCATTTTCATATGTTTTGAAGACTTTTTCGCCGCTTACACGCTTTCTTACATCGTTACACATTTTCATACGGTTTTACACGCTTATGCTCTGCTTTCATACTTTTTCAACCGCTTTGCACGACTTTGTCCTTTTAATCGCTTTTATACGCTACGCTTTTGTTTACACGTCGTCCGTGTTTACACTTTCTCACTGGTTTTTCATGTTTTAGTCCGTTTGTATAAGTTTTTGACCGTTTTCGTCCATTTCTACCCGCTTTCATCTATTTTAGACATCTTCGTCTGCTTTCATACGCTTTAATATGTTTTACATATTAATGTACATTTTCTTAAGTTCCATACGCTTTTTACGCTTTACACGCTTCCGTCTGCGTTAGTCCGCTTTTTTCCGCTTTATCCGCTTTTAAGACTTTTCGGTCAACCCAAGAAGCGAAGTGAATTCATATTCGGTTTTCGCTCGCTCGGTTTAATTCTAGTTCGGTTCGGTTCGGTTTTCGTGTTGAACCGAATAAAAGATTACCGATTTAACAAAACCAAACAACCCGATAACCAAACGGATAAACACCCCTAATTAATTTATAGTGATAGTTTAAAACGAGGACTTGTTTTGCGGTTTTAAAGTTTAGGTCTTTATAGTTTGAATTCATAAGGAGTTACAAGTATCTTTCTATCACACTATCCCCACAACTCTTCTTCAACCTTTCTTTGCAATCTTTCAATAATATCATATTTTACCCAATTTCATTATCAATGGCAGCACCATCACCACAAAACCATTTGGCTAAGCGTGTTATTGATGACCTAATTGAGTTTAGCGGGAGACATCCGTTGATGGTTACATGAGTTTCTTCAAGGCTCAAGAAATTTCCATTCTCCGTGGCTTTATAAACCGGATGCGCCAAGAGGCCACCACAAAGAAAGAATGAGATTGCGATTTTAATGCTTTAATTGCCGAGATGGTAGCTATTGGAGATGGGGATGAATATTTTGACACATTGATGGATCTTAGGCATGACATGGAGGCTACGAGGACTAAGTCGCAGGGTTGAATGATCTCATTACTCGTCGAGGAGGATATCGAGACCAAGGAAGAACAAATTAAGTCGATGAATGGTTGAAGGGTTGCTCGCTATGTAAAGGGATGGTTTCTTTTGCTATAGTGTCATCTGCTTATAATGTCTAATGTCTTGGTTTAATATTATGGTTTGTAGATATATTAACGATGAAACATGTATGGATCTTTTGATGGTTTATCCAATGGAATGGAATGGGTTGCGCCGCTAGTTTGTTTCATCTTTTTAATGTTGTTTTGCATTTAGGAATTGGTTGTGGTGTTTAAGTTCATATCTCGTAGAATGTATTATTGTAGGTTTGAGGTTGATCCAAACTCGCTCAATGTTGAGCCATGGATATGCGGTTCATAAGTGCTTTGCTTAGGTTGTTCATTTTTAGGTTGTTGTCAATTTTAGGGTGTTTTTGTTGTTGTTTTTGCTTTAAGTTAATTGCATTTACATGATTTCTTGATTTTTTTACCGTTGGAGGATGTTAGAGCTTATTTAAGTGCTTATAAATAGGTTATTTATAGGCTTAAAGTAAGGTATCGTGGTCGTTTGTTGTGTCGCCATCCTTGGTTGGATTTGATTATTTTGTGCTTACTTGTTTATATGGGACCGCTTATTAGTTATAGTTGCTTAATTAGTTGCTTTAATTCCATTTTTTTTTTGTTTTTCATTTGTATGTGGTGAGATTTTAGTTATATGTGCTTTGATACACCGGTTTGAAGTTATATGGGTGTTTGGGACCTGGTAAGAACCATTTCATCATGGGTGTGTTGGTTTCAAAATGCACCAAAATGAAATATTTAAATTTATATTATCAATTTGGAGCCACATTTTAAAATTATGAAATTTGGAGCCAAATTTCACCAAAATTTTTAAAAGTGCTTAGGAATTTATGGTTTTATTTGAAAATCGCCCATAATGAGCCCTAATTTTACTCCAATAAATCGTGATTCAAGCAAAACAACCGTAACTTCAATTTTACACCATTATTTACCAATTAAGTTTACTAATTTTCTTTAACACATTACTTCGACGAATCATGGCAACTCAAACCAATTGTCGATGATTTGGTTTATTTCGATCGTGAAAATGATAACCCATTTGGATATGAATCGAGGCGTATTCGATGAGGGTGAGGATGTCAAAACAACCATTCAAATGCGAATGTTGTTAAGAGGGCATAACTAGGTTAGCTAAGTTTCGCAGGATTATGGAAAACCGACGGAATAAAGGTCATGTAACCTTCGATGCAATCGAATAGGATATCGTGAAAAACAGGCATTGTTTTCGAGTTTTTGGGTGATTTGGTTCGTGAGCATATAGGTGTCGGATTCTATCCCGGAGGAAGGTTGATTCGAAGCAAGAGATAAAATGTGGGACTAAATCACGGTACACATATACTTTTTTAACTAGTAGTGGCTTGGTCATCGTCAGAGGTACAAGGTGTTAATAAGTTTATCTCTGATTTACATTATGTGCAACTAATTAACAACATTGTGTTAATCTTTGCGCCGATATTTTGATGTTGGCTTGACCGTCCGAAAGTCGATAATGAATCGCCTTGGTCAACTTCTAAGGAATTTTCAAGGAAATTGACCGAAAACTACATATTGCCCAACCAAAATACCCTTTCAAAACTTAATGAAGTCCCGCCAAGTATAGTGCAATTATAAAAGTCAAGATTGGGTAAATTTTGTAAACTACACGCCACCGAGGAATACAAGGTGTTAATTATTCATTTTATTCAAGTTCAAATATCTCGTCACATTTGATGTTTCCATATATATTAGTTGTATACTATCAAGATTACTACATCTAAACACCTTTTTATTTTGTGTTGCAAGGTGAAATCACCGTGATCTAAAGTGGCGCTGCTCCAAGTCCTGCTTATCAAGATAGAATGGGACGAGGTGGATACGCCCGTGTGATGGATAAAATGGTAACATTAAACATTAAACATTTGCATTTAATAGCATCATACTTTCGCTTATATTGGTTTATCTTACAAGTGTATGTATTTGATGTTTATAAGATCGAGAATAAAGAAATTGAACAGATGAAGAACCACCGCGTGGTACTGTGGTTGAAAGGAAGGGTGAATAAAGACGGAGAATTTCACGATGATGATATCGTAACAGTTGGACAAAAATTGTAAGTTTGACTCATTTTATGATTATGTTTATTGTTAGTTATAAGTTAATACCGATAGTGTATTAGTTAAACCGATAGTGTATTAGTTAAACCGTTAGTTATTAATTAATTTCGTTAGTTATAAGTTAATATCGTTATTTATAATTTGATACGGTAGAATTAAATAACCTATTTCCCATATTGTGTGCAGAAAGAGACGGAGGAGAAGATCAAACAAGGAACCTTGAAGCTTGATCATGGCAATCGATGCCATGACATTTGTATTAGGTAAGGAAAAGGGAGGATATGCGAGAGGAGTGGGAGGTGGAGTAACCTACAAGAGGTATTTTGATCTCGCTCGAATCGACAAGCATCCGATGAAAGAGTGGTGTTACTTCAAAGTGAACTTGATGATGAGAGGCGCCAACGCCAAGAAAAAGAGGCGTAATACGTGATTTGATGAAACAATTGGTCGCACAAAGGGGGCTTGCAACCAACTTCAACTCCATTGATGTAAACGGAAGTAAGACATAAGAAAGTAACATTCCATCTTTTTTACCCTTTAAATATCTGCGCAGCCTTCTTAAACAATTTATATTTCGTGTGTCTCCGTGAACATTAATCTTTTAAATAGCAAGGTTGATGAGGATGCCGAACACGTGTTGTCGGACGTGAGAAAGTTATGAGCATTGAGAAGTCTAATGGACTTGCAACTTTGAAAAGGAAATTCAAATAAGTGTAAGTAATAAATCACCCCCGGGATTTTTGAATTCTACATACATTATTTATTTACCGTGTATTATACATATAGGAAATCATAAACTGTCGATCTAAGAAATCGACTAGATCAAAACGAAAGGATTCTTCACGCCAACTTTCTCGGATCACAAGAACAGAGTCTCCATTAACAAGACTACCACAAGTATGTATTTAAACATTTTCATATGTTCTTTAGTTTAATTAATTATCGATACATATATACATGCAACAAATTATCTTTTAGGTAATTAAGTGCGCATCGTGGCACTTAAAGAAATCAACTATTATTGCGGAGGGTACCGTGTACAAAACCGATGGAAAACAAATGCTTCATAACAAACCACTCCCAAAGGATTGCTACAGAGTGTCTATTGAAAAATCTTTAGTGGATGCAGCGTGCATACCGGATGTAGGAAGTAACGGTCTCAAAACAGCTTAAGGATGCAGA
Source organism: Chrysanthemum lavandulifolium (assembly GCA_022545495.1). Taxonomy (NCBI): domain Eukaryota; kingdom Viridiplantae; phylum Streptophyta; class Magnoliopsida; order Asterales; family Asteraceae; genus Chrysanthemum; species Chrysanthemum lavandulifolium. The sequence continues at coordinate 196,066,378 of CM040244.1, forward strand.
GGTGGTTTTATGCATGGCCAAAGGATCAAGTGGTTTTCGATGAAAAGGTACATAGATGCATGTGTTTTATAAACCTACATATATCATTCTTCATATTTAATTCAGTGTTTGATACCCCGCTTTTGTTTCCTGTGTAACACCACCAAGTACCATAAACCGATTGGTGAGAACAGAATCGCACCTAAATTACATACTAAGCGCCACGCCTCTAGTCATACCATGCAAAAGGAAGCTAAGAAGATCAAGAGTCAAGTCGTTAAATTATTGAGAATTTTATTATGTACGACATTACAATTTTATATACATTCCAATTTTATTGTATTTGAATATATTTTGAATATATTTTTATATATTAGAATTTGTTTTGATATATATTGATTTCTTATATGTGACTAAAAGATTCATATAGTCACAATTATTAACACTTTTGGTCACAGCTTTGCTTAATTCGATGCGTGACTAAATGTTAGAAAGCGCCACACAAACATAAAATTAATGTGGCCATTGGATGAGCAATAGTCACACAAAACACACATTTCTTCACTTAAAACACCATATGGTCACACTTATTAACACTTTTGGCCACTTTATGATTAATTGCATGTGACTAAATACCCAAAAGAAACATGCTTATGTGACTAAATGTTAGAAAAGGCCACACAAACATAAAATTCATGTGGCCATTGGATGATCAATAGTCACACAAAACACACATTTCTTCACTTAAAACACCATATGGTCACACTTATTAACACTTTTAGCCACTTTATGGTTAATTGTATGTGACTAAATACCCAAAACAAACATGATTTATGTTACTAAATGTTAGAAAAGGCCACACAAACATAAAATTCATGTGGCCATTGGATGAGCAATAGTCACACAAAACACACATTTCTTCACTTAAAACACCATATGGTCACACTTATTAACACTTTTAGCCACTTTATGGTTAATTGTATGTGACTAAATACCCAAAAGAAACATGCTTTGTGTGACTAAATGTTAGAAAAGGCCACACAAACATAAAATTCATGTGGCCATTGGATGATCAATAGTCACACAAAACACACATTTCTTCACTTAAAACACCATATGGTCACACTTATTAACACTTTTAGCCACTTTATGGTTAATTGTATGTGACTAAATACCCAAAACAAACATGATTTGTGTGACTAAATGTTAGAAAAGGCCACACAAACATAAAATTCATGTGGCCATTGGATGATCAATAGTCACACAAAAGACACCTTTCTTCACTTGAAACACCATATGGTCACACTTATTAACACTTTTAGCCACTTTATGATTAATTGTATGTGACTAAATACCCAAAACAAACATGCTTTGTGTGACTAAATGTTAGAAAAGGCCACACAAACATAAAATTCAAGTGGCCATTAGATTATCAATAGTCACACAAAAGACATATTTCTTCACCTTAAACAACATATGGTCACACTTATTAACACTTTTGCCACTTTATGCTTAATTGTATGTGACTAAATACCCAAAACAAACATGCTTTGTGTGACTATACAAAGTGTTTATGGTCACTAATACGGATTAATCCAACAAAATTTGTACCTAATTAGTCACACATGTTACGGTTTTGGTTACTCTTTTGCAATAGAGACTAAAAAGTCAAACACGTGACCATAGGGTACCTATGGTCGCATACGACCTTTAGTCACACACGAATCGAAAAACATGTGTGACTATATGTATATCGTCACACATATTCGTGTGGCCAAATCCACTTTTTGTTCTAGTGAAAGATTGGCAAAGAATCATGATCCATTGGCACTTATTGCTAAGACTCAAACTACGGTGAATACACAACAACAAGCTTCATCATCTTCCAACAACAACAACTTGCAAAGAATACATTCCACAACCACAACAATAATTCTATCCATATGAACAATACCAGAACAAGGAATCATCGATCCCGAAACTAACCTGAAGCGACCTTGCAATGATATTTTCTTTATTGGATAAAGCATTTAACAATCGATCGGTAATCAGCGGTTCCGTATCGTGGTAATCGGTCGGGTCAAGATGTTGGAAATCGATGGGATGTAATGTTGGGAATAGAGCGAATGGTAATCGAATGGCAATGTTGCGCCCAAATCATTGGGAATTATGGAAATGTGAATCGTGGTAATCGTTAAGTGTTATAATCACAAGGAGTGGGTCACATGGCAAGGAATTGTCCTACTAAGCCGAAAAGAAGGATTTTGCGTATCTTCAAAAGCTATCCTGTTAGCACAAAAGGCGTAACTGGAATGCGGTTGAGTGTCGAGGAACATGACTTTTCGCTATTATGGATGATTTGGAAGACCGAGAGGACATCAATGCAAGCCGCGTCTTCATGGCAAATCTTCAAGAGACTAAGTACGACATCGACTCGACGCACCTCTTGTCTATGACGCAAATGCAGATCTAAGGTACCAATAATTGATCCATGCTATAACAATGTCATATGTGATGTGTTTACTCATGATGAGCGAAGATTTCGTGACACGGCACCTACTTATGATACATACATGGACAATCCGAGTTGTAGCAATACTAACTCGAAACTCGGATGTGGATCCTAGTGGAGGTCGTGTGGCACAAAATATCGAGACCGATGAGGAAACACGTGCTTATGTTGAATCTTTAATCAATCAATGTGGCATTGAAGTTGAGAAAGTAAGAACGGTCAATCGCGGGTTAAGGCCGCGAATAAGAAATTGACCCGAGCTTGAGAGTTACAAGGAGCACGCCAAAGCCTATGAATTTCATACAAACAAACTTTCGAATTAGAAATTGGTTATCGAGATTCTGCTTTTAAGAGAAAACAATTGCAACTCAAGTATGACACACTTGATGTTAATTTGAACTTGAAAATAAAATCTTTAAACAAAGAAATTTCGATCTTAAAACCAACTTTCTAAACAACAAGCAACTTATTCGATCTTGAAAAGAGAAGAAGCGGTTGATTGTCGATTTTCAAAACGAGAAGATTCTCTTCTTGATGAAATTCTTGATAAAAATGAGATGATTAAAAAGTTGGAAAACTTGCTTGTTACAACGGGTCAATCAGCCAAATCAACTAATATGCTGATTAATCAAGTAAATCCGTATTTTCATACAACTTAAAAAATGGCTCTTGGTAACACACCTCCTTGTTTCCTCAAGAAAGCTCAGAAATCTCAGAATGTGTTGAACAATGGACAACCTTTGCATGAACCATAATTGTTCGTGATTCTCTTGAAACGTTGGAACTATCTGAGGAGAGTAGATCAAAAATGAAACAAAAGAATCCAGATCTTAAACCTATTGATTATAATAAATGGAACCAAATTAATGGTATTTCGTTTGTTTCTAAATCAACGTTTTCCACCAAACCAAGTGTTTCAAACAACGTGTCAACACCTGTTTCAAAATCAGTTTCAAAACCAGTTGTAGTTTCCAAGTCTCTTTCGAAAATCGAACAAATGTCTTCAAACAATCCTTTTAACACAAGTGATGTGAGAAGTATTTTAGAAAATGTGAAAACTAGAATTGCGGATCTTCAAGAGACTGTTAAAACTAAAACCAATATTACAACAAACATCTGGTTTAATAGTTTTGATATTGAATGAAAAAGTTTTTGAAACTCAAATTGCCCTCATTTGAATAACATCAACTCAAGGGTAATTCATCTTGAACAAGCACTTTGAAAGAACGAGTGACTTTGTCAAGGACCATAAATCCCGGTAAAGAAAGCTAATGAAAGTTTTGAACACATCAAAGTTTTGGAAAATCTAAATGATTCTCTCTTCAAGATGTTATGACTACCGATATCATGTCCATCATTTTACAAACATATTCTGTTGAAGATCATGAAAGACTCACCGAGACCTCCGCAATTGTTTTAAATATGAAAAGCTCTTGAAAAACTTGAAAAGAAAACTTGTCCTATTTTAAACAAATTTTGATCGAAAACCGAGGAATGCAAGTATGACAAAGCGTCGTATGAGCGTGCCTACAAGGACATGCAAGAGCAAAATGATCTTTTGAGAGTTCATTTGGAAAGTCTAAAAGGAAAGGTGTGGATACTAAGTTTGCAAAACCATTGACCGAGGAGAAAACAAATGTTCCCAAACCGGTTGTCAAACCAAAATGTCTATTTCTCGTTTCCTCCAAAAGTCAATGAGAATAATGATTTGTCAAAAACAATACCCACGACTTTGCCTATTAAAAGAGAATTATCAAAGCTTTTGAAAACCTATTTTGAGAAAGAAAAGTGTTTACACCGCAACTCTAGGAACAAGACACGGAATGTGATCAAAAATCCGTTAAAGAATATGTTGGTTCTAACAACATGGTCAACAATCACTATCTAGAAGAAGCTAGGAAAAGGCATGACTCGAAAAGACGGAATTCTAGGTGCAACATCTAGGGTGATGAATTCTACAAGATTTCAAGGTACTACTAGTAGTAGTAAACCATTACCTAGGAACACTCTACAAAAGACTAGGGATTGGCTTGCATCTAAGAGTAGTTTGCAAAAGAAAATGCTATGCTCTTAGAACACAATACTAGGAATTCTAAGTCTTTCTCGACCAAGAATCAATTTCCAAAAGACCGTAGTGACAAAGTTAAAGTCATTGCTTTAAACAAGAATATTGAATTTGTTTGTACTACATGTAAAAATGTGTCTTTTCAAAGAAATCATGAGGCATGTGTCTCACAATATCTCAAGGAATATAATTCTCGTGCCAAAGCACAATCCACTAAGACACCAAATAGAAACAAACCCGTTGACAAGATGAACATCAAAGGAAACCTAATAGGTGGATCTCTTCAGACGTAGTTTTTCAAAAATGAGTCTTCCAATGAATCGATAAGAAAACAACTCCTAGATCTTACCTTAGGTGGATTCCCACGGCAAAGTTTTCAACACAATAGGTCTTAGATGGATTCTCACAGAAAGATTTTTATACTTGCTCAAACACGTATAATAGTGAAACTCATCAAGATAAGGAAGTCAAACCACTACAACCGTTGATAGTGATCACCTCACCATGAGGAATCTTGTACTTCTAACATTGTTATTTGTGAAAACTCTTCTTCTTTGGTCTGCAGTGAATCAAATATCTACGAACCCACTCATCGAGGTTCCAATTCAGTAAAATCTTCTTCTTCATTCTCTCTATCCTCTATTTTTGATTTTCCATTTCTTTTATAAAACCTACAAAAGCAAAATACAAAATAAAAATTTTCAAAAATACAAAACAATATAAAATCAAAAATCAAAATATTCTTCTCCGACATGTCTCGATAATCGATATTCATGACGTTTCTAGAAATGTCATTCAACAATGATACGGGCATGTACAGATGCTTGAGCGGGAGTTCTTTTAATGTTTTCTAAAACATGTCGTTTCTCAAAATTTCTTCAAAAATGATGGCTTTCGTATACTTCAGTACGAAACCCGGACTTCAAAGAAAGGAAAGTGCTTAACCAATCAACGGTCTTAATATTTTTTTCAAGCACTTTTCCTAAAAAAAATGGCTTGTAAGTATTTCCGCTTGCAACCCGATCTTTAAAGAAAGGAAAGTGCTACGCAAAATCGATTTTCATAAATATCGAGCACTTATCCTAAAACAATGAAGATGATTCTTCTTCAATATCTTCAAAAGATTTTCTAAATCTTCATCTTGCGTACCATTGATTCAAAAGTTTTCAAAAAGATTTTTCAAAATCTCTCACATTTGGTACCAAGATAACTCCCTCTAAACCCTTAATTGATTCTAAATTTTACGTATGAAAAATATGCTTTCGTTATGGGGAGTATAAAACCAAAATTGTTCCAAAATTCATGATAAATCGGTTTCTCCAAATGCTTTTCGAAAACATATCTTTTAATCATTTTGTTTCAAAACATCATCGATATGCTATTTTGAGGGGAGAAACGTGATTAAAATGTGATCAAAAAGTTTAATGTTCGTTGTTTGAATCTCAAAAGAGCTCGACTCATTTGTAACCATTGAATTGACGAGGAATCATGTACCATCTCGAGAAACTTTCTATGAACTTGACCAAGACGGGTAATAATTTCAAGCTAGTTCTCTAGTGATGTAAACGTGTCTCGAATCGGTCCGGTTCATTTAAAGTCGATCAATTCAAAAGTGCGAACTCTACCCTCTATGTGTAGATTACGTCAAAACATATAAGCACATGTGAAGGGGAGTGTTTCGAAAACAAAACTCTCAAGGTGTTAACAAAATATTTTGATAATCATAAACACTTTGAGAGATTTTCAAGAAAAAGGTTTTATGGCAACAATAGGACAGTCATGGAGTTATAAGGTGACTAAGAATAGGAAATCAATCCTATGATCCGCCAGAGCCGGAGGGATCTACCCAAGGACATCACAAATAGTTAGTATTAGAAGTCCTTAGGAATGATTGAAAAAAGGAGTAACGTGAGAAAGGAGAAAGAAGGGGTTGAAGAATCAAAAAGAAATGTAATGAAAAGGGTGAAAAGAAATAGCCCTCCATAATCAACCTTAGGGCGTAAATCGGGTTCAATTCATCTGCCATCGTTGTCACTAGATGACACCGGTATTGAAGACAAAGACGTCATGGACCCAAAGGACGATCGCACTAAACCTTCTAGCTACTCAATTCCTCTCAAAAGGATTTGTTTCATTCTTCTTGGGAACCCTACATAATCTATCGACTTTCTCTTAGAGATTGTTGATATTGAAAAGGAGACCCTCTCCTAGTCTCCGCCAGAAAACTAAAATGCACTATTGAGTCTAGAGCCATGAGATTCATCAAAATATCTCATAGGAACACTTGACATGACATCGCTTGTTGTTCATCAATAAGGGCACAAGTGATATATTATAGAGTCCCACGCAAATCTTAGCAATCTGCGAACATTTATGAGAAGTTTCACATCCGTGATCTTGATGATTGAATGGAAACTCTGCCGGGTCAACATCAAGCATCCCCGACAAGCAGTCACCGGTAACTCCCGTGGATTACGCTTAGTGTGTCTCAAACGGTCTACGATCGTGGGGTGATGCTTCGTTGTACCTCGCCGACTCATCCGAAGCAGTAGGTGTACTTGGTATATCGTGTTATCTCACTTGTGGGACTCCAGTTCAGGAACGGCCTCTGTGAGAATTAGAGACGTGTTTTCACACTATGCTGTTAACACCCTCAAAATTCAAGCTTGTAAGTGCCGGAATCCGCTTATTACTAACCTTTTTTATGTTTTCTTCTTATGGAAGCTCCGGAGCGGATTGATCATGCAGACTTGCCACATGCTCATACCAACAACACATGAAAGATCTCATCAAAATCAAAGGCTACTCAAAGTTTAAAGACTCGAGAACTACATCATTGGTAACTTAAAGGACAAATAGAAGTGTGAGCATGGTGGAGAAAGGCGTGGAGACACCTAACCAACGAAGTTGACAACGGCAGACAACCACATTAACTGATCACAAAGCATGAAGGAACAAAGAATTAAGACTATTCTATATCTACTCACAAAGTTCAAGCTCAAAAAGATTAAAGACCTATTCAAGTGGAGCATCTTTTGAATGACCACCCTTAGGGGGAGATTGTTAGCCTTGATTATTTTTATTAGAAGTGATGGTCATTCACGATTAGGAACTTTGTAATGTGTGTTAGATATCGTGATAGAATAGTCAACGGGCTCGTGGATTGGGCTAAGCTAATTGGGCATCAGTTAAGTTAAGCTAGCCTTGTCTAGTTCGTGTAACCCAAGCCCAATCCAAGTCCATCTCAAGGCCCATGGCCAAGCCTTAGGGCATCATCCTCTCTTACTATAAATACCCCTCAAGTATGTCATTTGAGGGGTGTGCTTGAGTGTGTGTGTATGTGTGTGTTTTCCTTGAAGCAATATAACATCTTATTGTTTCATCTTTCTTCTCTCTACCTCTCTAAACATATACACGAATTCATATTCAAGTCACCATCTTCATCTTTCTTATTTATTTACGCATAAGTCTTAACGTTGTGTTTGTGTTTAACGTGATATTCTTGTGGTAACGTGGGTATTTGATAAGGTTGATATATCTTTGGTCATAACAAGATCCAAGGATATTGATACCCTTGATGATGTTGTAAAGGAGTAGATCTCCTTTGGGATTAGTCGTTGGTGTGGTGTGGTAGTAGTTCCTCCATTGCAATGGAACTAGGTGCTTAGCCTAGTACCTAATAAAGGGTAGGCGACGTTGGGAAGGTGTAGTTCACCTTAGAGTGAAAGAACTAGGTACTTAGCCTAGTACCTTATAAAGGGTAGGCGACGTTGTGTAGGTTTGGTTCACCTTGGAGTGTAAGAACCCGGTGGTTAGCCTAGCACCGGAAAAAGGGTAGGTGACGTTGTGAAGGCTTCTCCGCCATAAGGAGATTGGTGTAGTGTTTAGGAACTCTCGAGTAGGTGACTCGGGGAGTGGAGTAGGGCAAAGAAGGTGTCCTTGTAGCCGAACCACTATAAATACTCGCATTGTGGTTTTGTGCTTCTTACTCTTATCTTTTCATTACATATCTTTATATGCTTGTTTATCAACATCCAACACACACAACCAAATAGATTGACATAAGTCGATCTAAATAGTTTAAAAGGAAGTTTTAATTGGTAAAACTATTCAACCCCCCTTCTAGTTTTCCACAGCTATGTATGGGTTTTTTGGAACCGACGGTTCGTGGGCAACGGGTTGTTAACATCTTCAACTTCTCTTTGGTGTTTTTTGTTGGTGGAGGAATGGTTTTTTTTTATGTGCTTTCCTTTATTTACCTCGCGTATTTATAGCGAGGATTTTACCGTTCTTGCATGCGGTATCATTAATTTCCATTTCTTGTTTTGTGGGTAGGCACGTGCCTAGGCTCTCGGCATCTATTTTTCTCTTTGGATTTGTCATAAAATTTATAGGAAGGAACGTGAATATTTACTATGGATTTTGACTCCTTTTTGTTATTTGGATAAGCCTTATCCGTAATTACAAACCGTTTGAATTTATCGGTTTATTATCCTTTTTGTACCGAAAGTTTGCTATGTCTCAGATATACTTTTTTTTGGTAAAATGTAGCTTCCACAGTTGTTGTTGGTTTTGGAAATGTTGCTTATGCACGTTTGACAAACTGAAGTAAATCATTCATATCGGCGCTTTAAATTTCACTTTTAAAATCTGAACTTCAACTAGTCATTTGGAAAATAGAAACAAAGTTGATATTTGCGTCGACACTAGCGGTGGTTTCAGCGACACTAGCAGTGGTTGGGTAAAATGTAGCAGTGGTTGCGTATTCACATATGCACATAATTGAGAATATGTCCAAACCCAGTAGCCTCCTTTGGTTTTTCCAAAAACGCAACCATGTTGTGAGTTGCAGCAGAAGAGTTGGGCACCATTGATGTTTATTTAGAAATTGATTGCAATGCATTTTTAGGTGTTGCGAATTATGATGTGTGGGTCTAAACTATGTTTTGCCCTAGCAGTTGTAACTCTTTAATTTTTTTATCCCCAATTGAATCAAAATTAAATTGTACTTTCAAAACAACTGTTTTAACTCTTGTAGCAGTTGTTAGTATTTTTGGGCGTATTTATCCCCAATTGTGCTATTCTAATGAGCAAACGCAACCGTTATCGTCATCTACTATCTAGACACGAAAACTCTGACAATCAAGTTTATGCTATTGGGCAATTTCGTTTGAACCTCAAGCCACCATCCAATTTGCAATCTGGGAAACTAAATGCCATAATTGGGCAATACTTGTTGTACGATCGGGCAACCATAAATCTTAACCATATGATCATAAAGGATAGACTTAACATCATAAACCTAACAGCACTAAGTTTGGCATAGAAGCACTATCGCATGGTTGGCAGCATAAACTCATAATTATTTAGTTTTTAAAGGCAACAAACATTCATAACAGGTGGAACCATTCCTTGTGCACTAGCCCTTTTTTCTATGATCTCAAACCCTTTTTCAGTTTTCGTGATACAAACACGCTTTGTTAGCTTCCTTCTTTTGAAAGGTGTTGCACTACCGCACCGCATGCCAACGTCCTCTTCCTGCCATACCATGTTTTTTAAATAAAATTGTGAAAAAGCCTGTAGCTTATGCACAATGTAGACGTCCATGGATCCATTCTCATTCGCAAGGTCATACATTCGTTGAACGTCATTGTCTGTGTGCAACAATGTTAAACCATCTTTGAGTGCCTTATATGGTGCAACATAAAATAAAGCCCATTTTCCCCTCCAATATCATTAAAAACATGATCAAGCACCCTGGTAAACGCAACCCTGGTGGAGCTAAAACACCAGACATCAGCAAGGTGACCGCCTACATAGCGGAGTGGCTGAAATTTAAATTTCCCGTTGTGGTGAACTTTAAATATGACTTCTTTGGTTTCCGCCATGTCCTATAAAACATAAAACCTAATAACAATTAGAATCAACCACTAGACTTTAAGGGTTATAGTGACCATACCTATAAAACATAAACCCTAATAACAATTTCAATAACTTTTAATTAAATAGATATTTAATTATAGAATATAAAATATAAAGTTGCCCAGTTATTTATATTCATGTACTCTATAAATATGGGAACGAATAAGGTAACAAAGTACATACGGGGGAGTACAACAAACCTGGATTTGTTTATAAAAAAGAAGAAAAGGACAACGATTTTTTATTTGGATTCTTGATGAAAGTCACCGAGGTAAGCATCCGCAATGGCAACTTGATGAAAGACTTTTTACTATTCTAATAAGATATTCAAATGACTTGTTTCATTGTGGCAATAACTTTGAAGAAGACTTTTTACAAAAACACTTGTAAAACTTCAAGCGTTTGAAGCTATTGTCAAAAAGCTTTTGTATTTATTAAACTTTCATTTTACACCCAACATTAAATATGCAAAAGTTATTGCAAAAGCTTTTTGCAGTGGAGTAGTTGGTTTTGCAAAAGATTTTGACTTCAACCATTTAATTGTATTCAATGCATCAAGTCTTTTATGACTTGATGCATTGGTCATGCTCGAGGGATGTGTGGATGTTGATTGTTGAAGATTATTTAATTGATTTAAAAATACAAAAACCATTTCCCAAAAAGCAACTGACATCCTTACCTTTAAACAGGTGAAAACAAAATAGTCAAATGCTAGAGTTCACAAAAAAAGTAAAATGCAGAGGCCACTGATACTCTTACTCTTAGTGACCACAAAAAACCCATTTGCAAACACCAATTCTTACAGTTACTTTGGATTATTCACATTATACACCAATTCAAATTGTCAATAAATAATACAGCTGTCTACACAAAAACTAAAAACACCTTTTCATTTGTGAAATTTACCTTTCACTTCTACTGTGATATTTTAGTCAATTAACATTTAGATCAATTAGATTATCAATCATCACAATCATTTACAAAATGTCGTGTTCTTTGTGTCAAGATGGTACATGCACTCCGAATTGTACTAATTTGCACGATTCTTTATTTAAAGACATGATAGACCGTTTCAAGAGAATGGTAATTGCTTGTGAGCCGGGAAAGACTTTCCCAATAGAAGAAGATTTTAGAGAGAAACAAGAGCTGATTGATAAGAGGAAGAGAATGATTGAACAACTTCTAGAGTATGAATGTGAGTATGAAGATATGAAAGCGCGTTTCAAAAGGATCGAAGATGATAATGCTAATTTGGAAGCAACGTGTGAAGAGGCGATAGCTGATTTTAAGATTTACAAAGATTATAATCTCGATGTCAAGCGAAGTATGAAGAGATGAAAACCAGTTTTAAGAATTTGAAAGATCATAATGCTGTTGTCAAAGCTAAGTATCAAGAGATGGTTGAATGTGCCAAAAAGCTTGTTGATCCAAGTTGAGCAAACGATCTAATATAGAAACTGACTTTAAACAAAGACTTATTAAGTATCACGCGGAATTTAATACTTAATCTTAAGAAGAACAATGAACATTCAACACCTCAATATTATTATTAATACGAATACTCTAATCAGTATTAGGGTTTTACAACCTTGAAGTGTATCGACCTTAGATATAAAACATACATCTATCTAACCTAACCTAGAACATCCTTTTATAAACTAAGGAGTCCTTTTCATAATACAATACGTAACCTACAATATAAATATCTTTTCCATATTTATCTAATACAAAATACTAAACCGACTATACAAGACTAGCAGTGGTTACATTACATTATTCGTGGTTACACAATACTACTAGCCGCGGTTTGTCTTCAGCAGCGGTTCCATTCTTCTGTCCTTGGTTTCATCAAGACTGTCCGTGGTTCCAACACTTAGAATAATTCAAGATCCAAGGAACCAAAAACCCAACAATCCTCCCCTAAACTTGATACATTCAAATAGAATTCTCAAGTTTCCTTTAAGCTCAAAACATCTGAATTGGAGGATATAGTCAAACACTTACTGGATTTAAGAATTTTCTCATACTTCAACAACAAATTGTAAGCTTGACCATCATAGGGCATCAACATCTTGATAATACCAGGCTTCACTATCTGAGCAATAATTTCTGGATACTTATTCAATTGAGGATAATCACCTTCTACAAGCATATGAATAACTTCTCCAGATACAGTTAAAACATGAACTCCACAAGTTTGATATACAAACCATTCTGTAACTTGTCCATTGCAGAGTCCTTTCCATTCAGGTTCATTATGAGTAGGCTCAAACAAAATCTTCAAGTGATTATAAACCATGCTCTCATGATAATCATCTGGTTGCACATTACCAAACTTATTCCTATAAAGCTCCCAAAGATTCAGCAAATCATCTCTATCAAAATACTGAAGCATCTGTGAAAATTTATTATACTCTGAAACTTCATTATTGAGTCTTTGAATTTTCCATCATCCTTTACTCCCTTTAAGCTCATACTCATAAAAGATAATTTTATTGCCATCTTCAAAATCTTTCAATCTTTTAGAACCAGATTCATCCTAAACCTCAAATTTTCTCTTTAAATTACTTTTAATCCACTCTTCATCCTTTTCAGAACCCATAGGAGTAAAACTCTCATTATTAATCCTCATACACATCAGATAAAGCTCATGGATTCTTTCAAATGAACATTTACTAAGATTGTCAGGAATATGAATGCCTGAATTCTTAATAATCTTCATCAATACATTTCTCAACTGTGCAATTGTAGGAGGTTTCTTTCTTACAACTTGTTTTCTTTCTTTACTGATCCTCCTTGCCCATTCACCCAAAAGTCTAGCTCTTTCCTCATCATCCAACAATGCCCATTCTTGTGCAGTATATTCATCATGTATTTGATTAGAAGCTTGAAGATAGTTTTGTGATTCATACCATGTAGCTAACAATTTTTGACTAGCCTCCTCTTCTCCTTGCTTCCTTTTCTCTAAAGCTGCTTGTTCTTCAGCTAACATCTTTCTTATATACTATGCATCATATGCACTCTGTTCTTCTTTACTTTTAAACTTCAACTCTGGTTCTGCAACTCCTTTACCTTTTGCTTTTGGGTTTGGTTGCAGTAGATTTAATAGATGAAACAGGTGCAATGATGGGTGTAGGATTAGATGAGGTTTTACTTAGATTGATTAGTGTACTTGCAGCTTCTTTCTCAACCTCTTTAGATTTGGGTGGTGACACAGAGATGGTTGTAACAATTGTGGAAGTAGTTATGATAGCAGTGGGTACAATTGTCATGTCTGAAACTGCAGCAGTGGTTTCAAGAAAACTATCCGTAGTTGCAGATATATTATCAGTGGGTGTGTCCTGCACTATCTCATCTTCTACCACAGTCTTCAAACTTTCAAGAACTACCTCATTCCCATCTTTATCAGATACCAAAAATTCTTGATCTCCAATATCAACATCTTCTTCCATAGATACATCAACAGCCTCCCCTGAATTCATGGTTTCACTCCTCCCCTGTTTGGATACATTCTCCACATTCAGAGCTGAAGAAGAGTCCACCTTCTTATGCATTTTCCTAATTTTCCTCAAACGAGCAACCCCAGGTCTTCTTACTTTTTCCAAAGCAAACATCCTATGCTTCAGCCTCCGAATTTCCTTACCCTGAAACACAAACAACTCTTGAAGACTTGAGATTGTATCATCCATTTTAGCACATTTAGCCGTCAATTCATGAAAAAGTTTAAGAATATCCTCCCCACTTCGACCTGTGTTAACTGGTCCGAGAGGTGGTTCATTGGAAAAGTCATTATGTACCATATTAGGATCCGTCAATTCATGTTCATGTTCCAATCTATCCTCATCACTTCGAGCTGTGTTAACTGCTCCTAGAGGTGAATCCTTGGATAAAGTAAACATAGCACCAGCCTTGCCTGATCATCTATGCACCTTGTAGTAGCCAGTTGGCTAGGGATTCCTCCACATGTGTTAAGTTCCAAAGAACTCTCCACATTAGGAGTTTCCAAAGGTTGGGTCTTAATTATGTTTCCACTATCCTGACCAACATCTAAGCATGAATCAGTAGTGGAAGCCCTTCCAATCATGTCACCTCCACACCGTGTGACAGCCTCATCAACAACACCACTAACACCAGCCTGAGGTAGCTTGGTGCCCTTCTGTCTCCTAGTCCAGACAATTGGTTTAACAGTGATTGCAAGTGTACTATCAGTGGGTTGAGATGTACTAGCAGTGGGTTCTTCATCAAACTCATGATCAGCAGGCAAAGCAAGCATATGTGGAAATAAAGGAACATCCCTAATTTGTACATTTGGCGGCTGATTCCTCATATGGGCAAAAACCTTAGGAAGCATATAATGTACCTCATACTCCCTAGAATGCTCAACAGGCTCTGCTATTTGACTTTCCACAATCAGTTGAACAAACCTAGGATATAAATAGTATTTACCCTTCTTCCTAATGTTCTGTACTAGCCCCTCATAAATCATCTTAGACCAATTAAACTTCCTTCCATCAGATAAACAAATAACAACAGTAGCAATTTTGGAAGGAAAATCATTAAACCCAGTGGTCTTATTACTCATACACATCAACAAGGTGTGTATCAAAAACTTCCATTATTTGGAAAACAAACTCTTAAAAAATTGTACCTTATCACCCCTGTGTGTATATCCTAACCTCTCTAAACCAGCAACTATCTTAGCATCTGAAAGATTATCAAGACCATCAGCATCATCAAACTTCAAAACACTTCCAATGATCTCCTCATTAACCAAGATAGCATTTCCATCTACAACAGTGCTAAACACATCTACTCCATCAACCTCCTCAAGCTTAGCATTCCCCCAAAACTGATGATTATAGGCCTTAAGAATGGTTGGTGTGACGGTTAAGGCATAGTGAATAGGACTGTGAATAAGGAAATCAATCATCTGATGAAAACCTTCAGATCTATTGTTCTTGATGAGGTTAGCAACTAGGTGATGTGTGTGGGAGTACTGATTCGGCATTATGATTGATAATAGGTAGGATATGGGATTTGTGAATTATGCAAAGTAAAGTGATTAGGGTTGATGTAGAGCGCCAAGGTGATGTGATTTGAAGAGCAGTCAAATTAATATATCATATTTGTGCTTTCGCCAAAGTTACCAAACAGCCCCTGAAGTATCCAAAAATAAGCAGCATTCTATCAGTGGTTGGAGAACCACTATCCGGGGTTTGAAACATGCTAGAAGTGGATACAGTGTGTCACTCTAATCAGTTGACTAAGAGATACAGCAAGCAAATCAGTGTCTAAAGAAGAGATATCTCACATTTAAGAAACACTGAATAGATTATACTTAAGTCCCTGTACCAGATAGACCTTTTCAAAGTCTAAATTCCCTGTTTTGATTGTGCCTCTGCCAAGTATCTTTCCTCCCTTTGGATCATTACCAAATGCCACATATCCTCCATCAAAAGCTTCAAAATCCTCCAGGTTGCTTCCATCCCAAGTCATGTGCCCAGAGCAACCACTATAAAAAACTCCTTTGTCTTTTAGCTCATCATGTAGATTGCCCTGCACATGAAATTAAACAAATTAGTTCCTTTTGTGGACCCAAGCCAATACTGACTTGGGTTTGCCCTGTGCATCAATATAATCAAATTTATTTAGGTCCATTGATGCACAGTTGACATGATGTAACACCTTGGTCTTAGGCTTCCATTGCCAACTAGTCGAGGCCTTAACAACATAAAATGATTTCCAACCACCGTGTCGGTTATCACCTTTGGAATTTTAAAACTTCTTTTCTATCGGTGGTGATATTATGCTTAGCGATGGTTTGATTTTTCTTAGCCGTGTTTACATTTTGCTTAGCGATGGTTGGAACCCATTTAGGTGCAAAGATGACTATTGATTTTGTATTCCCATTCCTCATCAACACCGCCCTAGGAATCATGTTTTTGTTAGGATGAGGGTTTGTTTTCTTTGTAAAGTTTTGATGATTTACCCTCCTCCAATGATTCCAAACTTGTGGTATGTTTTTATAACAGTTTCTCTGTAAGTGCTCAAAACTACCACATGCAAAACAAGCCTTTTTAACACATTGAAACTCATCTCCTAATATGTTTGAAATTAGTCCATTAAAGTTTCTATGGTTTCCCCTAGGTATGTATCTTTTCATCTGTTCCCTAGGTACTTCCTTGTACTCTACTACTTTCTTAGCAATTTGAGCTCCAAATCTAGGTACAAGATTGGTCTGTTTAGAATCAACTTTCTTAACTTTCTCTATCTCTTCATGCTTAGTTGATTCAGATCTATCTTCCTCGAATCGATTCCCAATCTTCAATTGTGGGAGCATCGGATGACTTATCGAACCTATCTTAGGTGATTCAATCTTGTTAGTCTCACCTACGGGTTTATTAAAACTAAATTCACCGCTAAATGAGAGCTCTTTGCGGTGGTGCATGTTTCATAAGTGATGGTGGTGGCATATCATTGTAACCAAGGCCGGTACCATCCTTGAACAATTTTGACCTATTGGTTTATTTACTAGATCGAAGCATACTTGTGTTTTAGCAACCCTAACAACATGTTTTTCTTTTTCTTTTAAGGCTTCTACTTTTACATTCTCTCGCCTTTTCTAGTTTCTCTTTAAGCATCTTAATCTCTATCCTTAAGGTCAATTTCTCCACCTAGTATATTAATTTTATCAACATACTCAAACTCACATTTAATCTGAGAATTAAGTTTTTCTTCAACACTTTCTAGACCAACTCTATAACCTAAGTTATCTAGAGACAATCTTTATACTTCTTTCCTTAAACTCTCGGTGATAGCTTTTGAGATTCTAAGTTATCTTGACATGATTTAAAAACAAGTAGAAGTTTTAGAATCATTAGATACCTCGAATCGAACCGAAAGATGAAGCATAGGCCATAAGAGCAAAGTTATGCTCTTTGAAGCTTCACTAGCAAGAAAAGTCGCATTGGGACCTTCTTCAACTGATCACTCCGGTCATAGTCGCCGATCCCATCTTGAGCAACCAAAGTCGAAGAAGAAGAAGGATCTACAGGGTCTTCTTTATGCTTTCAATTCTCTTAGGAGCTCGACATTCCCTAGCAAAGTGACCCTTCTTCTTGCGTTAAAGCACTCCATCTTGCTTTTGTCGAATCCACTCTCCTTTGACCATCATACTTAACTGTCTTCGGTCCTCCTCGAAACTTCCTTGCTTGGAGAGTCAACATTGCCATTTTCCATTGAAGATTAATCTCTTCAAGATCATCGGGATCAATTTGATCTAGATCTTGATTTTAAACAAGAACATCGGTAGTTAAATCGACCCGAAAAGCACAAATTGCACCATCACCGACATTATCACTAACGGTGGTATTGTTTGCAATAACGATGGTTATACCATAGCAAGCGATGGATGCATCTTGAGAACTTATATGGTTTGTAGAAACAAAAGCAATGTTTTGTGTAGATGAAGATGAACCGGCAATATTCTTTTCGGACTCATAAACTTTCAAATTGTTGTAGAGATTGTCCGAGTCATTAGATCAAAGTCATCTTTGTTTCTCCACACAACAAGATGCATAGCCCGGTCGGTGACAAACTTCTAATAAACTTAAGATTGATATCTTCTTGAGCAACTTTTACTCCACAGACTTGAGTTGGTGATAAGTTTTGAAGTCTATTATAAGTGCCATCAAGTTTTTCTCCACTAAGAGCGTTGAAGTTCTCAAGTTGATGCTTTAGCATATTCTTCCTTGATTTCTTTGTAGCTTCATTACCAAAGAAACCTTGTTTCAATAGCATCCATTAAGTCTTTAGCGATTCATAATGATCAAAGTCCAAGGCAAACTCATTAGGTGTTCCCAAGGAGAGAATACTAGGTGCTTTAATCTCCAGTTTCCTTTTAGCCTTGTCAACCTCACTAACAATGGCTATTTCAAGATACCATCCGCACTCTTCTTAGGAAGAGTATCACCCTTTCAACAACATCCCGGATGGCATAGTCAATCATACGAATGTATTGCCTCATTCGCATTCTCCAAATTTGGTATTCACCCCGCTGAGCATGGGTACCTTTGATGCAATAACCATGTGAGTTTCACGACATCTTAACTTGCTTGAGCAGAACTTACAGAACTTCTTCTTGGTTACAGTTTCTAGATCACAAGCTTTGATACCACTTGTTGATCCCAGTTGAGCAAACGATCTAATATAGAAACTGACTTTAAACAAAGACTTATTAAGTATCACGCGGAATTTAATACTTAATCTTAAGAAGAACAATGAACATTCAACACCTCAATATTATTATTAATACGAATACTCTAATCAGTATTAGGGTTTTACAACCTTGAAGTGTATCGACCTTAGACATAAAACATACGTCTATCTAACCTAACCTAAAACCTCCTTTTATAGACTAAGGAGTCCTTTTCATAATATAATACGTAACCTACAATATAAATATCTTTTCCATATTTATCTAATACAAAATACTAAACCGACTATACAAGACTAGCAGTGGTTACATTACATTATCCATGGTTACACAATACTACTAGCCGCGGTTTGTCTTCAGCAGTGGTTCCATTCTTCTGTCCTTGGTTTCATCAAGACTGTCCGTGGTTCCAACACTTAGAATAATTCATGATCCAAGGAACCAAAAACCCAACAAAGCTTATGAACATACTCAAAGAAGTTGCAGCTGATGCTGATGATTTTTAGGATTATGAATGTGTTTTGTATATGTTTAAGAATGTGCTATTTTGGACTTATTTGGTATGTAAGGTAATAAGTATTTATCTAATTAACAAGGTACTAGATTACTGCATCAAATTTTATGTTATGATTTTATGATATCATTTGTGAAAACATAAATAATCAAAATAATAGCTAATCTCGATATTCTTCACATGCGAATATACTCTAACTAGACTTAATTACAATAATAAACTCAAAATTCCATTAGTTATTGTCATTATTCACTAGGAAACATAAATTTTCCAAACCTCAAATAATCAAAGATAAACTATGATTTATACAATCTAAAAACATCAGATAGTCAACATAATAAACAAACAGTAAAAACAGTATCTAAATAAATCAATAAACATCTTCACATGTGCAAAAAATAGATATGTAATAAAAAAGACATATAATGAGATAGTCAAAAGTAACAAACAAACACTATCTAATAAATTAATTAACATCTTCACATGTGAAAAAAATAAATATGAAATTCAAGTAACATATTCACATGAAATAGTCAACGCCTGAGTCAACGCCGGATAAAACTTGTTAAAAACTGAATCAGATTCAATAAAAAAAAGAAATTACAGACTCAATACCAGAGTCAACGGCGGAGATAAACAATGCCGGATTCAATTTGAAAATAGATGACGGAGACGACGGAGATGCGATTACTATCCGTAAGCGGTTTCGTTAGAGTTTGTGTGTGTTTTTAAGTGTGGCTCACATTGAAGGTAAAGAACCCGTAATAGATGATTCTTTACAGTGCGATTGAAGAAAAGGAGAATGAAGGGTGCAGCAACCACCGCCAAGATTGATGCATCCATCGCTACTATTGGAGTAACAAGCCGCTATTATTCTACCCATCGCCGGTTGAGACGTTTCCACCGCAGAGGCAACCATCGCTACAATTATAACCACAAAGAATAACACCAACACCAAACGAAAAGAGGCGACAATGAGATTGCCATACAATTGGTCAACCAAAAGCAATCTCACCCTATCCATGCACCTATACCTATTGCTAAGAGTCTAAACATTGGTGAACCTGCGAGAAAGATGTAGTTCTCAAACCGATATTGGAAAGGGTAAAGGATTGCGATCCAACTTTGGTGTTTCAAAGTACAGAGGAGCAGATAGCTTTTGATGAAAAATTGCTAAAAGATTACATATGGAAGTAAATGCTAAAGAAAAGGAAAGGGCAAAGCGAAGAAGCCTCTAAACAAGTCAGAAGAGCGGTAAACGGAGCAGATATATTTTACCCTACATAATTACGAAAAGTAGTTCAGTTTACTCGTAATGATTAACTTAGCTTCATAGTCTTAAAAAGGGTCAACAAAAACCATAAATAATTCAGGCCATAGAAGGAATCTATACCAACGTCGTAAACAATTGCATACATGATGCATATAAACCACTCCTTATTAGTCTACAAACTGCCACTAAATTTTTTAATGAACCAAGTATTGTTACATACTTAACTAACGACATCTAAGGTATCATACGCTACATAATTACGAATCAGATACACATAAAAAAGAGCGATGGATTATAAAACGGAATTAACACCTATCTAACATAGGTATTAATCGAATAACAAAAATGATTTATTATAACATAGAACCAATTGGAAATAATCATATGTAATAAACAACGAGAAGAATATTTACATACCATATTTGGGAACATTTTTTTAAAACTTGATCAATCGAATGTGGTTTGCAATCAACACTGTAGCTTTAAAGATTGTGACATAACTGACGTTACAAGGAAGAGAGGGGGCTGACGAAGAAGACGGTTTGATTTGTGAAAATAGTACTGTAAGTAAGAATGCTTTTGTGCGAGAAGCAAAAACAGAGAAAAACGGTAACTATGGATGCTTTTATGGTCAGTGACTTTTGGATTTTGAATATAAATCCACTGTACTTTTACTATTCAAATGTGTACATTTTTGTCTAACGTAAAATGACGATAAAACCCTTTTTTAAAAATATACGGTTGCCCAGCGCTTTTTAGTTGCCCAAAAAACAATACCTTACACATACGGGACACTTGTCACAATGTCGATGAGTTGCCCAATGACAGCGGTTGCCCTCGGTCCATTCTCAAATTAAAAATAAAAGTGGTCCGGAAAGTGATAAGCCTCATGGCGCGCGGTCTATTTGCATCATTTTCCCTTAAGAAAATTATATGGTTTATATGAATATTAACCAATGGGTATTTAACCTTTTTAAAGATTTAATTATCAAAAATACTAAAATTGATTTTTGTAAATTATTTTAAATGTATTAATGCAATAGTAAACCGTAAACATGGTTTGGTCTTTTATTGGTAAATTGATCTAGTTCTGCTTTCAAAAAAATGTTTGATCGAGAAAAAATTACTGAAAAGATACCGGTCTCCTTTCCAAATTAGAAAGAGGGAGACTCATTACTATTCGAGAAAGTTATAATGGGAATATTAGAATTTTCCTAATTCTAAAATAACTCATAGAAAACATTAAAATAGTTAAGTGGGTTGCACATCTTAATTTTCATAGAGATTTCATCACCCTTATTCGGTATTGAATTCTTTTAGAACAAATAAGACATTTGGTTAACTGGAGAATATGTTGAGATAGTTAATCCATATCTTAATGTATGACATTTAATGAGTTATTAAATGAGAAGCTGGACTAATTACCGCAAAAATAGTAAAGGCAAACTAGCATGATTTGTTTTGCTTTAACCCTTTTGAGGTGCTACCTATCCTAGTAGAATGGTAGGACTATTAAGGAAGAAATTGCACGCGCAATTTTCCAACTTAACAGTATTGATAAATAGTCCCTCATCTACACAGTAGAATACACTCTTTTAGTACCTAAGTAATTGTTACATGTGGGTTTTCGAAAGGGGCAATGGCACAAAAAGATACCAAACTTAAGTTCCGTTTCCAATCAAGGTATTCTTCTTTTTTTTCTTGCATAAAAAGGCTCCCAACAATTTTTTTTGACAGATTTGGGTTTTTTTACTAACGTCGTTACCTCACTTCGTTAGTAAATTACATGTTTGATCCTCGATTCGTATAATCACTTCGTGCAACATCCAAAAATAATTTCTAAAAAAAATTAAACAATAATTATCGAAAAAAAATTTCTTAAAATATTTACAAAATAAAATTCTTTTCAAATTTTTTTTCAAAAATAAAGTTTAAAAAAAATAGATATTTTTTTCAAGATTTTTTTTCAAATTTCGAAAAAAAATTCGTAGAAAAAAAATTTAAAATAATTTTTTTGAAAAAAACAATCAAAAAGAATTTTATTTTTAAAATATTTTAAGAATATTTTTTTTAAAATTTCAAATTTTTTCTAAAAAAAATTTAGAAAAAAAAAAAAGTTTTGGAAAAAATTTCAAAAAAAAAATTTTTTAAAAAGAAGTTTTTTTTGAAAAAAGAAGTTTTTGGAAAAAAAAAATCAAAAAAAAAAATTTTTTAAAATATTTTAAGAATTTTTTTTTATAATTAGTTTTTAAAAAAAAATTCAAAATTTGTTTTTCGAAAATATTTTTCGAAAAAAAATTAGAAAAAAAATTTTCGAAATAAAGTTATTAGAAAGAAAATTTCAAAAAAAGTTTTTGAAAAAAATTTCGAAATGAATTTTATTTTTTTAATATTTTAAGAAAATATTTTTTGAAAATTATTTTTAAATATGTTGCATGAAATTATTACATGAATTCGAGGACCAAACATGTAAAAAAAAATCTGAATTTTTTTTGGATGTTGCATGAAATGAGTATACGAATTCGAGGACCAAACATGTATTTACTAACGAAGTGAGTTAACGAACATTAGTAAAAAAACCCAAATCCGCCAAAAGAATTTGTTGGGAACCTTTTTATGCAAGGAAAAAGAAGAGGACCTTGACTGTAAATGGAACCTAAGTTTGGTACCTTTTTGTGCCATTTGCCATTTCGAAAGTGTAGGGAAGTAAATAGCACGCTATTTGTTTTCACTGGTTATGAAACACTTACAATATTGTCAAATCCAGTGGGAGCATTGTTTTGTATTACTGAATAAGGCATTATTTTAACGTTGTTTAATTTAGTGGGAGCTACAAGCTTTATCATCTTGGTAGTAACCCAGATTATTTCTCGATTTTCTCGAGATAATAGATTACTTTCAAACTTATAGACACTCATATTTTCAAGGATAGTCATGTGTGTTTACTTGTTAATTACGTGGTTCTAAATCTACTTGTAATGCTAATATATATGACACTATCATATTGTTCACATAAACAAATGCATGTCATGTTGTTTGTCTGCTACATGATGTTGTTCCATGCACAAGTAAAAGAAATCTTTATTGTGTGCAAGGTATAACACATAGCAATATGATTAAAGGATTCTCTTGACCACAAGATAAGAGACTAACGTTCTAATATGACTTATACAATTAAAGTGTAAGATTGCCTTATTTAGAATATGTGTCAAGATGATAACAAAGACTATTTTAATTTAAATATTTATGTATTTTTGGAATGACATGAATAAATGAAGTAATCTAATACTACTTTAGCTTGAATATTTATGTATTTTTGGAATGACATAAATAAATAAAGTGATCAATTAACTTGAAATTACTATCAAAACCAAGAGGTGATGTTCATGATTACTTTAGTTATACATGTTTATATCTTTTTATTAAGATATAAACATGAAGTATTTTAATTATTACAATACTTATAATAATATAAAGTAAGACATTAACTTGTTATGACTTCATATTAAGACATATAAATGAAATCATTGAGTTGATTAATGATTTAAAACGTATAGTGGGATTGTAACAGTCTATGTTTCTTTTTTGTTGGGATATGGACTGATGGACATGAAGTCGGTGACTTAGTCAAAAAGTACTTGTGTTATAAAGCATTGAATTGGCTTGAAAATATATTGTCTCACAATATTAATTCTAATGAAATACTATAGTTTTATAGTATGTTCAGTTAGGAGAATCAAACTCTATTGACATCGTTTGATTCAAGATAACTATAACTTATTTTCTTCCAAAAGTTATCAAGGCTAGAAAATTGACTATGACTTGTATATACTCAGTAAGACTCCAACCTAGAAGATTAATAAGAGATCATTATATTATGGAATGTGATAAATCACAAAATGAAGTTCTGAATTTGTTAAACTTCTTATGAAGTAGGTTATTAACAAACTAGAGTCAGGAACTGTCAATGTGTTTTGTAATGTCTCAAAAAGAGAACAATGTATTGTTGCTCTACTTGTTAAGTATTTATAGACAGTCTCTAACTTTAATTTATTTATTTATTTTTAATATTATTTTGAAGAGATAAAATTACAAAATATATAATCTTCTAAAACATACTAGTAAATATCATGATGAGGCTAAACATGTAAATGATAGACTTTAAGATGATCGAATTCTCATTCATAGATCCACAAGGATATCTCAGACATCTGATTGATATGTTTTATATGAGTTACAAGATAATGGTAAACATGTTAATCATAAAATGATGCATTACCAAATATTGGATTTGGTAAATTATTCATACTATGAATGTTAAAGATGCTGCTCATCATTAGCGGAGCTAGGAAATCCAATCGATGGGGGCAACGAGCGATTCGATAACGGGTTGAAATTTTTTTTACATGAAAAATTAAAACGAATTGGACCGGGTCAGCATAAATTAAACGGAAAATCACATATGTACGTTAAACAACAAACACTAACAAACTAGCGATGTATGTAAATCGATAATGCACATTCATCTAGTTCATTTTAAATAAAATCTACTTGACTTGTAATCTCTCATTTATAACATGTAAACACACAATTAACTCATGAATTTTAATATGGACTATTTTTAAGAAATGTTAACATAACTGATCTTGTTTCAACAAATAAAACATAAACTTCAAAACTTAGAAACTTAAATTTGAACTAAAAGGGTTTTTCTAACTTGTGCCCTAGGGGCACAAGTTAAGCAAAACAAAAGTATATCAAAAGTACACAGGGACTCACATAAAAGTACACATGTCTGTACTTTTATGTGGATCCTTATGTACTTTTTTGTGGGCCCTTGTGTACTTATGGTGTGCTTAACTTGTGCCCCTAGGGCACAAGTTAAAAAACCCATAATATATTAAGACTTTCAATTTGTTAATTGAAGATAAAGCTTTATAATTAAATGAAAAGTAAATAACAAAATAAAAAAAATGTACTGCTGGTTAATATTTTATTATATATTTAATATTGCCCAATTTTCAATATTTTAAATTTGTCTTTATCTTTCCTATTCTCATCATCAACCTTCCTTCTCCATCCCTTGTACATATCAGCACACAATTTCCAGAAACAAAAAATAAGAACTTTAAGATTGAATTAGTGATTTATTCTTTTTAAAGAGGGCACTTGATAACATCAAATAGTCCTGAATATTAAGTGTCAATTTCCCCCGATAATGCTCGTATTTTATATCATTTATATGGATTTACGCTTGTTTTCCTCTATATTTCACTTTCAGGTAAATTACGAGCATTGAAGCAAAGAGACGCGGATTTGGAGAGTTTATTGAAGATATATCATAGTATGCTCATTTTGAAGCAGTTACGACGTAACTCCTCTCTCACATTACGCCGTAACTAAGGCGTGACTAAGAAAACCAACTCAACAGAAGATTACGGCGTAACTCTCCCAAAGATTACGACGTAACCAACTAGGTCAAATGAGGCTTCACGCCGCTGCAAGCTACGTCGTAACTATTGTATCAATTACGGCGTAACCAATATTTATTGAAGATACGGCATAACTCCTTCCATAGTTACGCCGTAACCAGCATTTTTGTTGCAAAATACGAAGAATTGGACGTTACAGTGTAACTCCTATAATTAGTTACTCCTTAATTGTTTTGTTTGCGTTTACATTTCTTCCGTATAAATATTTCTAAGTGTATGCATGCATAGTTTGTTGGTAGCTACCCTTGTTTCGGTAGTTTTGAATGGCGGTAGTGGCTAGTTACTTAGGAGATATGACCAACTGACCCTAAGTAGGTAGACTGAGTGGGAAGGGTAAGATATGACCAACTGACGACCCTTTCTGGTTGTGCAATTTGACCAACTGATCACCTACATTTTGGATGAACTTAAGAAGTCGGGGATGAGTGTTTAAGTTGCTAGCGCCCGGGCACTCATTGTTATGAATCTAGCATGTAGCGGTACTTAATGACTTGGCTTAGGGACTAAGAACAATCGAACTTATGACGGGTCACCGATTTCTCCAGTGGGACCCTTTGTCGATAGGTTAGGACGAACCGACCAAATGTCTTTCCCTAGCGAATTTGACCCCACCGATGTAATTGGAAGTAATTACACGTAAACACTACTAATTAGGATGAGTAACTAGGTTAGCACCCTCTACTCTATTGATCACGACCCTCGCCTTTATTTGCTTTATTAGTTAATTATATCAAAATCATATTAAAATCATGACACCTAGACTTAGTTTAAATCCGCACACATAGCTCTTGGGACGACCTCGGTTTACCGAATACTACACTACACACGACCGGGTACATCGCCGTTAGTGCATTATGGTGACCATAGGTATAACGAGAAATTATAAATATTAAAACCAGTCTCAGAAACACGCATCAAGTTTTTGGCGCCGCTGCCGGGGAGTTATATTGGATTTCTATTAAGTCTTTCATTTTAGTTTCATTTTAAAATTTTCTCAAATTCTCACGATCTCTTTTCAAGTTTCAGGTACCATGGAAGTTGTTAACATTGATGACCTCACTCTTGTGGAATGTCTGGCGTTGACAAGAGAAGAACAAGGGCCGAGGCTCGTAAGACCGGCGATTAGAGCTAATGTCCGTTTCGAGATTAAAGATCAATTTATGAGGGAGCTTCGTGCTAACCCTTTTTCAAGAAACAGGGACGAAGATGCGTATGAGCACGTTGAGAATGTCTTGTACATCGCAAGCCTTTTCTACATTTCGGGTGTGTCCCATGACGCTGTTATGCTAAGGGTGTTCCCCATGACTCTTACTGAGGCTGCAAGAAGATGGATCGAAAGATTGCCCGCCGGGGTAGTTGATACATGGGCTCTACTAAAGAAGAACTTCATTCAGAGATATTGTCCTCCGTCGAAGATATCTAACCTGCTCTTGGAGATCCATAATTTCAAGCAAGAAGACGATGAAACGTTATATCAAGCCTGTGATAGATACAATGATCTTCTCTACAAGTGTCCTACACATGATCTGAACAACCAGCAAAAGGTCAACATCTTCTACAAAGGAATCAACGTGACTAAAAGACAGATGCTGGACTACCAATGACCAATTCCGAGCATGACTCCTACTCTTGCGATTAAAGCCATCCAAAAAATGGCTGATCATTCCTATAAATGGCACGATGGAGGAAGCAAAAGGAACCAAGGCGGAAATCTTAACAGAATTTCCGCCATCACTAACAAGCTTGAAAATCTGAGTCGAGATATGCTAAAAATCAGAGAAACTGTTCACGCCATCCAAGTAGGTTGCGAAAGTTGTGGAGGAGGACGTCTCACCAAGAATTGTCCTCACATTAACGAAGATAGCACAATCGAAGAAGCTAAGTATGGAGAAAACCGACCGTTCTATGGGGATAATAGGAATAATAATGGGTATCGTGGAAATTAAAACCGTGGGCCTTATGGAGAAAAAAGGCCCAGCATTGAAGAGACCATAAACATATTCCTAGAAAGTTCAGCCCAGAAGCAAAAAGAACAAGATAAATGGCTCAAGGATTTCTAGGAAAACACAAATAAAAATCTCTCCAGACACAACACAACCCTAAAAAACCTTGAAGCCATGGTGGAAAAGCTTAGTGCAGAGATAGAGATATGTAACATTGAACCTGATGGGACCAAACCTGTGGAAAACTAGAAGGGGGGGTTGAATAGTTTTGCCAATTAAAACTTCCTTTTGATCTATTTAGATTGACTTATGTCAATCTATTTGGATGTGTGTGTTGGATGTTGATAAACAAGCATATAAAGGTAAGTAATGAAAAGATAAGAGTAAGAAGCACAAAACCACAACACGAGTATTTATAGTGGTTCGGCTACAAGGACACCTTCCTTGCCCTACTCCACTCCCCGAGTCACCTACTCGAGAGTTCGTAATCACTACACCAATCTCCTTATGGCGGAGAAGCCTTCACAACGCCGCCTACCCTTTTTCCGGTGCTAGGATAACCACCGGGTTCTTTCACTCCAAGGTGAACCACACCTACACAACGTCGCCTACCCTTTATAAGGTACTAGGCTAAGTACCTAGTTCTTTCACTCCAAGATGAACTACACCTTCACAACGTCGCCTACCCTTTATTAGGTACTAGGCTAAGCACCTAGTTCCATTGCAATGGAGGAACTACTACCACACTACACCAACGACTAATCCCAAAGGAGATCTACTCCTTTACAACATCATCAAGGATATCAATATCCTTGGATCTAATACTAGTCTATCTTGTACATCGAAACACACCATATCGAATGTACATCTAAGGCACCTTTCACTAATGCCTTTGACTAGATCTACAAGATGCCTTTCACTAATGTCTTGTGTCTTCACTTCTAAGCACCTTTCAATAATGCTTCTTTGTGACTTGCACCTTTCACTAATGCTTCTTTGTCTTGACTTAAGCACCTACCACAAGTGCTTATGATATAGAAGATATATACCCTTCACTAATATCTTCGTCTTAACACTTGAGACATCTTTCACTAATGTCTTCAACACTACCCTTCTTTGAGAAAAGAAAGGAATCATCAACAAGAAGACTTCAGTAGCCTTGATGATGAGGAAGCATGGCAACTCATGGACTTGAGCTTGCTTGACTTCAAAGGTGGTGATCTTGCCTTTAAGAGAAACCTAATAGATCACACAAAAACAAAACTACAAACATAGATCTCTTGGATCTAAGGTTAGTGAGATTTAACTCAGGGGGGAAGTGTGTTAGAAAAGGATGATAAATAATGAAGAAATGGCTCACTATTTATAGAGGAAAAATCCCATCTGTTCCTCGGATCCTTCCACTGGGATCCGCTAGCACAAAGCTAGGGATCCGTGGAACGCCCTCTTTACCCATGGGTATTTTGGTTATGGGTCATGGGTCATGGGTTGAACCATGGATCTTTGGCTAGATACAATGTATCTTTGAGTGCAATGCACTTAGTCACTTGGGTATGGGTTGATCCATGGGTTATGGGTATTATCCATATGTGATATAAGCATGATGTCATGCAATGGGTTATGGGTCAAGATCCATGGGTTATGGGCTTTGGGTTGTACCAAACTATATTCAATGTATTTGCCCAATGGGTTGTGATACTTAAGTTTCTACCCATTTATTTTACCCAATATACTACATACTAGTTATGTGTATATTTTATCCAAATATGTAAACACTAGTTGTTCTACATATGTATTACTAAATCATAAAATCACTTATAATTGTTTTAGTGTTTTATTTGAAAATGTGAATATGTTAGAAACTATTAGTTCAAACCATTTACATATTTTATTTGTTTCGTAAAATATAAATATGATTTTACGTATTAACAATTTGTTATCGACAAAACATTAGAAGATCGTACAAATATAAATAAGTACGTTTGGATTATCAAACGATAGTGATCGCGACGGGAAAAGGATTTGGAATGATTATAACTTGTAAAGTACATAAACTACAAGGGCTAAAATGCAAATTAAAGGAGATTAAAAGATAAAATCTATTAAATAAACGCTATCACTATATTTAAAGTGATGAACGCTTAAAACTTAAAACATACGTTTAAATAAAATACGAAACGCACAAAATAAAAAGTGAAATCGAGAAATAAAAGTCCTAAAAATATGAAAATACATTTTACAATCCTAATGATATAAGAAACTTTTAGAAAAAGAAAAAGAAAAGTCTAAAATATCAAAATAGACTTTTCAAAACTATTTTGTATTTTTATGATTATTTTTCTATTTTCTAGAATTAAATACTATTTAAAACTATTTAAATTATCTAAAATACAAATTTAACTAAGAAAAATATGGAAAAATACTTTTTGGCTTTTATATTTATCTAAACTTAAGAAAATTGAAAATTATTTTTGAAGCTTTTCTTAATAATCAGATTAAAGCTAATTAAAAAGTGCTAAAAAGTGAATTAAATTAAGAAAAATAGCAAACAAGCTTAAAAAATCTGAAAATTTCAGGAAAACTCTAAAATAATATAAGGAATCTATGAAAAATGGAAAAACATGGGGTTGTGTGGCAGAATATGAAACTGATGTGTAAGTGCTTAATGGAATAAGCACTTGAATAATCAAATGGGGTCCAAAGGCCACCAAACCAAAGGAGAAGCTCTAATATGCTAAAGTAACAGAAATGCAACAAGAATAGACTATCCTAATCCTCTAAATCACAAGTTGCTAAGATTTGAGTGATTTGATTAAAATGCAAAAACAGATTATGGGTAGCCTACTTTGAGCTAAGAAATAAGCTAACCAAATAGCTAAAAACTAAAACCGAACTTGGGATCTACACAGAGACCGGTAACTACACATGAGCCAAATATCGACCTACACAAGCTCAAATGAGCCAATTACAGTGCTCTGCAAGAAATGTAAAACACATCAAGCCATCGCTTGACAGGCACATGGACCCATATTGGCAAGCTCTTTTAAAGCTTATAAAAATTTAACAAAATTTTACAAAAATCACTACAAGAAAGTAGACCAAGGGAACATTTTAAAGCAACAAGAATCACTGAAATTGGCAAAGAGATGAATGCATGAAAAATCAACCTATGGAGGCCAAAACTGAGATTCATGCAATATTTGACTTTTTATCAAAACTGAAAGTTGACCAATTTGAGTTTTGATCTTGATTTCAGGACTGAAAATGGACTTAATAGATGTAATAAGCCTAATGGTAGCTTAATCTATGTATTTAGAACACAAAACAAGAATTGGATGTTGCAAAAATTCAACAGTTAAGGACTATTGACTGATCACATAAGATTTTGACCTTGGAGCTCAAATGGCACATGTTATTGACAGGTTTGAGTGAATTTAACCTAAACAAACTAAAGTCAACCAGAGCACACCACTGACTAGCCTTTTAAGACAGATAGTGCAGCAACACCAAACACCCCTTTAAGCATTGATAGACCATAAAAACTACTTAAACTGATAAACAAACAGGTAATAATGATCAACAAGAGTTTTACTGTCCTAAATGCAACTAAAGAAACACATTTACACTAGTTGTGACCACGCTTAAACAGACAACCAAGAAATGCAATATTGACTAAAATGAAAAGTGAAATAGATAACTCACAACTTTGTCCGGTGGTGTGCCCAAAACCAAACACAAAACTAATCTATTCTAAGCTAGTTTAACCCATATCATCCTCTGCATCACCCTTATCCATCACCATTACCAAATTCATCACGCTTGACTATTGTTGACTTTTTCACAAACTTGCTTGAAAATGATTTTAAAGCTTAACAAAAGCTAAAATTAGCTTAACTAAGATTGTTTGAGCTTATAAATAAGCTAACTAAAGCTTATACATAAGAATTTGGAATGGAAATGTTCAACAGTAGCTATGAAACATGAAACTTTAACCAAACTATGAAATTAACTCTTAAAACAGATTACAAAGCTGAAATGACTTAAGTGTAATACAAGGAAGGTGAAATTACAACATTTAGCTTTAAACTAAAACTCTTATTTAAAAAACGACATTAAAGGAAAATGATAAAACTAATCATCGTTTTACTTCTCCTCTCTTCCTTTATATACCCAAATGTCTTCTTTTCTTTCTCTCAAAGAAATCCCACTTTGCTTTTAGCCTTTGGATGACTTTAAGTTAATCATGGCCCTTGATTGGTTTTAGCGGGAAAAATGTTTTGAGCATTGAGACATGGAAAGGGATGCATTAATTGCATTGAGAGGTTGGTGAGGAGGAGACAAAGGGTGTAGTAGGTGGCAAAGGGATGGAAAGAGGAGGGGGAAAGCAGTAAGTTGTCGGGAAGGCAGGTATAAAGGCGGGTTTGTTTGTTTGAATTGTGGGTTTGGGTTGGTCGGGTTGTCGGTCATATATTTGGACCGGTAAATGATTTTGGGCGAGGGTTTATGTTGGGCTTGGTAATAACAAGGTCCGTTTGGTTTGTTTATTAAACACAAGGACCAAATGTGTAAAACCGAAATTCTGTGGACCAATCATGTAAATTAGGAAGAGTAGTCAAAAGGGTTTGTTTTGCCAATATTTAATAGTCCAGGTCTAGTTTGACATTTTGAAAATTTCCAAGGACTAAATTTGACCATTTTTGGATTTTCGTGGACTAAACTGTAATTTTCTCAAAACTTTTAGATTTTTCACCAAAGGACTAAATATGACAATTTATGATTTTAAAAGACCTTTGGTGACTTTTCTTTGAAATTTTGGCTTAGGGACTATTTTGACAACTTTTGAAACTTGGGGACTAAAGCGCAATTTTTGCAAATTTGATATGTTTTTCATCCGATTTTGATATTTTTGCATTTAAAACACATAAAACACCGATTTGTGATATTTTGATCATTTTGATGTGTTTCGAGTATTTTCAGATGATTTTGCGCTTTATTTTGTACAAAATGATGAGTATTTACACACTCATCAATCCCCACATCGAGATATTGCTAGTCCCTAGCAATGATTTGAGAAAACATAATGGATTTTAATCTCTTTACCAAAAGCCATCACTACGGAGTAGCCAAATGTTTCAGTTCAAGTAAGAACCATGGTACACCGATAACCATGTGATTTTGAGCAAACCACCGACTTCCAACAGATTTGATTTGTCTTTACCGTGCCGTACCATCTCGGACTAGCCAACTCTTAGATAAATTATCAATATTATCTTTGGTGATGATTACCAATTATGGATTTTCCATCGCTTTACCACAAGCCATAAACTTGGCTAGCCAACTCTTCACTTTTAGGATATGGTGAGTTGAATACCATACAATTTTGGGCAAATTGCAAGCCATATAAACGGATTTGAGAAATCTTTACCAAGAGCCGCTTGCTCTCGGATTAGCTAATCCTTTTGTCTTACTGCATATGGCGGATCGATAACCAATTGAGAAAGTGTAAAACACTTACTCCAAAAAAAATTTTGGCCAAAACGGGGAATTGGGTAGATAATATATGAAATTCGTGAGAATTCCCCACACTTAGAAATGAATATTGCCCTCAATATTCAAAGTACTGCATGTTATGCCGAAACAAAGAACGTAAAAGGAAATACTACGGCCATTATTTTAAAAGATTTTTTTTTTTTTTTTTAACATGTGGGCATCACCCCACACTTAGGTGGTAGAAAGGGGTAAGAAGTCGAAATATGGGTGAAAACCCATATGGTGTGTACTCTTGTTTTTGATTTCCAGTCGCTAGCTTGACTCGACCCCAATTCATTGGTTCAAGGGAAGCAAAGTGGAAGAAACAATCTCCATCGGACTTTCACTCAAGATGTTTGGATAAACATTTGAAGCACGTGAAAGTTCCACACCGATGAGATATACATAGAACCGCTCAAAATGGTATATGGAAATGCGGGATCAAAGATGATGTCTTCATTCCCAAGGAGTGAAGAACAGGGAGAAGTCACGGGATAGGTGAAGAAGAGATAGAAAATCATGATAAACATCATGACTAACTCATCTTCATCTATAGGAGTATCCATAATTTCGTGATTATGAATCTCATCATTTAAGCTTATGTGATCAAGACAAATCTGGGAGTGTCTAGATCAAAGTAGAATTTATCATACTCCGCGGAGATATGATATGAGTGAGTTCACGGAGAACTCCTCAAAAGTGAATGAATCATATTCGAACTGATATGAGTGAGTTCACCGCGAACTCCTCCATCGTAAATGATTCAAAATCGGGAGAGAATTATGAGAATGAGAAGTGGTACGCCACTAATCTTCTCTCCCATAGTAACTTCATCATTCTCTTCTTCTAAGCTAACAAGCTTAGAAGGTGAATCTTCCACATAAATGATGTCTCCGCAAGATAACGAATCATCATCATCGAATCGGAGGACATCTCAACATGATCATTTTGGAAGACAAGAGGAGGAGGATATCACACATGATCAAGAGTTCCTCGTGACTCTCCGGGATTGGGACAAGGTCCTCAACACTAGACTTTATGAATTCGTCCGATTCCTTTTCAGAACAAAGTGTCGAGATGCTCGTCCCCATAATAAGAGAGTGAGTGTGAATCTCGGGTGTGATAGCGCTTGTTTGAGATGGAATCTCAACTTTGGAATATCAATGATCGAGGGGTTGAGAAATATTACTTTTAAAAGGATAAAAACCTCCTCGCCATCGTCATAAAGTCTTGCCTTGAGAAATTGGGAACGCCTTAGAGCCGCTTGCTCTAGGATTAATGATTCTTCCCTAGACTTGCGAGCCTCTCGTTCTTCGCCAAGAATTCTCCTATGGTCTTTTCACCACTCACTTGATTCTTAAAGTTACTAATCATATCCTCAAGTGTTTTCATTGCGGTTTCAAGATCCCGGGTTTTCATGAGACAACGGCTCGGATGGAGTTTGAACCGTATGGTCTTGTGGAGGTTGGAAATTTTCAAACATGTGAGAGTCATGATTGTAACAAGGAAATGGATTCCTGTTTGACAATCGAGTCGAAATGGGGACCTCCACAAGACTACAACAAGAAACTGCTGAGTTTGGACAGTGAATCATATGGATTTTGGTCATATCCAAAGTTACGAGCATCACCGAAAACTGTTCATAGACAAACGTGTTTCGGATTGACACTCAAATCCTTGGTGAGGACCTCCACAAAATTCACAAAGAAGTGTTGATTGTATGAAGATAAGTCGGGTGGGGTGGGTAATTGGAAAAGTTTGAGGAGTCGTTAAATGAGTTCGATTAGGATCATAATCAAATGAATTCCTTGAACCACAAAACAAACAACTCCGTTATGAATATCATTACCACATTGTACACACGCACACCAACGACGTGGTGAACCATGAGAGGCTCACCACAACCACACAAGGAATAAACGATTGCATTTGAGAGTTATGAAGAGGAATCGGTTTATTCAAAGAATCAACAAAACCAACATGGTGATCCGAATGACTATCAAGTCTCAAGAACATTCGGAAAAATCCGGAGGTGGGACAAGTGGTGTGCTCGAGAGCTAGCAATTTCCACCACTTCCGTTATGGTCTCCGGTTTTGGTTCTTGAGAAACGTGAAGATTAGGCAAGTCATTCTTGCTAATCACCGTGTTTGAACGGGTTCATCGTAATCGGTTCTAATTTCGACCTTTTTCATCGGCTTGACTTTGTTCGATTAGATTACGGGCTCTATCTTCAAAGAAAGTGTCCTCATAATCCTCGTTGGGTGCTTTGGGTAGCTCGATGTTTGAACCGGTTTTCAAGATTAGAATGTATTTCAAAGTTGTGCGGGTGGTCGAAATAACTTTGAAAAGAATTTATGATGGATAATTCGCATCTAATTGCAAAATTAAGCTGAACTAGGCCCTCCACACCGCTCACACATTTCTGACGATGAAGTTGACGAATGTCGACATAAGAATTAAACATATAGAGGATTAAGAAGAGAATCAAATGGTTGAGAGGATATGAAGAATAGAATTAAACCAAGAAAAGAGGTAAGAGAAATAGAATTAACGAATAAGAGGAATGAGAAGAATATTTTGGATTTTTGGATAAGAAAATATAAACATACGATGGATGGTATGAACAAAGAGTGAATATCCAAATCGCTAATGCTAGACGAAGATTATCAAGACTGACTCCCAAGAATGGCGCTAAAAATTTGATCTCACAAGAAACCGTCAAGTCTAATCACAAACCGGTCACTTGTGAATGACCACGGTAGTAATAGACTTAAAACAGTTCGACACAAATGCAATGAAGATCTGAGGAGTACAATGTTTCCCCGGGTCGTTATGTCCCAGCGAGCTATGCAATGGATTATCAAACGTATAGTGATCGCGAGATTTGAACGGGAAAAGGATTTGGAATGATTATAACTACAGAAGAAGTACATAAACTACAAGGGCTAA
Source organism: Chrysanthemum lavandulifolium (assembly GCA_022545495.1). Classification (NCBI taxonomy): domain Eukaryota; kingdom Viridiplantae; phylum Streptophyta; class Magnoliopsida; order Asterales; family Asteraceae; genus Chrysanthemum; species Chrysanthemum lavandulifolium. Next base: position 196,102,772 of record CM040244.1, read on the forward strand.
AATGCAAATTAAAGGAGATTAAAAAGATAAAATCTATTAAATAAACGCTATCACTATATTTAAAGTGATGAACGTTTAAAACTTAAAACATACGTTTAAATAAAAATACGTAAACGTACAAAATAAAAAGTGAAATCTGAGAAATAAAAGTCCTAAAAATATGAAAAATACATTTTTACAATCCTAATGATATAAGAAACTTTTTAGAAAAAGAAAATTATTTTTATAACTAATTATCTAATTAAAAACTATTTTTAACTAATAAATAATTACCTAAAATACAAGAAATTAGGAAATAAAACTAGAAAAATAAAATTAAGACTTAGAAAAGTCTAAAATATCAAAATAGACTTTTCAAAACTATTTTTGTATTTTTATGATTAATTTTCTATTTTCTAGGAATTAAATACTATTTAAAACTATTTAAATTATCTAAAATACAAATTTAACTAAGAAAATATGGAAAATACTTTTTGGCTTTTATATTTATCTAAACTTAAGAAAATTGAAAATTATTTTTTGAAGCTTTTCTTAATAATTTGTATTTAAAGCTAATTAAAAAGTGCTAAAAAGTGAATTAAATTAAGAAAAATAGCAAACAAGCTTAGAAAAATCAAAATTTCGGAAAACTCTAAAATAATATAAGGAATCTATGAAAATGGAAAACATGGGGTTGTGTGGCGAATATGAAATCGATGTGTAAGTGCTTAATGGAATAAGACTGAATAATCAAATGGGGTCCAAAGGCCACCAAACCAAAGGAGAAGCTCTAATATGCTAAGTAATGTAAATGCAACAAGAATAGACTATCCTAATCCTCTAAATCACAAGTTGCTAAGATTTGAGTGATTTGATTAAAATGCAAAACAGATTATGGGTACTTTACTTTGAGCTAAGAAATAAGCTAACCAAATAGCTAAAAACTAAAACCGGAACTTGGGATCTACACAAGACCGGGTAACTACACATGAGCCAAATATCGACCTACATAAGCTCAAATGAGCCAATTCTGAGCTCTGCAAGAAATGTAAAACACATGCAGCAGCATCGTGCTCGCATGCAGGCACATGGACCCATATTGGCAAGCTCTTTTAAAGCTTATAAAATTTAACAAAATTTTACAAAAATCACTACAAGAAAGTAGACCAAGGGAACATTTTAAAGCAACAAGAATCACTGAAATTGGCAAAGAGATGAATGCATGAAAAATCAACCTATGGAGGCCAAAACTGAGATTCATGCAATATTTGACTTTTTATCAAAACTGAAAGTTGACCAATTTGAGTTTTGATCTTGATTTCAGGACTGAAAATGGACTTAATAGATGTAATAAGCCTAATGGTAGCTTAATCTATGTATTTAGAACACAAAACAAGAATTAGATGTTGCAAAAATTCAACAGTTAAGGACTATTGACTGATCACATAAGATTTTGACCTTGGAGCTCAAATGGCACATGTTATTGACAGGTTTGAGTGAATTTAACCTAAACAAACTAAAGTCAACCAGAGCACACCACCGACTAGCCTTTTAAGACAGATAGTGCAAAGAACACCAAACACCCTTTAAGCATTGATAGACCATAAAACTACTTAAACCGATAAACAAACAGTAATAATGATCAACAAGAGTTTTATTGTCCTAAATGCAACTAAAGAAACACATTTACACTAGTTGTGACCACGCTAAATGTACAACCAAGAAATGCAATATTGACTAAAATGAAAAGTGAAATAGATAACTCACAACTTTGTCCACCGGTGCAGCCCAAAACCAAACACAAAACTAATCTATTCTAAGCTAGTTTAACCCCATATCATCCTCTCTGCATCACCCTTATCCATCACCATTACCAAATTCATCACATTGACTATTGTTGACTTTTCACAAACTTGCTTGAAAATGATTTTAAAGCTTAACAAAAGCTAAAATTAGCTTAACTAAGATTGTTTGAGCTTATAAATAAGCTAACTAAAGCTTATACATAAGAATTTGGAATGGAAATGTTCAACAGTAGCTATGAAACATGAAACTTTAACAAACTATGAAATTAACTCTTAAAACAGTTACAAAGTGAAATGACTTAAGTGTAATACAAGGAAGGTGAAATTACAACATTTAGCTTTAAACTAAAACTCTTATTTAAAAACGACATTAAAGGAAAATGATAAAACTAACTCATCTTTACTTCTCTCTCTTCCTTTATATACCCAAATGTCTTCTTTCTTTCTCTCAGCAAATCCTTTTTGCTTTTAGCCTTTGGATGACTTTAAGTTAATCATGGCCCTGATTGGTTTTAGCGGGAAAAATGTTTTGAGATTGAGACATGGAAAGGGATGCATTAATTGCATTGAGAGGTTGGTGAGGAGGGGGAGACAAAGGGTGTAGTAGGGTGGCAAAGGGATGGAAGAGGAGGGGTAGCAGAATGTCAGTTGTCGGGAAGACAGTATAAAGGGGGCGGGTTTGTTTGTTTGAATTGTGGGTTTGGGTTGGTCGGGTTGTCGGGTCATATATTTGGACCTGGGTAAATGATTTTTGGGCCAGGGGTTTATGTTGGGCTTGGGTAATAACAAGGTCCGTTTGGTTTGTTTATTAAACACAAGGACCAAATGTGTAAAACTGAAATTCCCAGGGACCAATCATGTAAATTAGGAAGAGTAGTCAAAAGGGTTTGTTTTGCCAATATTTAATAGTCCAGGGTCTAGTTTGACATTTTTGAAAATTTCCAAGGACTAAATTTGACCATTTTTGGATTTTCAGGGACTAAACTGTAATTTTCTCAAAACTTTTAGATTTTTCACCAAAGGACTAAATATGACAATTTATGATTTTAAAAAGACCTTTGGTGACTTTTCTTTTGAAATTTTGGCTTAGGGACTATTTTTGACAACTTTTGAAACTTGGGGACTAAAGCGCAATTTTGCAAATTTGATATGTTTTTCATCGATTTTGATATTTTTGCATTTAAAACACATAAAACAACGATTTGTGATATTTTGATCATTTTGATGTGTTTCGAGTATTTTCAGATGATTTTGGTTTATTTTGTACAAAATGATGAGTATTTACACACTCATCAACAATCTCCCTTTTGTTGATGACAAAACATAAAATTATTTAAGGAAAAGCTAAAATTGTAAAAGTTTGAATTTGTAGTTTTTACTTTCTTCTCCCCTTTTGTCGAAACAAAAGTGTTTGAAGGAAGGCAACACATTGTTTTTAAGAAAACATGTGAAAGAATTAAAAGTAAAAAGAAATAGAGAGCAAATAACGGGAAAGGATCTCGTCTTTACTCCCCCTTGACGAGTCCATCCCTATGTAAGGGCGTCAAGTAAGTGATACTAATCTAGTTTGTTTGCAAACAAGTTTGCAAAAGATATCGTGTACGAGACGAATGTGCTCCCCCTTGATGATTGCAATTTTGCAAGGGGATGTCACGAAATGTAAACCTAGTATTGCAAGTAATTTGCAATGTATTGCTTTGACATAAGACTCCCCTAGCTTTAGGATGTCAAAGTCTTCATATGTAAATTGAATAACTACAAAACAAAGGTTAGAAAGCAAGTATAATTCACAATTTCCTGCAAATGTGATTCAAGTTAGTAGAAAGAAAGCTTTCTGTCTTACGGATCCCACGGTTCCCTCCTATTAGGGATCCGTCTAGGCTATTCTGAGGGATCCGTATTAGCTGTTCAATTACAGCCAAGGTGATATAACAAGTAATGTTATCACAAGAATCATATGCTCAACAAAATAACAAGTAGCATGTAATTCCATTTAATAAAAACTAGAGTTATGATATACATGACTCTAAAAACTAAGAAAATACGAAAATACATGACTAGAAATTTCTAAACCAACTATCGCTTGATGCTAGGACACCACTAAAATCTTCTAGCTCAAGTTTTGTTTAGGTTTAATCTCGTCGAAACGTTCGAGGAGATGATAGGACATGAAACGTTGGTCTTCTCGTACTTCATGTATCAAACTTTCAACATGTTGATAATGATAGCAATCTTTGTCATGGCTAGGTAGTGGTGGTGGAAGAAATGAAATGGCTTGATGCGAAGGATCAAGTGAAGTGGCTTGTGGAGCTTCAAACGATGGAGGGATTGGTGAAGGTACATTTGAGAATGACTCAACCAAGAATGATGGTGGTGGTAGAGAAGTATCAACTTCCATATGATCGGATGGTTGACTTTGATGATTTCTCATAATCCAAATGGGATTATATGATGGAAATGGCAAAAAGGAAGCCGGAGCAAGTGTTGACTCAACACCTTGATTTTGAACCATTATTCCTCCTAATGAGGAGAATGTTGTCAGCGGAAGCGGATGAGACGGCCTAGGAGGCAAGTCCTCTAAATTGTAGAGGTGTGGTGATGATAGTCGGGATGTAAATCAAATAGCTCTAGGAAACAATGGTGATGGTTTAGTGGAGATAATATTGTTTGGTCTAGGAGGTATGGTGGTGTTTGGCATTGGTAGTTTTGTGGGTACTATCCTTTTAGGAATTGGTTTGATTGGATGAGGAAGGATCCTATCATTTGTTGGCTTGACTGGAGATGATTCGGTTGAAGAGATTTTGTGTATAACATGAGCCTTTTTCATGGGTGGTTCTTTGGTGGATAAGTTACTACTTGGGGTTTTCCTCATGATAAGATGATTTCAAGAGGTTGCAAGAGCTGAAAGTTAGGATGATAGTGATGACTATGGAGGTCCTAACAAAGTGATTTATAAACCAAGAGATTTGGCAATTGCATTTAAGCCTTAAGCCACTAGGATTCATTGGAATGTGATGATTAACATGCACAAGAGTCAACTTCAGAGATTGCACTGATCTAGGAATTCATTTAAGATGAGATGGAGTGTTTGAGTTAGGAAGATGAGTTGAAATGATTGGTTTAGCAAGATTTGACATAAACTGTCATCCGGATCCCACGGTTCCTTCCTCAAAGGGATCCGTCTAGGCTAATCCTAGGGATCCGGCTTTCAGCAGTTATGAAAGAGTGGAAATGATGTTTCTAAGATCTAATACCTATATCATCTTGAGTGTTTCAGTCCTCCTAAGTGTTTTAAATGAAGAGGTGCTTGAGTACTTGAAGGTAATGAATGATGTAGCTAATGATTGTCATTTATGGAAGGATTTGGAACTTTCAAGAGTACCAATGGATGAGCAAGGATGACACTAAAGATTTAGAGTGTCAATTGAAGCTAAATGATCCTAGAGATCAGGTTGTGTCTTAGGATAGTGTTTTGGAAATATCCTAGAAGCTTTGAGATGGGAAAACTAGATTTTGATAACCTTTGAGGTGAGGATGATTTATGATCAATTTTGCCATAATCGAAAGATTTCTAAGACTAGATGTGAGGGATCAAGTAGAAAATGAAGTGTGAGTTTAAGAGAGGAAGAGTAATGGATTAAGGATGAAACGGTAGATCTAAAATCGTCTTAGAGTGTGATCTAGGTGAGTTATGTATGAGTAGGAAAGATCAATCTATCTTGATAAGGACTTAATTTAGCCTTAAGATACTATGTTTAGCTTAGTGTGTGAGGTGTTTTAAGGATATGTTTGAAATATAATGCTTGCAATTGCATTTTCATCTTAGGATCCCACGGTTCCCTAAGAGTAGGGATCCGTTTAGTACAATCTTTAGGATCCGCCTATCTCGCTCGTGCAGGACCTTTACTAAAGGTATGCAATGATCTTGACAATGCATTATATCTTCAAGGATAGTCTAAAAAGAGTTCTAATACTAAGATATCAAATGTAAAATGTTTTATTTCATGAAGAAAATTGAATCACATTGATAAAGCTCGAGTACAAGAGATTTAATCCTATTTTGGAATACTATTAGTTTCCTTGAGTGTTTTCGCTATGAGGATCATTTTGTGATTGATGAGTGTTGATGGTATCAGGAATGAAGAAAGTCTTCATGAGAGATATGTTTAGCGGTTCCATCATCTTGTTCACAAGTACGTACAACGGACTTTGAAATTGAGGATGGAAGTGCATAACATTATGATAGAGGCGTGTCAAGAACATTCCATAAGGGATGAGTTTATTCTTGGAGCCTTGAAGATTTGCAATTCGCCTTGCGAAGAAGTAGGCGAGATTATATGGTTGTTGTGTTAGCAAACAAGACAACATGTGAGCACAACAAGCGGGAAGAATTTCGATTTCCCTAAGACTCCAAACATTTTCACGTAGGATGAGTGCAAGAGGCTTGTACTCTTCTCGGATATCCCTTGTAAAGATAATGTTTGGATCGGAGTAATATGGTCGAGGTTTGCATATCATGCGATTTAAATCTTCCGGAGAGGGTATGTGAACAATATGGACTATTTTCTTCACGAAAGTTGAAGAGAGAATCAAGAGACCAATCTTGGTGAAGGCACATTGTCCATGATTTGGAATCCGGAGGATGTGAGCAAAATGCCCAAGGGTTAGAGTGAACTTTGGTTTGATATAAAACCAAAGAGATGAGAGAGCGATCCTCGTTACGAACGAGTTCGACTTGACGGAAGAATTCCATTATGAACCTTGGACATATCTTCTCGTTGATTTCAAGAAGACATTCTAGTCCTATGGCTCGGAAGGAGGTATTGATACCTTCTTCGAATTGTAGAGAGGTGTCTGTCGTCCTTCGTGGAAGTGACGGTTTCGAGATTATTGAACCCACGGACATGATTGCCAAAGTGTGTTGGGTTCGAGAGAGATGTTCGGAGTGTAGACGCTAGTGAGTGAAAAATCAAACTCATATTCATGCGTCATAGTTGATCCGATAAAAATGATAAGTTAAATAAAAAAAGAGATGTTTGTGGTCAACTTATGATAATATAATGTTTTTACTAGATTTTTATTAACAATGGTATTTAACACTTTAACATACTCAAAGTTTTGACTTCTAGTGGATTATTACATTTAGAAAGATATTGGTTTTTAATCTTGCATGAAGACTGTTTTCCAGTAGGACGGATCCCACGGTTCTTTTACAAAAGGGATCCCATTAGTATAACTTCCGGATCCGTGGATGCAGAGTAATGTAAATGATTTTGATAAAACATAGGTTTTACAATTTTTATACCACGAAATATGTTTTATCCTACATTTTCTTTTAGCATGCATACATGACTCCTAATGTATCACGAAAGAATATAAAACATATAAATCAAAATAAGTGACAAACACATTATGATAAAATAACCTAGATAAACTAGATTTATTAATAATATTGCATTTCAATACTAAGGATGATACAAAGGATTGGGTATATGATCCCAATGTAAATTAACAACACAAAGTAAATGTCTCCATATGTGAACTTCATCATAAGGAACACAAGTGCGATGAGTGTTAGGGCGATGAGCACGAGTGCGATGTAAACCATGTTGATGACGGATCTTCTTGGTTTCGGTTGAGATGAAATGAGGAGGAAGATGAAGTTTTTGAATAAGAGAAAATTTTGAAATTGGAGTATTTGAAAAGTGAGAGTTTGGTAGAGTGGTCGACGGTGGAGTTTTATAGGGAAGGAGGAATTTTTGAAATTCGTGTTTTGTTTTATTATTGGATTTAAAAAGAGACAAAACATAAGTTTTATATACCATGACTTTAGACGAGAAGTAAAACACGTATGTGAGACAAAGGCTTCCTAATGAAGCTTGATGTAAAACATGTATAAGCACACAAAAAATATTCATATAAATACCTAAAAAGGTATACTTAATTATCAAGGAAAATAAAAAGAAAATCATACATCTAGCGCACTTAGGAATGTCTTTACAAATGACACAACAAATATCACTTAGATGATTCCCGCTCCTTTGCGATTAAGATACCTTCTTAAGGAAGGTATTCTTGTTACCAAGCGACTCCTAAAGCTTGGTGGGTATGAGCTTTGACTAATCAACATGACAAGGAAGATTAGTGCAATTAAATGAAAAGATAAATAAGAAAACTGTTGTTATCAAATCAACATCCAAACATATGGTTTTAAAAGACATGATGTTTGTTTTTATGAAAAACCTTCTTGGTAGTTTTCAATTAACTATGGATCGTATCAAGTTTTTAAAGTACAATATACTTCAAGAAACTTGGTAACGAAGCTCTGATGCCAATTGTGGAAAACTAGAAGGGGGGGTTGAATAGTTTTGCCAATTAAAACTTCCTTTTGATCTATTTAGATTGACTTATGTCAATCTATTTGGATGTGTGTGTTGGATGTTGATAAACAAGCATATAAAGGTAAGTAATGAAAAGATAAGAGTAAGAAGCACAAAACCACAACACGAGTATTTATAGTGGTTCGGCTACAAGGACACCTTCCTTGCCTACTCCACTCCCGAGTCACCTACTCGAGAGTTCGTAATCACTACACCAATCTCCTTATGGTGGAGAAGCCTTCACAACGTCGCCTACCCTTTTTCTGGTGCTAGGCTAACCACCGGGTTCTTTCACTCCAAGGTGAACCACACCTACACAACGTCGCCTACCCTTTATAAGGTACTAGGCTAAGTACCTAGTTCTTTCACTCCAAGGTGAACTACACCTTCACAACGTCGCCTACCCTTTATTAGGTACTAGGCTAAGCACCTAGTTCCATTACAATGGAGGAACTACTACCACACTACACCAACGACTAATCCCAAAGGAGATCTACTCCTTTACAACATCATCAAGGATACCAATATCCTTGGATCTAATACTAGTCTATCTTGTACATCGAAACACACCATATCGAATGTACATCTAAGGCACCTTTCACTAATACCTTTGACTAGATCTACAAGACACCTTTCACTAATGTCTTATGTCTTCACTTCTAAGCACCTTTCACTAATGCTTCTTTGTCTTGACTTCTAAGCACCTTTCACTAATGCTTCTTTGTCTTGACTTCTAAGCACCTACCACAAGTGCTTATGCTATAGAAGATATATACCCTTCACTAATATCTTCGTCTTAACACTTGAGACATCTTTCACTAATGTCTTTAACACTACACTTCTTTGAGAAAAGAAAGGAATCATCAACAAGAAGACTTCAGTAGCCTTGATGATGATGAAGCATGGCAACTCATGGACTTGAGCTTGCTTGACTTCAAAGGTGGCAATCTTTCCTTTAAGAGGAACCTAAGAGATCACACAAAAACAAAACTACAAACATAGATCTCTTGGATCTAAGGTTAGTGAGATTTAACTCAGGGGGGAAGTATGTTAGAAAAGGATGATAAATAATGAAGAAATGGCTCACTATTTATAGAGGAAAAATCCTACTATTCCCGGATCCCACGGATCCTTCCACTGGGATCCGGCTAGCACAAAGCTAGGGATCCGTGGAACGCTCCTCTTTACCCATGGGTATTTTGGTTATGGGTCATGGGTCGTGGGTTGAACCATGGATCTTTGGCTAGATACAATGTATCTTTGAGTGCAATGCACTTAGTCACTGGGTATGGGTTGATCCATGGGTTATGGGTATTATCCATATGTGATATAAGCATGATGTCATGCAATGGGTTATGGGTCAAGATCCATGGGTTATGGGCTTTGGGTTGTACCCAACTATATTCAATGTATTTGCCCAATGGGTTGTGATACTTAAGTTTCTACCCATTTATATTACCCAATATACTACATACTAGTTACGTGTATATTTTATCCAAATATGTAAACACTAGTTGTTGTACATATGTATTACTAAATCATAAAATCACTTATAATTGTTTTAGTGTTTTATGTGAAAATGTGAATATGTTAGAAACTATTAGTTCAAACCATTTACGTATTTTATTTGTTTCGTTAATATGATTTTACGTTTGTTATCGACAAAACAATAGAAGATCGTAAAATATAAATAAACGTTTTTACGGCTTATTTGTATTAACAAAACCTATGGTGGTATGCAATGCCATTTTTGCTGATGATAATTCTCAGGAAGTAATTGAAGATTGTTATTCTCCAACCAAAAATTTAGAGAAACCTACTGTCGACAACCAGGTGCAGTTACGCCGTAACTATTTTCCTGAGTTACGGTGTAACCATGATTTAGAAAGCGTAAACAGGTCAGAGAAAGGGTTATTTTCAGTTAAAGATATTAGCGCAGACGGGTTAGTCGTTCTATGTTCAGTTGGGAATCATGATGTCTTGGGGGTAGTGGATTTTGGGTCTAGCATAAACATCATGCCACTTTCCATATTCTTAAAACTCAAATTGATCCATCTTTGGAAAACGAATATAGTGATTAAGATGGCCAATTTGACCAAGGCTATTCCCTTAGGAATTACAGGTGGTACTTGTATTAAGGTCAATAGGTTTGTTTCAGCCCCAAAATTTATGGTTATGGACATGGAGAAAAACACGAAGGAACATTTGATTCTTGGTAAACCGTTCCTTGACTCGTTGGGATACTATGGTGATAGAGTAGAATTTGAAATGGATAAAACTTTATGCCATGAGCAAGATGAAATAATGACAAGCGAGGAACCAAAGGAGATTCAAGTGGATTATTCTAATGGGTTCCCTCCTTCACATTTTGGCCATTTACAGGGGACCGAGTCAAGTGATGATGACAACAACGAAGGAGAAGATGATGATGTCTGGCTTTCGGTACCGAGTTATGTTGTTACTGGTAAACTTCACTGTTGTACTCCTGTAAATTCTGTGATTGATGGTTCTAAAGTTACATTGCCTATGTGTTCTCCATTTCCAAAACGATGTAATGGGGGAGGAGAGTTTCTCATTCGAAGGATAAAAAAGGCAGCAGAAGTTTGGTGGTGTTGGGAAGACGAAATATTAATCAGAAATCAGTGGATTCAAGGACATGATATTATGAACGATTGGTTCACTAAGATAGATTGGACGATTCATTTTTGCGAACCGGCTATGATGTCTAAATTTCACCAGAGCATGGCCTACGTGCGACCCCAACCGAAAGATCTGCGATGGAGGAGAATTCCCCGATCTTAATTGGCTCAAACGCAAGGAATGGGCATGCTTCGACGAGGAAAGAAGAACGGAAGTTGGATACAAGGGAATCTCATTTGAAAATTGGTTAAAAGTAAAATTTGTAGCTGTCAAGCTAAAATGGGAAGTCGAGGCTAAATTTCGCTACGAATGGGCAAAGGTTAACTTTCTGCAAGAAAATCGATATTTCTTGACTCCGATTGTTCCTCCGTGTGTCTAGGACCAGCCATCTTCAAACAAAAAATCAGACAAGGAGGAAGTTGGCCAAGTCCAAATGCCACCATAAAGCCCCGTGGCTTTGAGTCTAACTTAAAGACTCGTAAATAAAGAAAAGTGTTGGGTTTTAGGTTCCTTGGATTTGATGAGACAAAATAAATACAAGAATGAAACAAAGGGACTTAAAGTGAAAGAGATGAAACCTACTAAAAGATGGAAGGACTTGCTTGCAAAAGAAGATTTATTATTTAGTCCTTCGTAGTATTTTGTAAACCCTAATCCTCTAGTATATAAAGAGGACATGGGGTGTAGGTTTTAGATATAAGTCTTCCATAATGTAGTCTAAAGGTGTGTGTGTGTGTGTGTAACCTAGACGTGTAGTTTATTGTAAACGTCTAGGTTAGTTGTTTACCTCCAAGATCTAAGGTGTCTTAGATCCCTGTTACATTTAGGTAACACGTATTATTCTGATCAAATAATATTTGGAGGAGATTGGGTAAATGTAAAACCTTGTGTCAATAATATATAATGTTCTTATTATTCCGTTGCGTTGCATATGTTATTGTCAAACCCTAAGGCTCAAAACGATCTCAAGGAGTCTATCAAACTCCACAATTGGTATCAGAGCTTGGGGAGCTCGTTACCTAGGGATTCACAAGGTTTTATTGGTCGAAGAATGCCGAAAAGAAGAAAAACTACGAATCTGAAAATTCTCGTATTTTTCGCAAAGACGCTTTTAAAAACGCGATAACTTTTTGTTAACCGTTGGATCATGACGAAATTTTCGTGGGCGTTCTCTATATATTCATCTAACTTTTCACCGAAGGGATTGTTGATCCGAGCTCTCTATCAAAAGTTATTAAATGTCGAAGTTGGGCTATAAACCGGTTTAATAATTCAATTTTGGGTTTTCATGCATATTCAACTTCTTGAATTTGTGTTACTTGTTCTAATTCTTGATGGAGGTTGTTTATACATTGTGTGGTGTTTATGATTCATGGTTAGAAACAACTTTCCTAGTGTTTTTACGAAACCACTTCTAGTGTTTTCTGAAACCACTGATAGTGTTTTTTGAAACCACTGATAGTGTATTCTCGAAACCACTGATAGTGTATTCTCGAAACCACTGATAGTGTTTTCTCGAAACCACTCCTAGTGTTTTCTCGAAACCACTCCTAGTGTTTTCTCGAAACCACTGCTAGTATTATCTCAATTCCACCGCCGGTGTTTCTTGTTCGTTCTCACGATGAGGTTTTGGAATTGAGGGAAGTCGTACATGTTTTTGGTCTCGAGATTTTTGGTTCGCACATACAAGAAGATTGGTATTTGTTCTTAAAGGTTTTAAAAAGCTCGTTTTTGGTTTTATTGAAGAATTGATTACGAAGGAGGTTATTTATCACTTATTTGAAGGTGAAGTGGAATTACTTGGATACGTGTTTTATCATATCTTAAAAGTATCATACATGCTTTTAAGATAACTTGTTCGTGCTTAAAGGATATTGACGAAGACTTGCAAAATCTAGTTTTCATAGGTCAAGGGGTGGATAGATGAAGACCTAGTTAACTATCACTTAAAGGAGTTACATTGTAGTGCTCAGTGTCTCATTGAAGATGAGGATTTTGTCAAGAGATTGTGGTCTACTTATATGGTGTTAGTATAAGTTTGGAGTCACGTGGATAGTACAAGAAATAAGACACAAGTTTGGGTTATTTTACTTCTTCATCACATTCGTTATACTTGGTTTTCTTCACAAGTGATCATTACATAGAGCTTACTGATTTGAAGAATCATTTTCATGCACCACTCAAGGGGAAGTTTATAATGTTTACATTCTCTATTTGTTGATAACAAAAAGGGGAAGAGATATTGGAGTGCGATGGCATGAATTAAGGGGAAGACAAAGGAAGACAAGAATGTTTCATTCACGGAGATGTTTACATCTCAACTTCTGCTACTTCGTCTAGGGAAGTTCGTACACGACTTTGTTTGTTTTGTCATCATCAAATAGGGGATTGTTGATCCCAGTTGAGCAAACGATCTAATATAGAAACTGACTTAAACAAAGAACTTATTAAGTATTACGCGGAATTTAACACTTAATCTTAAGAAGAAGAACAGTAAACATTCAACACCTCAATATTATTATTAATACGAATACTCTAACCAGTATTAGGATTTTACAACCTTGAAGTGTATCGACCTTAGATATAAAACATATGTATATCTAATCTAACCTAGGACCTCCTTTTATAGGCTAAGGAGTCCTTTACATTATACAATACGTAACCTACAAGATAAATATCTTTTCCATATTTATCTAATACAAAATCCTAAACCGACTATGAAAGACTAGCAGTGGTTATAATTGTCTATCAGCAGTTACACAATACTACTAGCCACGGTTTATCATCATCCGTGGTTACATTCTTCGTCGTGGTTATATCAACTCGTCTGTGGTTCCAAAGACTTATAATAATTCTTAATCCAAGGAACCGAAAACCCAACAATCCTCCCTAAACTTGATACATTCCAACAAAATTCTCAAGTTTCCTTTAAGCTCAAAACATATGAATTGGAGGATGTAGCCAAACACTTACTAGATTTAAGAATTTTCTCATACTTCAAAGAACAAATTGTAAGCTTGACCATCATAGGGTAACAACATCTTGATAATACCATGCTTCAACATCGAGCAATAACCATTTGGATACTTATTCAGTTGAGGATAATCACCTTCTACAAGCATATGAATAACTTCTCCGAAGCAGTTAAAACATGAACTCCACAAGTTTAATATAAAACCATCTAGTAACTTGACCATTGTAGAGTCCTTTCCATTCGGGTTCATCATGAGTAGGCTCAAATAAAATCTTCAAATGATGATAAACCGCCTCTCATGATAATCATTTGGATGTACTTCACCAAACTTATTCTTGTAAAGTATCCAAAGATTCATCAAATCATCTCTATCAAAATATCAAGCATCCGTGAAAATTTATTATACTCATAAACTTCATTGTTGAGTCTTTGAATTTTCCAAACTCCTTCACTTCCAACTTTAAGCTTAAACTCATAAGAAATAATTTGATTAACATCTTCAACTACTTTGAGCCTTTTAGAATCGATGTCTCTCGAACCTCGATTTTCTCTTTCGCTTACTTTGAATCCACTCTTCATCCTTTTTAATCCACTCTTCTTCCTTTTTAGAATTCATTGGACAGAAATCATCATTATTAATCCTCATACATCTCTCATAAAGCTCATAAATTCTTTCAAAAGAACACCTATTAAGATTATCAGGAACATGTATGCTTGAATTCTTAATAATCTTCATCAATACATTCCTCATTTGTGCAATTGAAGGAGGTTTCTTTCTTATTACTTGCTTCCTTTCTTTACCAACCTTCCTTGCCCATTCACCCAAAAGTCTTGCTTTTTCCTCATCATCCAACAAAGCCCATTCTTTCAGATATACTCATCATTAATTAATTGAAACTTGAAGATAAGATTCATACCATGTAGCTAACCATCTCGACTAGCTTCCTCTTCATCTTGCTTCCTTTTCTCATCTTGTTCAACTATAATACTTTTGCCATCAGTGTTAGTCAAATATTGATATTTAATCTATACGAGTCTCGTTTGTTTTGATTGATGACAAACATGTAACTTGTAATACATTAATTAAGTTACTTGTAATCAACTTCTCAACATACATTCAACACCTTGATGTCTCAAGTCCTCATACAACACCATGTTTGTATGTGGCATTATGATCAAACCCATTAACAAATCATTTAGAATGTTTAAAATACATTTAGAGTCACTAAGTATTTTAATAGGTTAACCATTCTATTTAGAACCTCATTTTACATTTTGCATTCCAAGTATTTCAAAAGGTCTAGACATTTTATTAACTAGTTACATAATACATTTTCAAGTTTACCTTGATAAACCTTTTAATCTAAAATGGAAATACATGTTACATCATGTCATGCATCATCTTTGAAATCCTTGGAAGATCACTTGAATATTTTGGTTAGATTGATACTCAATAAATCAAATGTGATCTTAGTAAGATTTGGTAATATCTTGCAAAGATTTGAAGAAAGATTTTTAGATTTTATGTCGGTACCCACGGTACCAAATTGTATAAAGGACGGAACCCTTTTAAGGGGTCCGTGGTCCGGATCGACGCTCTGTCCACTTTTGGCTATAAATAGAAGCCCATTGTTTTCCCATTTCTTCACCACTTAAAAGCAAATCTTCTCCACTTCTTGCATACATTTAGATCAATCATTAACAATGTAGTAACACACATTAAACACCCTAATGATCATGATCATAATGCTTCTAACATTCATCTTTGTTGTAAGCATACTCTTTGATCAACCAAGGAAATCTTGGAGATCTAGCCATCCCCACTCACCACAAGTTGAAGATCTATCACGAAGTTTGGGAACTTGTGATCTTCATCATGAAGGCTTCCTATCAATGGAAGTTCATTTAGAAGTAGTTATTCATATCCATTAGACATTTGTGTCATGGATCATTAGTGTAAACATCATTGCATCATAACAACACTTTCACCAAACTAGATTAGATGGTTTATGTGTTTGTGCCATAAAACACAAGGTTTATTATGTTGGGCCATAAAACATATGGGAGTGGTTGTACCCTTGTAAAAGAACTCGACATCTAGCTTAGTGTCGGAAATATTGTATAAGCGACGTTAGGTTGGTTCTACCTCGAACTAGAACCGGTATTTAGCTTTGTCTTAGGAAAAAGTGTAAGCGACGATTGTAAGGTTTTCTCCGCCGAGAAGGAGCTTGTTGATTTAGTGAAGTAACTCTCGAGTTGGGTACTCGGGAGTGGAGTAGAGCGGAAGAAGATCCGTGACGAACCACTATAAATCCTCGTGTTCGGTTTGCACTTTCCTTTCTTTATCTCTTTACTTTATACTTGCACTATACTATTGTTTGTGATGTGGTTTGATGTTCATGATTGTGTGACAACTTGGTTTACCATGCTTTATATTAGTCACAAACAATAATTGGTACTTTCATATTATAACAAGCTTCATAAGCGATTTGATACTAAAGATCTAAAGTTTTAAACGTAACGATTCACCCCCACGCTTCCACAATTGGTACCGAGCCACGTAGCTCGTATTTTCAAAACAAATGGTTTTAAAATAGAGTACGATCCATGTATCAAATTACCATTGAAGCGAAAAATAATATGAAAAATGCTTTGCTTGTTATACTTAGAAATTTTGTTGTTAAATGTAACTTTGTATACAAGCTTGAAGGTTTTCTTGAAAAGTAAAATAAAAAGTTTGTTGAAAGAACTATTAAGTATTGTATTGTGTGCTCATAGAAAATTTACTAAGAAATATGATTTTAAAGAAGTGTTTGGGATAACTATAAATCTAGTTGAAAAATCACCTCCGTAAATGTTTAAGATAAGTTACATAAGTAGATATATTGTTAAATATGTGTATTATATGTTTACTATGAAATCTAGTAAGTCGCATATGTTTTCTATGTCAAATACTAGTTTTGGTGAATCTGTCTCGAGGACCACGGCACCAAATCTTATAAAGGGCGGATCCCTTTATTTGGTTCCGTGGAATCCAGTATGTCTGATGTATGCAGTTTTGGGCAACTTCAAAAATCATAACTAATTAACCGTGAAGTCCGCACGAGTCGAGCCACCTATCATTTTAAAGGAATTGAGTCTACTTTCATTTAAAAATACTCTCATGGCCTGAGTCTAATTTTAAATAAGTGAAATAGACCAAATACTACAGTATGTCTAAAATATTGAGTTTCGCTTAAACATAAAAACTCAAAATTTTGAATCAAGCAATTAAGTTGGTATTCTTAGAACTTTGATACAACTTCCTTTGAAACTAAATAATTTGGTAATATGTTTAAAGGAAACTAATCAAGCTTGGTATACATCGTCATATTTAACATAAAATGACGAAAAGTGTCTTCTTGTTATGCTATGCTAAATGACCACTTGTTTATGTTGTTTGCATATATGTTGCTTGCTTATTTTTCAAATTGTTGTTTACACTTGTTTGTTTGCATAATATAAGTGTCAATCTTGCCATGTTATTTATTCACTTGTTTGACGATTTCTTGTTTATGCACAATAGGTTATTTGCTAGATTTTGTGCACTAAGTTGGAAAATTATTTTACCATCGCTTGTAGAATTAGATCACTTTGTTTTCATAGGTTACTAACATCTCGCATAACTTATGAAATGTCATAACTCACTTAGCAATGAGTACTAAGTAAATTAGTCAAGTACTTTGAAAATGAAGGTGTTAAGAGAGTGTTTGGTTCAAGGACAAAAACAATGTTGTATGATGTAATTTATTTGTTTTACTTTGTAGGATGATAATATGACTTAAAACAATGTTGTATGCTAACCGGTTTATGCAGTGGATAGCACAAGTGTGTTATCAATTTTACCCATTTTCACTTTTATGTGAAAATCGTTAGTCTTGGTCAAAGTCTATGCTCCACTATATTTGTATATGTGGTATCGACTTTTCCTAACTAGAAGTAATTAATGTCACATGTTTTAAGCAAAATTTCAGTTTCGAAAACTCCCGACACCTAAAAAATGGGTCTGTGAACTTTCTCGATGTTCACGGATCGACGGCACCAAAATGTTGGTACCGTCTGTTATGTATTTTGGCACCGCCATACCAGATAGGCGGACCAAAGCGGCACCAATTTAAGGGTTCCTACTGTAAAGAAATGGTGCCGTGAATCCTGGGTAAGTTATTGAATTTTACTAAACCCGTAATCTAATTTACCAAACTTCGCTTCTAGGATAGTTGTTAATGCATATCTTTCATACCTCACTCAACACATCCTTAATGGATTAACTTAGGATGTTTGACATGATTTTAGACACTTCCATCTCATTAGAAACTACCATCTTGTATGATTTAACATCAAATCCATGAATCCTTAGTTCCATAAATCAACACATTCAAGATGATCATTTTCACACCTTCATCATATTTTCCTCAAGCTTAGCATTTCTTAAAGTAAAATCAAAATGACTAAATCCAGAACCTCAAATAAGCCACTTAAGAAAACCACTAGGATTAGCATTCGATCTTGTTGCTTCATTAACTTGAGCTCTTCATCCTCGGACTCATTACCTCTCAACATCTCATCACCCATTCAAGATGTGAACTTTCTAAACTTGAGTACTCCAACTCCACCACCAAAATCACCCACCATCATCCAAAACAACTTCACTACTAAGGTCTCCAAAGCTTGTTCCTATCAAACTTTGTGCAACACCACCAACATCTCCTCACCCGTTTATGGATGACTTAGATGACTTACCGAGACTAATAAACCTGGATTCATTATTTGCAAAGATATCATACATAAGTCTAACATATGACTATAGATATTGTTTTGTATCTACATGTATTGCCTCACCGGTTAACATGAAAATAATGTGTCATCCTTCAAGACAATAAGTATTTACATCGAGTCATAACTCACACATATGTTAAATACATATTATCAAGTCTTGTTATCCTTGAGTTCAATCTAAGCTTTATAACCTCAACAAATTAGGATTGACAACTTAAGTATTTCATCCAAATATTCAAGTATATGCGACTTACGATTGTAGTCATTAAAAGTCATATCCAAAAATCAACACCCAAGTATTTTAACAACACATGTTGAAACACTTATCCAAAACAAAAAACCCACGTGCCACTTATCCTTCTTTGACACCTACTATCCTCTTCCATCTTTTGGCACTATTAACCGTATTGCTCATGAACTTCCAAGAGTATACTTTAAATCAAACGTGCCCTTTCAAGGTGAACCTATACCTCACCCCTAAGCTTCATAGACATAACCAAAACTTCAAGCACTTCACCCGCTAGTTGTAGTAACCAATGAACCATAAGAATTAGTATCCGATTACTTTTGTGTTCAACATCCGTGGACAAATAATCAACCTAAGTACTCCCATAGCACAACAAACCCTACATCACCACATCCTTATTTAGACACACTAGAAGACCTACCACCTAGATCAACCAATCCACCATCCTTGCCATCATTTGAATTCGTTGAGTGTATTGCTCAAAAAGCCCTTGTGTCCAACACTTGTCTTGAATCAAATGCACGCTTGAACAAACTCAACCATCCTTTCCATATATAGGACTTAGATAATTCATTATGGCTAGAACCTCAACTATCAAATAAGCATGGTGCTCTTGGTAATTGTTGTCAATTTCCACTAGGTATAAGTAGTACTACCTTCACAAATAATCAAAGTATTAGTAATACTTTGTCGTTAAACTCTCGATAAATTTCGTTAAACTTCAAATCAACATTTTAACAACATATGTTAAAATGCAATCTCAAAGCCAACATCATACACCCCAAGCAACAATGACTCTTGAGGAGTATACATAAGAAACTCGAGTGAATTCCTCTTGTCATCATCTAGTGAATATAATCTTGAGACCAAGTTTATTTAGATGGGACTATCCGATTCAAAACACTTTGGCTTCATATCTTCATTTAGGAAAACATGATGTTTTGAAGAACATTATGACTAAGATTCATGCGTTAAGCTTTCATTTTGTTAAAAGGATATTGTATATCCTATGCATCACTCTTGCGACATAAATAGTTGTGTTACAAGAGATTTCATTACACCTCATTAGCTAAATGATCTTCAAACAAACATCTACAAGTTCTGTGAACTAGCATATCCAATTCATCTTGTCATACTTGTTTAGCATGATAACTTTATCCCATGGGATAATCTCATTTGTTGAAAGATACTATTTGTATCTATTTCCTTTCAAGCGTACATCATAACCTAACCTTGCTCAAACCGAGTGCACATCCAAGGTTAAAACTACACAATTTTAGAGCATACACAAGATCTATTGAAGTTGGTAACCTCACTTAGATTCTTGATAAATAATTTTCCAAAGAGCTTTCTTGAGAACGTTCTTAGTTTAACATATTCCATTCTCTAGTCTTAGATGATCAATTCACATTTAAAGTACAAGATGTCATCCATTAGATCATACAATTAGTGTAATTTGAACAACTTTCGATTCTAAACACAAGATTAAAACACATTGTTTATCAAACACACCATTGTTAAAATCCATGTGTATAACATGACATCTTCATCTCCTTAGTTATATTTCATATTAGTTGTGTCACATTAAGCCAAGTATTGGTAAACTATCATCTTTATACACTTTAATAGGCAAAAGTAGAGTTCCATCTTTCTAACATGAGAATGATTCTTGGAGAATCTATTGAACTAGAAACTCAATTTGACCTAACGGTTGAATTGCTTCTTGAGAGAAGTTGGGTATGTGGAATCACCCGTAAAAATGGTCGTGTTTAGCCTTAATTGAGCACCGCTAGTAATAGTCTCATATTCATTCTCCAACTTGAAAAATCAGATTCCTATACTTGCCTAAAGTAAGTGTTAAAACATTGATAGTTTGCCTCGCCTAAGGAATACTAATCAAACAAGTAGTATATATGACTTTTCTTTCAAAACCACTTGCATTGCACTTACATGTGTTGATTACATGTTCTTGTTTGATACGATAAGTTGATTTGACATTATCTTAGTGTTTGATAACTAGTCAAATGTGTAAACCTTAGTAAAACCACTTGCATTGCACTTACATGTGTTGATTGCATGTTCTTGTTTAATACGATAAGTTGATTTGACATTATCTTAGTGTTTGATAACAAGTCATAATGTATAAACCTTGGTATGGTTTTATCTTCATAATGCTTGTATTCTTGTTTCATGCTACTAAACGTTTAAACGTAAACTTTATTTGCATGATTCTTACTTATGAATTATTTTTAGCATGATTAACATGTTACTTATGAACTCATAATATGCCATTTTGATACGTGATAATTTTGATATGATATATTTGTGTTTGAAAGATATTAGTTGGCATTCATTATATCTATGTGTAGTACGATCCAAATGATACACACTCCAAATTGTTATGTCTTAAACATGGCTTGCATGAATCTTTCATTTTGTTTCTTTTTCTTCTTGTCACACTATTTGTTTGCTACATGTGCACATATAATCTGTCAAAGTGCTTTTGGTATGACTAACTTTTAGAAGCCTTTTTATCTTACAAATTAATCACATAGATTATTGTATATCCAAGTATGCTTAAGTGTCTAAGTCTAACGACAAAACAATATCATAATGAAATGTCTTGAATAAAGTTGTATTCTTGCATAATATGATTGTTTTGATACTATCTTGTGCGGTGATTTCTTGTCTACTAAGTGCAATGTGTTGTTTTTGCTTATATGATATGTTATCATTTGATTTCTATCATGTTAACATCTCTTATCACTAACAAATTTGTTTTGTAGGTTGATAACAAGTTATTCGTTATCTCACTTGGTTTTAACTTTTATATGCTCATTTTGCATAATCCCCTTTATTGCTACTTAGATTAGTAATATGCTTTATGGGACCCCTACACTTGCATATAGTTTAAAAGCATATAGAATTAAGTTCTAGCGGGTTGGCTTTGCATTTTGTATTTTAACCGACCTCTTTGCAAATCTTATCTTTGCTTCCGCTTCCAAAAATCACCTCCATCATTATTTAGTTATAACAATACTCGATCCTCTTCACTTCCTATTAGGAAACCACATGCCTCATCATACGATCATCTCAGACATCGAGAAGAGGTACGTGACTTTAAGGATGAAGCTCATTGTATGCTAACCATCATCCGTAAAAACATTACTAAGCTCACCTCTTTCGTTAACCCGAATAACCTCCTAAACACTTTGTTGTCATTCCTTATTTGATACATTGCACATTATGTTGGATGTCCACTAATTAAGGGGGAAAGAAATCCATTCACATAATTGTATTTTGTCAAAATTTATGTCTCTTAGACTCTAAAATACCAACACATAGATAAACACCACTTAGCTAAAACCAGTTCACGAAACCACAACTAGTTCAACCTTTTTAACTTTATATCACAAGTTTACACCAATACCTCATCAATTGAAAAACACATCATGTGTTTTACAAACTTCTTCATCTCCACAATCAACGAATCTAGGATTTTCCTTAACCTAGCACCTTACAACTTCACTATCTAGAACACCATCATAGGATCTTATCCTTTTCTCGCTTGACATATATCATGCATGTCATTGTCGATTAGCAAATGATATATTAATCAAACAGCCATTTCCAACACGCTGGTCCATCCAACTCTCACTTATATGATGTCATTCTCATCCTCATATAGGTACTCATTATTATTATTAGTATTTTCCATATTGTCTTCACTTCTTTTCAAAGTGATAATCATCCATGCGGTCAAAACCATACTAATACTACCTTTCCCATTGTCACCTAGAATAGGTCATTTTTATAATTCGTGTCAATCAATGAACGAATTTATCTTCATGTTATCACTTTATATATTCTTAGATAGAACGATTATTGATTACCCTGGGTTGAAGCATATGAGAACTTGCTCAAAACAATAAGTTGTTAGCATCAATAAATCATTCAAATCATAACCCTTATGCATCATTGAAATGCAATGTCCATTCATTTTTTTTTCCTCTTAGCTTTGGTCACTTGACATGACGAAAGGATTGCATGAATCCATATTTTTATATTTGCTATACATACGAGTTTCTAAATCCTTAAATAGCTTCCTCACTAACCATCACCACATGATTCCTACAAGTAAACCGACACCAACACTAGCACCACTAGTGTCACACCCGGTGGGAGACTTCATATCTTCTTTCTAGGAACTATTATGTAGGTTTTTATCATATTATATTCTCACTTTTCTTATGATTGTAATTAGGAGACTACACTTCATGAGATCTTTGATTATATCATTTATCACATATATACATCTTATTTTTCTTTGTGAAAAGATGAAATATATTGCACTAATGTTTTCATTGTAGGTTTATCATCATATACACTCGATTGTATATAATTTACTCATCTAAGGATGAAGTTTGCATCAATTATTTTTCTTATTTTAGGTGCTTCTTGACACCTTAGAACAAGGAGGAATGTCCTTTAGCACTCATATTGCATCGCCTATACACTTGGTTGTATATGACATATTTGTCTAAAGACAAAGCTTCTATTATACTAATATTTATTTTGAAGGTTCATCTTGACGCCCTAGAGCAAGGGAGCTCCACAAGAATTTACCGAATGCATCTTATATACACTTTGTTGTATATCACTTACTGCTCTAATGACGAATATAGTTTTGCACTAATATTTGTTTTGTAGGTTTTAATTATACCCCGACGCCTCAAACAAGGGGAGCAACCGTCAAGGGAAGCATGCATGCATTTAGCATCATTCTCACTTTTCAACACGCATTTGTGCTTCGATAAAAGTGGAGAAACTAGGCTAACATTGCTATGCATTTTCTTTTCATATTTCTCATAATTTTGTTGCATAAAACTAACCTTGATGTAGGTTGCTCTTTATTTGATCCATGGATCCGCTACCAAACAAGGGACGGATTGTAGTGGAAGATTTAACTTCACTAGGGATGATGCAAGCTCACTTTTTGGGGAGAAATTAAGTTAAACTCTATGACACGCCTTTTGTTTCGACAAAAGGGAGAAGAGTGTAAACGGAGAAGGTAATGTAAAGGTAGTAAGGATACAAGTAACTTTTACATTGTACTTTCTATTACGTTTACATATCTTTGTCATCATCAAAAGGGAGATTGTAAGTGCAAATATTACGATATTTAATCTATACAGTCTCGTTTGTTTTGATTGATGACAAACATGTAACTTGTAATACATAACGAAATGTACAAGTTACTTGTAATCACACTTTGTCTCAACATACATTCAACACCTCTCAATGTCTCAAGTCCTCAGATGTTACAACATGTGTTCGTATATGTTTGTTATGTGGCATTATGATCAAACCCATTAACAAATCATTTAGAATGTTTAAAATACATTTAGAGTCACTAAGTATTTTAATAGGTTAACCATTCTATTTCGAACCTCATTTTACATTTTGCATTCACACGTATTTCAAAAGGTAACTAGACATTTTATTAACTAGTTACATAATACATTTTACAAGTTTACCTTGATAAACCTTTTAATCTAAAATGGAAATACATGTTACATCATGTCATGCATCATCTTTGAAACCTTGGAAGATCACTTGAATATTTTGGTTAGATTGATACTCAATAAATCAAATGTGATCTTAGTAAGATTTGTAATATCTTGCAAAGATTTGAAGAAAGATTTTTAGATTTTATGTCGTACCCACGGTACCAAAAGGACGGAACCCTTTTAATTAGGTCCGTGGTCCGTGGACGCCTCCCGTCCCACTTTCGCTATAAATAGAAGCCCATTGTTTTCCCATTTCTTCACCACTTAAAAGCAAATCTTTCCACCTTCTTGCATACATTTAGATCAATCATTAACAATGTAGTAACACACATTAAACACCCTAATGATCATGATCATAATGCTTCTAACATTCATCTTTGTTGTAAGCATACTTTGATCAACCAAGGAAATCTTGAGATTTAGCCATCCCCACTCACCACAAGTTGAAGATCTATCACAAGAAGTTTAGGGAACTTGTGATCTTCATCATGAAGGCTTCCTATCAATGGAAGTTCATTTAGAAGTAGTTATTCATATCCATTAGACATTTGTGTCATGGATCATTAGTGTAAACATCATTGCATCATAACAACACTTTCACCAAACTAGATTAGATGGTTTATGTGTTTGTGCCATAAAACACAAGGTTTATTATGTTGGGCCATAAAACATATGGGAGTGGTTGTACCCTTGTAAAAGAACTCGACATCTAGCTTAGTGTCGGAAATATTGTATAAGCGACGTTAGGTTGGTTCTACTCGAACTAGAACCCGGTATTTAGCTTTGTACCTAAAAGTGTGTTTACGATTGTAAGGTTTTCTCCACGAGAAGGGAGCTTGTTGATTTAGTGAAGTAACTCTCGAGTTGGGTACTGGGAGTGGAGTAGGCGGAAAGAAGATCCGTGACCAACCACTATAAACTCGTGTTCGGTTTGCACTTTCCTTTCTTTATCTCTTTACTTTTATACTTGCACTATACTATTGTTTGTGATGTGGTTTGATGTTCATGATTGTGTGACAACTTGGTTTACCATGCTTTATATTAGTCACAAACAATAATTGGTACTTTCATATTATAACAAGCTTCATGTTTATTTGATACTAAAGATCTAAAGTTTTTAAACGGTAACGATTCACCCCCCCACGCTTCCACAATAAGCTTCTTGTTCCGCTTTACTTTAAACTTCACCTGCATCGCAACCCTTTACCTTTTCCAATATCAGATTGAACCACTTTCTTCTTCAAAGGTTCACCAATGACTAAACTTTTTCCTTTGGGTTTAGTTGCAGTAGATTGAACACATAAAACAGGTGCAATGATGGGTGTAGAAATAGATGAGGTTTTACTTAGATTTATCAATGTACTTGCCGCTTCTTTCTCAACTTCTTTATTTTTAGGTGGTGATACAGAGAGAGTTGTAACAACAGTGGAAGTGGTTATGATAGCAGCGGGTATGATAGTAGTGGGTACAATTTCCATGTCTGAAACTGCAACAGTGGTTACAAGAGTACTAACCGTGGTTGCAGACATATCATCAGTGATTGTGTCCTGCACTACTTCATCTTCTACAACATTCTTCAAGTTTTCAAGAACTTCCTCATTCCCATCTTTATCAGATACCAAAAAATCTTGATCTCAACTATCAACATCTTCTTCCATAGATCCATCAACAGCCTCCCCTGAATTCATGCCTTCTTCACTCCTCCCCTGTTTGGATACATCCTCCATATTCAGAGCTGGAGAAAAGTCCACCTTCTTTTTCTTTCTTCTCATAGATTTCAAAACATCAATCCTGTGTCTTCGCATCTTCTCCAAAACCAACACCCCGTGCTTCAATCTCCTAATATCTTTACCACCAAACACACCGGATCCTCAAGACTTGAGATTGTTTCCTCCATTTTGGCACATTTATCCGCCAATTCATTAAAACGTTCAAGAATATCCTCCCACTTCGACCTATGTGAAGCGGTCCGAGAGGTGGTTCATTGGAAAAGTCATCATGTACCGCCTTAGGATCCGTCAATTCATGTTCATGTTCCAAACTATCCTCATCACTTGATTGTGTGAGCTCGCTCCGAGAGGTGAATCCTTGGATATAGTAAACATAGCATCGACCTATCCCGATCATCTATGCACCCTTGAGTAGCCGGTTGGTTAGGATTCCTCCACTGTGTTAAGTTCAAGGAACTCTCCACATTAGGAGTTGCCAAAGGATGGGTCTTATTTATGTTTCCACTATCCTGACCAGCATCTAAGCATGAATCAGTAGTGGAAGCCCTTCCAATCATGTCACATCCACTCCATGTGACAGCCTCATGAACAACACCACTAACACCAGCCTGAGGTAGCTTATAGACTCCTTGAGATCGTTTTGAGCCTTAGGGTTTGACAATAACATATGCAACGCAGCGGAATAATAAGAACATTATATATTATTGACACAAGGTTTTACATTTACCCAATCTCCTCCAAATATTATTTGATCAGAATAATACGTGTTACCTAAATGTAACAGGGATCTAAGACACCTTAGATCTTGGAGGTAAACAACTAACCTAGACGTTTACAATAAACTACACGTCTAGGTTACACACACACACCTTTAGACTACATTATGGAAGACTTATATCTAAAACCTACACCCCATGTCCTCTTTATATACTAGAGGATTAGGGTTTACAAAATACTACGAAGGACTAAATAATAAATCTTCTTTTGCAAGCAAGTCCTTCCATCTTTTAGTAGGTTTCATCTCTTTCACTTTAAGTCCCTTTGTTTCATTCTTGTATTTATTTTGTCTCATCAAATCCAAGGAACCTAAAACCCAACAAAAAGTGCTCTTTTGGGAGACAACCCGAATTATCCATTTCATTTGTTTTATTTCCTATCTGTTGGGTTTTGTGTTT
Source organism: Chrysanthemum lavandulifolium (assembly GCA_022545495.1). Classification (NCBI taxonomy): domain Eukaryota; kingdom Viridiplantae; phylum Streptophyta; class Magnoliopsida; order Asterales; family Asteraceae; genus Chrysanthemum; species Chrysanthemum lavandulifolium. The sequence goes on from CM040244.1 coordinate 196,130,087, forward strand.
TTAACCATTTTGTAGGAAAACGGAGAAAAGTTGTTCTTTGCAAGATTCGATCCGACCGAGTTACGACGTAACTCACTATCTTGGTTACGCCGAATGTGCCTTTATGCAATGTAACTTGTCAGAAGCATTAACAATTATGACGTAACACCAGCTATGGTTACGCCGTAGCCTCACCCCTGTCAGGTTTTGCTTAATTACGGCGTAACTCCTTATGGGAGTTACGACGTAACTACCCTCTGTAACACTTCTTTCCTATTTTAACACAATAACCTTGTATTAGTTTTCAAATGAACTTTGTGGGTATGTTCCCTGTAAGCCCTCACGAGACTACACTCGTCCACTTGGGACACCAAGTGGTTTAAAAGGCTTGTTGCATACGCTAAATGCAACTGTGATTCCTACGAAAGTGAGTTAGGTTTTTTTCATTTTTATTTTTCTTTTTTAGAATTATGCTTGTCAGTAGTGTGATTTCAAGGATTGAAGTTTGCTCATGGATGCTTATGCGAAGGCACGACTCTTTTCGTGGGCCTACTTTCTTTTTGGAGCAAATTTCAGGGAAGTTCTCGCTCTAATTCTACTTTTCTCTTCACCTTTATTTAACGCTTAGTACAAAAGGGACTTTGTACAATTCAAGTGGGGGGGACGGTAGTAGAATTGTCTCTTGAACTTTATTTTGATGCTTAGTTTATTTTGAAAAATTATGTCATTTTTAAATTTTGACATGTTTTTCTTAACCTAACTAGATTAGACCTTAGCCGAGCACATTATAACCCTTGATATTATATGGTAAGATTAGCCTTATCCGTTTCCAAATTTTTACCCCAAATCCACCAAATTATGAGTGTGCCGGTAGCTTGTAAACTTTAGAACTTGGCCTTTATATCATTTCGAGACCATAGACGAGGTATGTTGAGTTAGCTCGATGTATTTTGACTTTTCAGTTTAAGAAGATAGTATTATAGGATTATCACCCAAATAGCCTACCATTGTGTGTCTATCGATTAGTCACCTCGACTTCTCGACCCCCATGTTAAACCCTTTGTTGCACTCACCTTTAGTGCAAGATACCCCTAGATACACCCTTCTGAGCCATTCCTTTCATTTCGTTCACCCAACATATTTTTTCGATACACCATTACACCTTAGCCTAGCCTGTAGTCTTTATTTGTAATTGGGAAGTCATTATTTTCCTAAGTTCAAGGTTCAAGTGGAAAGGTTCGGGAATCACGCTCTCGTCGACGACATATCCTTAAAGATCATTAAAGACCCCCCAAATTCTCATATTGTTCATCTCAAGTAGGGGGATGTTATGTGTAGTTATTATGTTATGTATAAAAAAATTATGTGATTAAATATATATATATATATATATATATATATATATATATATATATATATATATATATATATATATATATATATATATATATATATATAGGATAGTTTAGCTACAATTTTGTAGCCAATTAGCTACAATCCCTTATATAAAATACACAACCAATAAATCGTGGCCCACATAAAATAATAGACCCACAAAAGAATCGTGGACCCACATTTATACACAAAAATGTAGCTAAATTGGCTACAAAAATGTAGCTAATATATTATATATATATATATATATATATATATATATATATATATATATATATATATATATAGTTAGATAGTTATTGTTATTCATTGTAAAGTGCGATGTTATAAGCACTATTGAGCTTAATGCAGATTTAGTATCGAGGAGGCCACCTCGGTCACATTTGAAGAATGAAGTTGGAAGTTTGCCCATCATGACGTCCTCTAATGGCACATCTACCTGGTAATATCATGATCCGGTTTCTTGACTTCGAAACTTGAACTTTGGGCGAACGGTAAGTGGTGATGACGTAGTTGTAGATTTAGACTATTTGCTTGATTTTGTTTTACACCAATTTTATCCATGTCTTATCCTACCCTTAGTCATGAAGCATGTCTAGGTGATGCAACGATCAATCTTTGGTGTCTTGGCCATGTATTTGGTCATGTATCATTGATTTTTTTCACTTCGCCGTGACATGTTAGTAATGACAAATCACCCTTAAACCTTTGTCGTGTCTACCCATATTGCCTTCGAGAATTGTTTTGTCCTTAACTCTAGTGGTGGAGATTTGTGTAACCTCCAAGATTATGATAGAATACATGCTATCACTGTGCAATGAGTGATCACCCCGAAATTGACACTTAGAATAGTTGAGAGATTTGAGAGTTTTGTTCCCATTTCGTGAGGTGTTCGGCTTTGTTTTATTCTAGCATAATGGATTTGTAAACTTATATTTTCCAGGTAATGGGAGATATCTTTTTAGGAATCTATCTAATAAGGTCTACTTGAGGCAAGTAGAGTTCAGTGGGGGATATTTGATAACATCAAATAGTCACGAATATTAGTGTCAATTTCCGATAATGCTCGTATTTATATCATTTATATGGATTTACGCTTGTTTTCCTCTATATTTCACTTTCAGGTAAATTACGAGCATTGAAGCAAAGAGATGCGGATTTGGAGAGTTTATTGAAATATATCATAGTATGCTCATTTTGATGCAGTTACGGTGTAACTCCTCTCTCACATTACGTCGTAGCTAAGGCGTGGCTCAGAAAACCAACTCAACAGAAGATTACGGTGTAACTCTCCCAAAGATTACGGTGTAACCAACTAGGTCAAATGAGGCTCCGCGCCGCTGCAAGCTACGCCATAACTATTGTATCAATTTTGGCGTAACCAAGATTTATTGAAGATACGGCATAACTCCTTCCATAGTTAAGCCGTAACCAGCATTTTTAGTTCAAAATACGAAGAATTGGATGTTATGGCGTAACTCCTATAATTAGTTACGCCGTAACCAGATCTAGCCTATAAATACCCTACGATTTCCAGCATTTCAAAGCATCCCATTTCACACACAACATCAAGTGAACGTGAGAAGAAGTCGAAGGAAGATCTAGAGGAGAATACAGAGCTATCTCCAAGGGAGAAATCACTCCCCTACGATAAGCATCTTTTCTTTACTTTCAATTCATGTATTTCGTAATGTTAAACATTGAGTCGATTGTTTTAGTTAATATGAGCGGCTAAGCACCTCTGGTGTTGGCCTAGTTATGATTCCTTAATTGTTTTGTTTGTGTTTACATTTCTTCCGTATAATTATTTCTAAGTGTATGCATGCATAGTTTGTTGGTAGCTACCCTTGTTTCGGGAGTTTTGAATGGCGGTAGTGGCTAGTTACTTAGGAGATATGACCAACTAACCCTAAGTAGGTAGACTGAGTGGGAAAGGTAAGATATGACCAACTGACAACCCTTTCTGCTTGTGCGATTTGACCAACTGATCACCTACCGTTTGGATGAACTTAAGAAGTCGGGGATGAGTGTTTAAGTTGCTAGCGCCCGGGCACTCATTGTTATGAATCTAGCATGTAGCGGTACTTAATGACTTGGCATAGAGGACTAAGAACAACTGGACTTATGACGGGTCACTGATTTCTCCAATGGGACCCTTTCGATAGGTTAGACGAACCCGACCAAATGTTGCCCTAGCGAATTTGACCCCACTTGATGTAATTGGAAGTAATTAGACGTAAACACTACTAATTAGGATGAGTAACTAGGTTAGCACCCCTCTCCTCTTTTGATCACAACTCTCGCCTTTATTTTCTTTAGTAGTTAATTATATCAAAATCATATTAAAATCTGTGACACCTAGACTTAGTTTAAATCCGCACACATAGCTCTTGGGACGACCTCAGTTTTACCGAATACTACACTACACACGACCGGGTACACTGCCCGTTAGTGCATTATGGTAGACCATAGGTATAACGAGAAATTATAAATATTAAAACCTGGTCAGTAAAACCTGCATCAACACTTTACATTCTATGTTGAGGAAACCATTAATTTTTGCAGCAAATTTCCATTTTTTCTCTTAGTTTACCCATTTTAGTGGAGCTTTATCGGGGGCCTTTCCCCCAATAGCTTGCAAGGTGGCTCCGTCCTGCTACCTATAAAGATAATTAATTTTTGGAAACTTGGTTTATTTTAATTCTAGTTAGTTAAACTATTGAATGAATATGAGTTTCTTCAAAGAGAAGGAAAGCCCTAGTGGTTTAAATCTTTGTGAAGAAATCATATGGACAATATTGTACACATATTTAATGCATGTTTTGTGACAAGATTATTAATCATACTTAAGCAATTAAATGTGACTGAATATTTTTTCATAGGCACATTAAATACATAAAGATGATAATCGTCATACCTATTTTCATTAATATGAAATTTGACAATGGAATACAAACTCCTTCTTGTGTGATAACTTAAGCGAGGACGGTAAGTAATCAAGAATTTTATATAATCTTTGAAAATGTACAAAATGCAAGAATCCAAGTATGGATCAATGCATACATCTAGGAGATGAGTCTTATGTTTAAATATTAATTCCAAGTTTGGTTTTATAATTAAAATAAGATAACTCCTAAGTATTCCTGAAAGCTAGTGGGAGTATTGTGTTTATTTTCTTAAATCATATATGTTGTATAACATATGTGCAGTAACATTATAAGTTAAATGTTAAGCTTAGAATTAAACTTCACTTGAAAGATTTAGGAAGTAAAAAATATAACCTTGGAATGAATGTTTATTGTTATAAACATGTGTGGTGAATGAATCTAATAGAACATGAGATATCATTAAGAAAGTCTTAATGGATACATATCTTTTGATAAGATAAAACATGAAAGTGATCTTAAGTATTACTCAAAGATTCATCATGTATATCATGCTTTAATACAAGATGATTTGATAACATTGAAAGTTATTAGATAACTAGTGTAATAAATATTCTAATGGAATATGTTTGGATTTATAATTACATTCCACAACCAGAAGCTATTTCCCAGATTCTATGGATGTACATACGACAATTGTTACATAATTATGATAGCCAACAAACTTGAAGTTTTGGAAGGCACCAAACATTACACAATAACTGTTCAAAGTTTACGGATGATTATTAAAGGAGCATATTGTTGTTTGTATACAATGATGTTGGTTTAATTGAGATGACACTCAATACTAGTCATGGTAGAATTTCATCCTTGATAATGACCATGTGGACTAGTTGTGCTCAACTAAGAGCATGTTTGCATTATAAGAATAAGAATACTTTAAACTTTAGAAGTTTTAAAAATGGTTATCATAAATAAGTGTTTGATGTTGTCGCACACCTTATGAAATATTATGTGGCAATATCAAGATATTTGAATGCATACATACAAGAAATTCACTAATTGAATTCTTGAATTAAGTATTCTCAAAATTTTGATAGATCAAAGTTAGTTGGATATATGCCTTGTCAACAAGTATGATTGTCATGACTTGAGGCATAATTCATTAACTAGACTTATCATGCATTGATATATTTAGTATTTGGACAAGGGATGTATTAAAAAAATATTATTTTAATGAATTAAAGTACTTGGTGTTAATACAAATAAGGCGTAAAAACGTTTATTTATATTTTACGATCTTCTAATGTTTTGTCGATAACAAACGTAAAATCATTTTAACGAAAAAAATAAAATACGTAAATGGTTTGAGCCAATAGTTTACTAACACACTTACGTTTTCATTCAAAACACTAAACAAGTAATAGTGTGTACAGTTTACAGAAATGCATATGTATAACAACTAGTGTTTACATAATGGGTATATATACATACTTAGTATATATTGTAATGGGTAAGAATCTAAGTACTTGACCCATTAACTAGATACATTGAATGTAGTTGGTAAAACCCAAAGTCCATGATCCATGCCCCATGGAGCTAACCCATAACCCACTGACTAGATTCATTGTATCTTCTAGATACATTGTATCTATTTAGATACCCATGATCCAAAGTCCATAACCCATGACCCATGATCCATGACCCATAACATATTTAGGAGGAGCGTCCTACGGATCCCCAGGAATACACTGGACGGATCCCTCAAGCAAGGGATATGTGGGATCCGGGGACAGTAGTGGTTTTTGCCTATAAATAGTGAGCCATTTCTTCATTGTAAGTTGCCGCTTTTAATAGATACTTTCTCTTAGTATTGTAAACTCTCTAACCTCAGATCCAAATGATCTTTCTATGTAGTTTTGTGTTTGTGTGATCTTCTAGGTTCCTCTTAAAGGCAAGATCACCACCTCTTAAAGTCGAGCAAGCTCAAGTCCATGAGTTGCCAAGCTTCGTCATCATCAAGACTACTGAAGTTCTCTATTTGATAGTTCTTTCCTCCTCTCTAGAAGTGTTGTGTTGAAGGCATTAGTGAAAGATGCAAAAAGGGTCAATTCGAAGGCATTAGTGAAAGGTGCCGAAGGTCCGTGTCTAAGGCATTAGTGATGGGTGCCAAAGGTTCATGATGAAGACATTAGTGAAGGGTGTCAAAAGATCGTGTCAAGGGCATTAGTGATAGATGTCAAGGGTGTACAATCGATATGGTGCATCGATGTACAAACATAGATAGGTTGTGTCCAAGGATATTGATATCCTTGATGATGTTGTAATAAGGAGTGTGTCTCCTTTAGGATAGGTGTTGTGTAGTTTTGGGAGTAGTTCCTCCTTTGTAATGGAACTCGATATCTAGCCTTGTACCGGATAAATTGTAGGCGACGTTGTGATAGGTTTGGTTCTACCTTGTGGAAGAACCCGGTGTTTAGCCTTGTACCAGATAAAGAGTAGTCGACGTTGTGAAGGCTTCTCCGCCACAAGGAGCTTGTGTTGTGTAGTGATTACGAACTCTCGAGTAGGTGACTCGGGGAGTGGAGTAAGACAAGGAAGGTGTCCTTATAGCCGAACCATTATAAATACACGTGTCGTGGTTTTGTACTTCTTACTCTTTATCTTTGCATTGTTTATTTATATGCTTATCTATCAACATCCAACACACACATTTAATAGATTGACATAACTCGATCTAAATATTTTAAAAGAAAGTTTTAATCAGTAAAACAATTAAACCCCTTTCTAGTTTTCCACAATTGGTACCAGAGCTTCGTTACCAAGTTTTTTAAGAGTATATTGTACTTTTAAAACTTGATACGATCCGTGTATGATTGAAAACTAGAAAGAAGGAAATTTCTTAAAAACAAAAGGTCACGTTTTAAAATCATCATATTTTATAATGTTGGATAATGATAGATCTTTCTAATATTTTCCTTATTGAGAATTCTCCATACTAGGATTTGGGCATCCTAAGAAGATCATAAAGAATTTCGCTTCAATATTTTTTTTCTTAAAAAGAATATATATAGCAAAGGTATGCTCTTTAATAAATTACTTACAAATAAATTATTATTGTATATTTTTTAGATTAATTAATAATATCATTTTGTATAAACATGTTAAGATTAGTAGACTCATCACGTTTACTTAAAAATCACTAAAGTTGTTATCTATATTGAACTCATCCTCAAGAATAGTATTCTTCGTTGATCTCTATAGACAAAACTACAAACTAGTAATAATGATATCTTGGCTATTCGAGAGCCTTGGTCATCACTCCTCACATAAGGTTGTTGACATTTCATCTATGTGAATAAGTATCTATGTGAAACTCCCCATATCATGATAAAATAGTATTTTATCATAATCCTTAAACTACCCAAAAATTATGATTTATTCATAAAAAGATAACCTCGTCAAATAGGACTAGTAAAACACGTCAAAACTCCAAACCATAAGTTATAGAGCATAAACATCAACTCTAGCCAAGAATTAGAACTCCCAAATCAAAATTATCAAAGCTCACTCAAACTGCTAATTGTTGATATGCCGGATCCCCAAGTTTGAACTAGCCGGATCTCTCATTCAAGGGATCCGTGGGAACCGGCACATCAGAAGACAGTTTAAGTAAAAGATGATCACCGTGGACTTCTATTCTTCACTTTACTCTCTCAAACTCAAGAACATAAAACCTAATTTACTGTTCACATTAGTTCATTCATCATCTTTTCAAAGAAAACAATCACTTGTGTAAGTATAATCTTCACTACATTTTTATTTCCATTCTTTAATTCCTAGGAGTACAATTCTCATCTTAAGAAGTTGAGTTCAAATGGGGTTATCACAATTTGGTATCACATTTTTTCTAAGATAAACTAAATCAAAGAATCAACATTGTTAATACAAATTTAACTCATTTTTTGAATTCAATGAAGATTTATTGAGGAAAATTGTGATGAACCCCATTAGGATACTATTCACACAATTAGCACCACATTGTGATTTTGATGTTTAGGACCAATCATGCCTAGCAATAGACAACAATATTACCAATACACGACACATTACATTCCCATGTATCATAGAAAGGATGGTTTGAACCCGGATGACCGAAAAGCTTTCAAGTTGTTGGAAAAGAGACTATTCCATGAAGGACGAGCAGTTGACCCCTCATTCATCAATAACACCGACATTCCCAAGTCTTTGGGGGAATCAACTTCCATTGCCTCTTGAACATCAATGAACAAATTTATCCGGTGTTTGTCCTAGAGTTTTACAAGAGCATGAGGATCATTCGAAATGAAGATGAAACCATTTCAATAGAGTTTATCATCAATGGGCACGAATTCACCTTCAATCTTGAAGAGTTTGCTAGGATACTTCGTATCCCTTGTCAAGGAGTATGCATGTACTCAAATGAATGGTCATTGGCCGATCTTCATGACATGGTAGATCATCATGAGGTATACTTCACACCCATCCCGGAAGCGGCTACGGTAAGAGATACCGTCTTCATGGAAAGAGCCTCTCCGTCAAGAGTCACTAGGAAGTCCAAGGTCATCTATAGAGATCCTTTTCAAATGGAGCTTTCGGAAATGTTCCCATTATACAAGAAATGGGAACTAGTGCTAAGAGAGAACGTCCTTTGTTTGGTGGGAAATAAGGATCATCCCAACGCTTTCCTAAGCTTCATGATGTATTGCCTTGTTACCGGGACTCATTTCAATCTCGCCTATTACATGGTCAAACGGATGGGAAGTGTGAAAAGGACGAACAAGATGGTGCTCCCCTATGCCATGCTCTTGACTCGCCTAGCCCATTTCGTCTTTGCTCTAGATCCATCTCCCTACTCCGATGACCACACCTTTTATAACAAGGTCATGGTGCCCTTGTCAGATGAGAAGACTACAAGGATTATGGTTGACGGCAAGAGACCTCACCCACCAACGGACTCATCAAATGAAAGAGAGGGAGAAGGAAGCAACCCCATTGGCAACGTTCAACTTGACCCCTAGCATACATTGACCAACTGCCAGACATCCTGAGCCCTTCACAAGAATTTCAACAAACAAAGGGGATGTTTAAATATTTTGCTAACTTCCTCATGAAGAAGAAGAAGTAGGGGTGAAAGGGTGAAGAGTGAAGAGTAGAGGCGATGGAGTAGAAGTTTGCAGGGGAAGGAAGGTAAGGCCGTGGACCTTAATTTGTGAACAATGGTTTATAAAACAACTTAAAACAATATTTCTTTAGTTTAGTACATAGCTCTAAGTAGATGGTATGACATGAACTAAAACATTCTAACCTAGGAACCCAAAAATGAGAATTTTATGACGGCTTGATCACAATCAAGAAGTCGGTCCCGCTCATTTTACTTACCTTCTAGTCTCCCTTACTTACTATGCGTAATATTTGTTGCTTGCATATTTGATTATTGAATGTAGAAATAATTATGATGAGTATTTGCTAAAGAGTGCAAAATCTGCACATTTGCTGAGAAGCTACTGGCCGGCAGTAGCCGGATCCTTAAGCTATAACTAGTCGGATCCCTCAGATGAGGGAACCGTGGGATCCGGGTAAACAGACTTAGGATTTATACACTATCACCTCAATCAAATCCTCTAGACCTTATCATACTAGCTAAAAATGATACTTTAGGATCTATTTACTCTTCCCCAAGATCAGTAGTGTTCATACTCACTCATAGCTAACATATGATCACATTCAAGGTATTTTTTGATTTATCACTTCCCCAAAACTCACCATATTTTAACTCCAATACTCACACATTGTTCCTCACATCTCAAAACACTTAGTTTGCTATTTCTCTTAATTTTAACAAATTGATTTTAGTCATCTTTACCTCAAAATAGGCTTAAAACTAGTTTTTCATTTCCTTTTATTTTTTAGGAATTTTCCAAATTTTTATTAAGCCACCATATGATCTCTAGGATCAATTGTCTTCATTTGTCATACTCAAATCATTAGTATCATCCTTAAATACTTAGTTGCACTCTCAAAAAGGTCCACTATCTTACCAAAAACCATCATTAGGTATCCTCACTCCTTATGGTTGGACATTTAAGTCCCATACCATTTAAGACATCTTAGAGAACCAAAACACTCAAGACTTGTAGGTACTAGACCCTAAAAGAACATAGTCACTCTACCATTTTGCTGTCTCATAGACGGATCCCTAAAGATAGGGAAACGTGGGATCCGGGTCTCCAGAACAGCTTATGATCAGCTTTTTCCTCTAACTGAAACTCCCTTTGGTAGTCTAAACACTTTTGCTTGCCATTAAATGACTCCCTAGAATAGAACAACACTATAGTTGACCTTAGTGCATGCCAAAATTCTTAGTGGTCAAGAATTTAATTCATTAATTCAACTTCATCCTTTATAAACCAAGTATTCTTATGAGTTTAAACCACCATTCAAACTACATTCCAAAAATCAGTAGCTAAGACATCTAGTACATCCTCTCTTTCACTATGACTAAAGCATCTAGCAAGAACTCTTCAACCAAAGGTTCATCCAAAAAGAATGCTCATATGGTTCATGAAATATCCTCTACCGAGTCATCTCCCGTAAGAAGTCCAAATGCTAGAATCCCTCCTCAACAAACTCAATCAACCAAAGCTAGAAAAACCGCTACGATTAGCATTCGACCTTTTGAGTTGGAAAGGGATTCATTAAGCACTAAACCAAACACACCTAGCTCTAGTAAAACACCCAATCCTTCATTTCTAGAACCTAGACTATATTCCTTTACCGAACCCCTCTCCCATCCAAATCTCTACTCGTTAGAAGACGCACCACCAAGGACTTCCCATTCACCAACCTTCTCGTTAAATAGGAACCACCTTCACCGTCAAATAGTCCATCTTTAGAGACAAGAGATCACCAAAGAGCCAACCATATAGAGGACTTCCCATCTCCACCACTAACTCGTGCATCATCACCCTCATTTCTAGTGGAACCACACCCTACGTCGCTCAAATCACCTTCACAAATTCCACCATCCTTTGTGGAGCCTCCTCAAAACATTCCACCTCCTATGTTTCTTAGTAATGACAATAATTGCTCTAATTGTCAACTCACCCAAGGACTTGTTCAAGAAGTACGAAATGAGTTGCATTTCATGTTTAATCATCTCCTTGAATGATTGTACCAAATCAACAAGTCTACCCGTCCTTAGATTTCAAGCACATTGATGCTCTCTAAGTTTCCACCACTTCTTAGAAATATCAGAATTTGTATTACATGTTTTAGTCATTCTCTTAGTTTTAGAGATATGTAGATCATTTCTCTTGTTTTTATTGAATGAAATTACATGTTATATTCCATATTGTCTTGAGAATATGTTTGGTGCCTTAATACATAACTCATTTTGATGTTAACATCACATTTTACATCACCATTGTTGTCTTAAGTATGCGGCAGACGGATCACTCAATTTGGCGTAAACGGATCCCTCCTAGGGAGGAACCGTGGGATCCGTGCAACAAAAACAATGTTTCTTACTAATTTGAGTCTTATTTGCAGGAAATTATGCATCATATACTTGTTTTCTAACTTTTGTTTTCTAGATTTTCAATATACACTTGAAGACTTTGACACCCTCAACAAGGGGAAGTTTCTTGTCAAATCAAAACGTTGCAAAAACGCTTGCAAAGCTTTCACATAGGAGTACATTACTACTTGACGTCCTCCTCACAAAGGAGTACTTGTCAAGGGGGAGCATGTTCGTCAAAAAAGACGAAACCATTTTCAAACAAAATGCAAAACACTCGTTTAGCCTTCCTAAATACTTGACGCCCTCAACAAAGGGAAGCACCCGTCAAGGGGGAGCTAAGACGAGAATCATTCTCATATCTTACTCTCTATTTTTCATATTTTTACTTTTCACATGCTTTTATTCAAACAATGTGTTAGTTTCTTTTCGACGCTCTTTTTGTTTCGACAAAAAGGAGGAGAAGAGAGTAAAAACTCCAATTTAAACTTTTACGAATTTTAGTTTTTCCTTAAAATAATCTTATGTTTTGTCATCAACAAAAAGAGGGAGATTGTTAATACAAATAAGCCGTAAAAACGTTTATTTATATTTTACGATCTTCTAATGTTTTGTCGATAATAAACGTAAAATCATTTTAACGAAACAAATAAAATACGTAAATGGTTTGAGCCAATAGTTTACCAACACAACTACGTTTTCATTCAAAACACTAAACAAGTAATAGTGTTTACAGTTTATAGAAATGCATATGTATAACAACTAGTGTTTACATAATGGGTATATATACATACTTAGTATATATTGTAATGGGTAATGTAATGGGTAAGAATCTAAGTACTTGACCCATTAACTAGATACATTGAATGTAGTTGGTTAAAACCCAAAGTCCATGATCCATAACCCATGGAGCTAACCCATGTCCCATTGACTAGATGCATTGTATCTTCTAGATACATTGTATCTATTTAGATACCCATGATCCAAAGTCCATAACCCATGACCCATGATCCATGACCCATAACCCATTTAGGAGGAGCGTCCTACGGATCCCCAGGAATACACTGGACGAATCCCTCAAGCAAGGGATCCGTAGGATTCGGGGGACAGTAGTGGTTTTTGCCTATAAATAGTGAGCCATTTATTCATTGTAAGTTGCCACTTTTCATAGATACTTTCTCTTAGTATTGTAAACTCTTTAACCTCATATCTAAAGGATCTTTCTATGTAGTTTTGTGTTTGGTGATCTTCTACGTTCCTCTTAAAGGCAAGATCACCACCTCTTGAAGACGAGCAAGCTCAAGTCCATGAGTTGCCAAGCTTCGTCATCATCAAGACTACTAAAGTTCTCTTGTTGATAGTTCTTTCCTCCTCTCTAGTAGTGTTTTGTTGAAGGCATTAGTGAAAGATACAAAAAGAGTCAAGTCGAAGGCATTAGTGAAAGGTGTCGAAGGTCCGTGTCTAAAGCATTAGTGAAGGGTGCCAAAGGTTCATGATGAAGGCATTAGTGAAAGGTGTCAAAAGATTGTGTCAAGGGCATTAGTGAAAGATGCCAAGGTTGTAAACCGATATGGTGCATCGATGTACAAACATAGATAGGCTGTGTCCAAGGATATTGATATCCTTGATGATGTTGTAATAAGGAGTGTGTCTCCTTTGAGATAGGTGTTGTGTAGTGTTGGGTAGTAGTTCCTCCTTTGTAATGGAACTCGATATCTAGCCTTGTACCGGATAAAGTGTAGGCGACGTTGTGATAGGTTTGGTTCTACCTCGTGGAAGAACCCGGTGTCTAGCCTTGTACCGGATAAAGAGTAGGCGACGTTGTGAAGGCTTCTCCGCTACAAGGAGCTTGTGTTGTGTAGTGATTACGAACTCTCGAGTAGGTGACTCGGGGAGTGGAGTAGGGCAAGGAAGGTGTCCTTGTAGCCGAACCACTATAAATACACGTGTCGTGGTTTTGTACTTCTTACTCTTTATCTTTGCATTGTTTATTTGTATGCTTATCTATCAACATCCAACACACACATTTAATAGATTGACATAAGTCGATAAATATTTTAAAACGAAGTTTTAATCAGTAAAACTATTCAACTCCCCCTTCTAGTTTTCCATACTTGGTACACTTGTTTTCATTTATAATAGTTTGTATCCTAGATTTGTATGTTTAAATGTTTGAATAACTTATTTTATTCTAAATGTCCATTATCATGGTTGAATTAAGACAAATCTGAGGTGTTGGATAAAAATATACTTTGTATATTAATGAAGGTCATGCCAAAACTCACATGATATTCATAAGATGTATATCGGACTTATCCCAACTAACATGATTGTACTTTATGAATCTTTGTCATCAAGTAAATCATGTAATTTTATCCTTAGACTTGAGATGCAAGGTTGAACGGTCGTGAGTGGAGCCCATTTATGTGAAACAGTTTAATGCTATCCGTAACTGGTAGTAGTAAGGGCTGTTTTCAGAAGTGTTGTGAAATTCATGAGTTGTGTTTGTAGTCAAGATAGAATTTGTTTTTTCGAATTTGTTTTGAAGTATAATACTATTGGGCTTTCTCGTAGATTGATCAGATGTATGTGTGGCCACACCCAAAAAGAGATCTGGAATACGTCTTGACGATTTTGGTAATCTTGATCAATCGGACATAACGAAAAACAAAATAATTAAATTATGGAATGACTTAAATTCATATCCATATTTAACATGATATTTGAAATATATATATATATATATATATATATATATATATATATATATATATATATATATATATATATATATATATATATATATATATATATATATATATATATAATGATGATCATTAAACTATGCTTTATGAAACCACACTCGAGTTGTTCTGGGGGCATTGGCGTGTTGCTAGACGCTAACCAATGCCATTACGTTTATTAAACATGTTCAAGTGGGAGCTGTTGGATTGTGAACATATTTATAAACGTATGTCCAGTTTCGAACTCGAGACTATGGGATTGCACGCATTGCGTATGAGATTCAATTAATAATAATCACTATATAATAGTTATGATTTAATTATTATTTCACAATGACGTTTAACGGTCGTTAATATTTAACGGTTTTTTAGTCTAACGGTCGTTAAATAACAAGTAAAAGGACTAAAGAGAAAATAGACACAAAAAAGGTTCTAGAAACCCTTTTGTGTGCTATAGGCCGATCGGTCATAGAATCCTTTAGGGGATTCCTTGGCAAACTTGGACATTAAGTTACTCTACTATATATGCAATCCATTGTATGCATTAGTGGGTAATCTTGTGAAACCCTAGCTAGCCAAACTTCTCTCCTTTTCTCCTCTTATTCTTTAACCAATCGAATTACTCATACCCTAGGGTTGTGCGATTGGTTTTGAGCATAACTAAAGTGTTTGGTTAATTATTGTGATAAAAAAACTAGCATTCTAATTGAATCGCTAACATACGCGTGTACAAGATCATACTGTAAATCCCAATTGGATTTTTATGATGGTGATGAGCCCTAATTGACCACATAAAGCCGATTGCTATTAAACCTTAATTAGGGTTTGTTGATTTTGATCTTGTTAATTCACGTAAGGTGCGTTTTCGTTTAGTTTTAAGATAATTTATTATACATATTAGATTCATGTCTTCCGCTGCATATTTTGTGATTATGAGTTTATTTATATGAATGTTATTATACTTAAATTCCAACAAAAAGATATGGCTGGAAAATAAGTATCATTTTCTATAATCAAATGATTAAGAGGGAGTGATTGTTATAAGGTGAAGATAGAAAAAATACGAGGAGAAAAGTACGGTGGCACGTTAAAACAAAGTTGAGAAAAAAAGCTTTTTCTTGTGAATATGTGATCATTGCAAATTTTTATGAGTAAGGTATGACGTTGAAACAAAGTTGAGAAAAAAGCTTTTCATGTGATCATTGCAATCATTTTACGTTTCTGTAAATCAAAATTAAAAAGGCAAATTCTATCGACAGTTTTTTTAAACGATCTCATTATTTTTGGGTTTATTTTATGACATGAATATAGGGGTGGATCGAGTTAAGCGAGCTGAGTTTGTGATCATTGAGCTTGGCATTTAAAATTATAAAGTGAGGCTGAAAACATTTTGATAAGCAGCGAACTTTTAATCATACAATGCTGAAATTTACCGAAAAGTTTCGATTCATTTATAAACATTAAATTTAATAGTCAAACTCATAAATAAATACAAAAAAAAATACGCGTAAACTCGAGAGGAAAGAACTTATACAAAACATTCAGAAAAATTAGGTTTTAAATATTTAATTATTATACTAATATTCACATTAGTTTTAAGTTGTTTATATAAATATTTTTACTAAAAATATATATGTTTTGAAAGCTTGAAAAGTTCGATAAAAGTTCGATTCGAAATTATTAAAGTTTGTTTCATTATGTGTTTCGATTGCATTTATTAGATTTGAAACAGGCTGTTCGATAAAAGGCTGATTCGATCGTCATGTTCTCGCTCAAACTCGAGTTATTTGATAAAAACTTGACTTGATTGCACCCGTATATGAATATCATATGTCTACATTTGAAACACTCGTGTATTATTGAGGTGTATGTTTGGCATTCAGAAGTCGAACGAAGATGACGATGCTTTGATAAAACTTATATGATGATGATGAATTTAATGACATGTGCATATTATTACAAGACAAATCGGGCACGACTTCTACAAGTCTTTTTTTTTTTTTTTTTTTTTTTTTGAACAACTTCTACAAGTCTACAATAAACACTGTGGTTTCACGGATACAAATGTCATTTTCGAAGCTGCCAGATAAATCCAAATGTCATTACTTTTAAACAAATAAACAAGTTTATATTTTACAGAGTTGCACATGCTTTTTTCTATTTCTTTTCTTTTGTTTTTCTCTTTTTTCAAATAAGTTTGCGTCTATCAAGTTCGAGAGGAATGCTATAGTTGTTAAACTCAAATCCACATGGAACATAGCTGCTGATTGATCTTTTTGGAGTTGTTAGGCGTCTTGATTAGAAGCATTTGCTTAATCGTTGTATTTTTTGAGTGAAGTCTTCTAATTAGTGGTCGTCTTGTCTTTGAGCATGTTTAAAACACGTAGTTTTCTTTTTGGCAAATTGAATAAAAAGTTATTTCAGTAAGGTCAATTTGAATTTCAGGTACTTAATTTTATTTTTTTAAATTGAAGGTATTAAAGTTATTTTTTGCAATGTAAGGCTTTTTTGACTTTTCAAAAAGTGTTATTGGCTAAATTTTTTCAGCTAAATTGGTTAATTAATGTAGACATACAAATCATTTTTCTATCTTTATAATTGAGTATTTAAATGTCATTTCGGCTAAAATTATGACCGATAATCTCTTTTAAAAAGTCGTAAAAACCTTGGAGTATAAAAAAAATAACTTCAATACCTTAAATTAAGAGAAAAAAAGTTGAGTACCCAAAATTAATATTGATTTTAAGTGTGATAACTTTTTGTCGATTTGCCTTTTTTTAAGTAGCTCGCTGTCACTCTCTTGTGTACCGAATTTTTTTATTAATATATTTACCGTGTATAATACTCTTATAAAAAAAAGTAAAAAATAAAAACATAAAACCTTTATTTTCTATTTTTTTTTTTAGAAACATAATATAAATACAATTATATAGTTAATTTTTGTAATTGGAATATTCAAACAGTATATTTTTACAACCATATCATAAGCAAACCTTTTTCCTTCCTGCTAACCGATATGTATTTAAGTAAGAAATGTGTAATGTAATCGATGAAAAATATTATTGTATGACGAGTTTTACAGACATGTGAAAAATTAATTAACACATGGTAATGTGCAATAAATACAAACTTTTTTTCTATAATCAAATAACACATTGATTTTGATAAAAAAAAAATTGCTATATATGGACATAATTTTCTTTTATGATATGATCAACATTTCTTTTTATTTACACATGTGTAGCTACGTATAGTGCAGAGTGTCAAGATTTTACTAATCGCAGTGAAAGTTACATAAAGATTTAATGAGATTATAGTGGTGGCATTATATCTCTTAAAACAAAAATAATTCGAGAATATATCCAAAGAGTGAATCAAATTAATAACAACATTATGAGTTTTTTGACTAACTAAATGGTCGTTAGAAAACATAATTGCCATTATATTCTCTTCTGAAAATTATTTGCCTTTGTATGGTGTTTAGTCACTTTTTTCTTTTCCTTTTTATATTAAAACATTCTTTTACATGAATTTCTACTAGAGCAAAGAGACGTTTTCCTAATTGGATAGAGGGTATGTTTGGCAAAAATAGATTGTGCTGATATTGATGCTGAAAAAATTATAAAAATAAATTATTTTTATAAGCTACATGAAGTAACCTTTTATTTTCAGAGATTATGAAAGATTATATTTTTTTAATAATTTCTTATAAGTTATGTCTGCTAAACAAAGATTATTTTCTAAATAACTTACTTTTTGAAAAAATAAGCATAATTTCTCAATAATCTCATGTGACAAACATAAAATCGTATAAGTCACTTTACCTATTTACCTTTTTCAGTTATTTTACTCTATTTGACTTTCATGATTCAACCAAGAGTGGGTAATTTTCATGAAACTGATTATAAAACCTATTCTTCACACACACATGCATTTATTATTAGCTTTCATGTATTTTCTTTTCTACTTACAAATACAAACTCAAAAACACAATTTGAAATAACTACTTTCTTCACAATGTCATCTTTACTTTGCCCTTCCCATCTTATCCTTTTCCATTCATTAAAATTCATACTCGAAAACAGAAAATATAAAGTCACCAAATTAAAATTTTATGGCCTTGGCTCTATCGTGTATAATTTTTTTAATTGCATAGTTGATTGAAACTTTTTCGGATGTGAATAGTTTTGATTCATAATAGATGAATGAACTCGGCAGGCACGGGCTCTATTTTGTTGATGTTTTTTATATTTAATTGTTATAGTAAACAAAATCGATATGAATGTTTTTAAAATAGAAAACAGACACCACACAATAGGTAATATTTCTAAACATGGTAATATGTCGAAGTTGGTGGTAATACGTCGAGGCGTATTACCAAACTTACATCTCGGCTATCCAAATAGAAACTTAAAGCTCTCTTTATTGGTGGTCGCTTCATTTTGATTAAATCAGTTTTAAGTTCTTTACCGTTATATCATATGTCCATTTTCAAATGTTCTATGGGTGTTCTTAAGCTATTAGAATTAATTCGTCGGAATTTCTTCAACGTTGTTATAAAGTCAGATAGGCATTTAGCATTGATTGGGCGGAAGAAGGTTTTGGCTTCTTAGAAAAATTGAGGGCTTGATGTTTCAAGTTTCTTTGCTCTTAACTGGGATCTTCTTTTTAAATGGATATGGCGCTTCATCTCCCAAGGTCCTTTCTTATGGTCTCGGTTTATTAATGGCATTTATGGTCCCAAAGGTGCTCTTGATAATCCGCATATCAGTCCTAGAAGCTCCCATTGGCTCGATATCATCAGAGAGTTTAAAAGTTTCTCTCTTAAAGGTATTAACTTTTTCTCTTTTGTTAAAAAAAAGTGGGTAATGGCGAAAATACTTCATTTTGGGATGATAGTTGCCGTATTGATTCTTTTTTAAAGCTCTTGTACCCTAGACTTTATTTGTTAGAACTAGATAAGAAAGTTACTATTGCTTCTAAATTGAAGAATACTTCTCATATTTCGTCCTTTAGAAGAGCTCCGAGAGGAGGTATTGAAGAGGAGCAACTTAGGCTCCTTGACAATAATTTGGGTCACATTATTTTTCCTCAAATCAGTGATCGTTGGATTTGGAATCTTAAGTCGTCGGGTGAATTTACGGTGAAATCGGCACGTGTCCATATAGATGATTCTTTTTTACCTAAGTTGAATGCCGCTAGTAGATGGGTAAAGGTCGTTCCCATTAAGATCACTATTTTTGCTTGGAGAGTTTCGTTGGATAAGTTGCCTACGAGATTGAATCTTTCTCTTAGAGGAGTTGATATTTCCTCTATTCTTTTGCTCTCTTTGTAGCATTACAATTGAGTCCTCCTCGCATCTCCTTTTTTCTTGTAATCTGGCTCGGCATTTGATGATTAAAATTGCTCGGTGGTGGGATCAGGATTTTTTGGCTCTTAATTCGTATGAAGAATGGCTAACTTGGTTCAATAGTATCCGTTTATCTAATATACTCAAGGAGATTTTAGAAGGCACTTGTTATGTCATTTGGTGGGTTATTTGGAATTTTCTCAATCAAGTCTGGTTTGGAAGCAAACATCCGCAGTTGGATACTCTGTTTGATGACATTGTTCGATTATCCTATACTTGGTGTTCTAATCGTTGTAATTTTAATTTTGATTGGATCTCTTGAATGAAATATTGATACAAGTTTTACTGACCAGATATTTATAAGTGTCTCGTTTACGTATGGTCCACCTTATGCACTAACGGACAGTGTACCCGATCGTGTGTAGTGTAGTAATCGGTAAAACCGAGGTCGGCCCAAAAGCTATGTGAGCGGATTCTAATTAAGTCTAATTGTCACTGGTTTTAATTGGTTTCTAGGTTGAAATGATTAATAAACTACTAAAGCAAGAAATGACAGAAAGCAAATAAAGGCAAATGTTGTGATCAATAGAGGTAAAATGTGCTAACCTAGCTACTAATCCTATCATATTATGTTCACGTCTAATTACTTCCAATTGTTTCAAGTAGGGGTTTAGGTCGCTAGGACAGCATTTGGTCAGTTCGTCCTAACCTATCAGCAAAGGTTTCCACCGGAGATCAAGCTACTACCCTTGAAAGTCCAGTTGTTTTAGTCCCTAAGCCAAGTCATTAAGTCCCGCTACATGCAAGATTCATAACAATGAGTGCCGGGCGCTAGCATCTTAGACACTCATCCCTAACTTAAGTTCATCCAAACGGCGGTGATCATTTGGTCGATTCGCACAAGGCGAAGAAGGGTCGTCGGTTGGTCAATTCTTACCCTTCCCACTCGGCCTACCTACTTAGGGTCGGTTGGTCAATTCTCCTAAGCAACTAGACACTACCGCCATTCAAAACTACCGAAACAAGGGTAGCTACCAATGAACTATGCATGCATACACTAGAAATAATTATACGGAAGCAATGTAAACATAAACATAATAATTAAGGAATCATAAGTAGGCTAGCACCAAAGGTGCTTAGCCGATCATATTAAATGAAACAATCAATTCAATGTTTAACATATTGAAAAACATGAATCGAAAGTAAAAAGAAAGATAATCGCTAATGCTTATCGTTAGAGAGTGATTTCTCCCTTGGAGATGGCTCTGTATGCTCCTCAAGATCTGCCTTCAGTCCCCTACTCATGTTCTCTACTTTTTGGTGTGGAGTGAATGATGTGAAATGCAGAATTTAGGGCTGGTATTTATATGCGAGATATAGTTACGGCGTAACTTAAGTTGAGAGTTACGTCGTAACCTATATAAATCCATAATAATGCTCTTGTTATAGCTGGTTACGGCGTAACACATGGAATGAGTTACGCCGTATCTTCAATACATGTTACAATGTTATGATTACGCCGTAATCGTTGGAAGGAGTTACTGCGTAGCTTGTAGCGGCGTGGAACTTCATTTGACCTAATGGGTTACGGCGTAATCCTTGGTGGGAGTTACGCCGCAATTTTCTGCTGAGCTGGCCTTCTGAGTCACGCATTAGTTATAGCGTAATGTGAGAGTAGAGTTACGCCGTAACTTCATCACAGTAGACATACTATCATTATTCTCTTATAAAATCTCTAAATCTGCGTCTCTTTAGCTCCAATGCTCGTAATTTACCTGAAAGTGAAATATAGAGGAAAACAAGCATAAATCCATATAAATGATATAAAATACGAGCATTATCGGGGGACATTGACACCAAATATTTAGGACTATTTGATGTTATCAAATATCCCCCCACTTGAACTATACTTGCCCTCAACTAGACCTTATTAGATAAATTCTTAAAAAGATATCTCCCATTACCTAGAAAATATAAGTTTAAAAATCCCTTATGCTAAAATAAAACAAAACCGAAAACCTCACGAAATGGAAACAAAACACTCAAAATCTCTCAACTGATCTAAGTGTCAATTTCGGGGTGATCACTCAAAGCACAGTCATAGCATGTATTCTATCATAAGCTTGGCGGTTACAAAAATATCCAGCACAAGAGTTAAGGACTGAACAATTCTCGAAGGCAATATGGGTAGACACGAAAAAGGTTAAGGGTGACTCGTCATTACTAACATGTCCCGGCGAAGTTGACAAAATCAATGATACATGACCAAATCCATGGCCAAGACACCAAAGATTGCTCGCTTCATCATCTAGACACGCTTCATGACTAAAGGGTAGGATAAGACATGGAATATAATTGGTGTAAAGTAAAAGTAACAAGCAAATAGTCTAAAACTTTAACCAAGTCATCACCGCTTACCGTTCATCCAAAGTTCAAGTTTCAAGTAGATGTGACATTAGAGGACGTCATGTTGGGCACATTAGTTGTTCTTCAATTTTTGGCGCAATGATTGCCAACTTCATTCTTCAATTGTGCCGAGGTGGCCTCCTCGATACTAAATCTATGATGACCTCTTAAAAATAGTGCTTATAAATTTGCACTTTACAATCAATAAATAACTACAACTATTTTTTTTTGAATCACTTCATCAATTTTTTTGTTCATAACTACTAAACATAGCATCACCCCACTTGAGATGAGCAATATGAAAGGAATGGCTCAGACGGGTGTATCTAGGGGTATCTTACACTAAAGGTGAGTGCAACAAAATAATTTAACATGGGGGTCGAGAAGTCGAAGTGACTAATCGATAGACACACAAGGATAGGCTGTTTGGGTGATAATCCTATATTATTGCATTCTTAAACTGAATAATCCAAATACATTAAGCTAACTCAACATACCTTGTATATAGTCTCGAAATGATGCAAAGGACAAGTTCTAAAGTTTACAAGCTACCGGCACACTCATAATTTGGTGGATTTGGGATAAATATTAGGAAACGGATAAGGCTAATCTCACCATATAATATCAAGGGTTATAATGTGCTCGGCTAAGGTCTAATTTAGTTAGGTTAAGAAAAACATGTCAAAATTTTAAAAATGGCACAATTTTTCAAAATAAACTAGAAAAATGAGGGCAAAATAAAGTTCAAGAGATAATTCTACTCCCGTCCCCCACTTGAAATGTACAAAGTCCTTTTTGTAGTAAACGTTAAATAAAGGTGTAGAGAAAGTAGAATTAGAGCGAGAACTTCCCTGAAATTCGCTCCTAAAAAGAAGAAGGCCCACGAAAAGAATCGTGCCTTCGCTTAAGCATCCATGAGCAAACTTCATTCCCTGAAATCACACTACCAACAAGCATAATTCTAAAAAAAATAGAAAAAGAAACATGAAAAGAAATCTAACTCACTTTCATAGGAATCACAGTTGCATTTAGCGTATGCAACAAGCCTTTTAAACCACTTGGTGTCCCAAGTGGACGAGTGTAGTCTCGTGAGGGCTTACAGGGAACATACCCACAAAGTTCATTTGAAAACTAATACAAGGTTATTGTATTTTAAAAAAGAAACAATTAATTACTGGAGGATAATTACGTCGTAACTCCTAGAAGGAGTTACGCCGTAATTATGGCAAAACCTGGAAGACGCTACTGGAGTGTAGCTACGGCGTAACCATTGCATGGGATTATGCCGTAATCGGTAATGCTCTGGGAATATCGCTACTGGAGGTGTGTTACGGCGTAATCATGGGGCTGAGTTACGCCGTAACTGATGGACAGACCTTGTCCCCGTTTTAGCTACTGCTGCAATCTTCTCCGTTTCCTGCAAAAATGGTTAAAAACACAAAACCCAACAGAAATATAAATAAAATAAATAAAAAGGATAGTTCGGGTTGTCTCCCGAAAGAGCACTTTTCTTTATTAACGAGTCTTTAAGTTAGACACAAATCCATTTGACTTTACGTGGGGGCGAAGAATTCATCTCCCGAAAGCTTACTAACATCCTTTCCATAATAAATTTTTGCTCTGTGCCCATTCACTTTGAAAAACTCCCTTGCATTATTATAAACTTCAATAGTCCCATAAGGGAACACTTTACTCACTGTGTAAGGACCAACCCAGCGAGATCTCATTTTTTCAGGGAAGAGTTTGAGTCTTGAGTTAAAAACGAGCACCTCTTGCCCAACTTCAAACTTTTTATCCTTTATCCGTGCGTCGTGCCATCTTTTGGTCTTATCCTTTTATTCTTTGACATGATCGTAGGCTTCGTCTCTTAATTCAGCAAGGCGATTGATTTGATAAAATCGGTGTTCTTTGACCAAGGCAGTCTCAAAATTAGCATTTTTAAGTGCCGAGTATGCTTTATGTTCTAATTCTATCGGGAGATGACAAGCTTTTCCGTATACGATCCTAAAAGGTGTGCTTCCAATAGGGGTTTTGTAGGCGGTCCCGAATGCCCATAAATCGTCGTCCAATTTGTTGGACCAATCTTTTCTGTTACTGCTGATGGATTTCTCCAAAATTCGCTTGAGTGCCCGATTGGTGTTTTCTTTTTTCCCATTAGTTTGGGGGTAGTAAGGCGTAGACATCCGGTGGACTACTCCGTATCTGTTCAACACTTTTTCCATAATTGCATTACAAAAGTGTGTCCCTCGATCACTTATGATGGTTTTAGGAATCCCAAATCTGGAGAATAACTTCTTTAAAAATCGAATGACGCTTCTAGCATCACAAGTTTGTAGAGCTTCACTTCAACCCATTTTGAAACATAATCGTGACTACCAAAATATAACTTTTGTTTTTTGATGGGGTGAAAGGTCCCATGAAATCAATTCCCCAGACATCAAGTACTTCACATACCAAAATGCTATTTAGCGGCATCTGATTTCGAGAAGAGATGTTACCCGCCCTTTGACATGCGTCACAATTTCTTACATTTTTTGCGGCATCCTTGAAAATGCTAGGCCAAAAGAATCCTGCTTATTAAATCTTTATAGCAGTAGTGTCGGCCCGTAATGCCCTCCAGCGGGTCCGTTGTGGCAGTGTTCCAGGATTCATTGTTGTTCTTCTCCGAAAACGCATCTCTTAATTATACCGTCAGGGCAAGATTTAAATAGGAAAGGGTCATCCCAAAAATAATATTTTAAATCTGAGAAGAACTTTTTCTTTTGATCATAAGTTTTGTTGCTTGGTAGAACTCTGGCGGCAAGGTAATTAGCAAAGTCTGCATACCATGGTTCATGACTAGGATCTTTAATTCTTACTGACATAAGATGCTCATCAGGGAAGGAATCACGAATTGTTTCTATGTCAAGCTCCTCAAGCTTAGGGTTTTCTAACCGAGATAGGTGATCAGCTGCCAAATTTCCTGCCCCTTCTTATCCTTGATTTCTATTTTAAATTCTTATAGCAAAAGCACACATCTTATCAACCTTGGTTTGGCATCCTGTTTACTAAACAAGTACTTCAAAGCAGAATGGTTAGTGTAGACTGTTAATACAAATAAGCCGTAAAAACGTTTATTTATATTTTACGATCTTATAATGTTTTGTCGATAACAAAATGTAAAATCATTTTAACGAAAAAAATAAAATACGTAAATGGTTTGAGCCAATAGTTTACTAACACACTTACATTTTCATATAAAACACTAAACAAGTAATAGTACTTTCATGGTTTAGTAATGCATATGTACAAAACTAGTGTTTACATAATGGGTAGATATATACATACTTAGTATGTATTATAATGGGTAATAGAATGGGTAGAAATCTAAGTATTTGACCCATTGACTAAATACATTGAATGTAGTTGGGTAAAACCCAAAGTCCATGACCCATACCCATGGAGCATGATCCATAACCCATGACCCATTGCATGACATCATACATAAGTCATAATGGGTATTATCCATGACTAGATACATTGCATCTTCTAGATACATTGTATATATTTGGATACCCATGGATCAAAACCTACAATCCATGATCCATGATCCATGACCCACAACCCATCTAGGGGGAGCGTCCTACGGATCCCTAGTAATATACTAGACGGATCCCTCAATCAAGGGATCCGTGGGATCCGTGGAACAGTAGCATGTTTTTGTCTATAAATAGTGAGACATTTCTTCATTTTAACCCACCCCTTTTACACATATTCTCTCTTAGTGTTGTAAACTCTCTAACCTCAGATCCAAAGGATCTCTCTATGTAGTTTTGTGTTTGTGTGATTCTCTAGGTTCCTCTTAAAGGCGAGATCACCACCTCTTGAAGTCGAGCAAGCTCAAGTCCATGGGTTGCCAAGCTTCGTCATCATCAAGACTACTGATGGTATCTTATTGATAGTTCTTTCTTCTCTTATTAGAAGTGTTGTGTCGAAGACATAGGTGAAAAGTGTCTAAAGGATCAAGTCGAAAGCATTAGTGAAGGGTGTCGAATGTCCGTGTCTAAGGCATTAGTGAAGGGTGCCGAAGGTCCGTTTCGAAGGCATTAGTGAAGGGTGCCTAGAAGTCGTGTCAAAGGCATTAGTGAAAGGTGCCTAGGATGTACATTCGATATGGTGTGTCAATGTAAAAGATAGATTAGTATTGGGTCAAAGGATATTGATATCCTTGTTTATGTTGTCATAAGGAGTGGATCTCCTTTGGGATAGATGTCATGTAGTGTTGGGTAGTAGTTCCTCCTTTGTAATGGAACTTGGTATCTAGCCTTGTATCAGATAAAGTGTAGGCGACATTGTGATAGGTTTGGTTCTACCTCGTGGAAGAACCCGGTGTCTAGCCTTGTACATGATATAGAGTAGGCGACATTTGAAGGCTTCTCCGCCACAAGGAGTTTGTGTTGTGTAGTGATTACGAACTCTCGATTAGGTGACTCGGGGAGTGGAGTAGGGCAAGGAAGGTGTCCTTGTAGCCGAACCATTATAAATACTCGCGTTGTGGTTTTGTGCTTCTTACTCTTTATCTTTGCTTTTTTATTTATATGTTTATCTATCAACATTCAACACACACATTTAAATAGATTGACATAAGTCGAACCAAATAGTTTAAAACAAAGCTTTAATCCGTAAAACTATTCAACCCCCACCCCTTCTAGTTTTTCACAATTGGTAACAGAGCTTCGTTACCATGTTTTTAGAGTATATTGTACTTTAAAATTTTGACACGATCTGTGTATAATTGAAAATAACAAAGAAGGTCTCTTACAAAAACAAACACCATGTCTTAAAAACACTTTTGTAGGATGTTGATTGGATAACAATATTATATTTTTATTTCTTATTTTATCTTACTAAAATTGCACTAACCTTTCTTGTCATTTTGCTTAGTTAAAGCTCATTTAATCAAGCCATACGAATTCCTTGATAACAAGATTACCTTTTCTAAGAAGGTATCTTAATCACCATCTAGATTACGAAGGAACCGGAGTTGTCTATTGACATTTTTCTTGTCAAAAGAAAAAGACACTCATAATTGCATTAGAGGTATGACTTTCTAACTTATCTCTAAATAACATTAGCTTAGAATAAGTATGCTTGGATAGGAACTTATATGATTATATTTTCATATGATCATGTATTATACGTGGCTTCGTTAGGAAATCTTTCTTGCATACGTGTTTCTCTTCCGTCTATAGTCTAGGTTTATAAACATTTTTTTTATTAATTTTTTATCCAAAAATCAAATCTCTCTAATAATAAAACAAAACACAAATCTCAAAAATTCCTCCTTCCTCATAAAAACCCTTCCGCTCGTCAACTCCACCAAAACCTCACTTTTCAAATCTTCCACTTTCAAAAATTACCTCTCATTCAAACTTCATCTTCCCTCTCATCTCAAATCAAAACCAAGGAAGAATTTCATCATCATGGTTTATATCGCCTTCATGATCATCGTCTTGACACTCATCGCTCTCGTGTATCCCATGATCAAGTTTTCTCATGGAGACACGTACCTTGTGTTGTTAATCTACATTTGTATCATATATCAAATCCTTTGTATCGCTCTTAGCATTGAAATGAAATATTACTAATGTCTTAGTTTTTCTTGTTTGTTTTTCATAATGTGTTTATTGTTTTTCTTTTCATTCATATTTTTCACCTTAACATACTTTTGAAACCTACAATGCATGCTTAACTAGTAAATATTGGCTAGAACACACCTCCGTTTATAAACCTAAACGTTGCGAAAATCTACTTTATGTCAAGACCATTTTTCTGCCACTGCAGATCCACGGATCCCTAAAGTTCTACTAGCCGGATCCCTTTTAGAAGGGAACCGTGAGAACCGTGGAACTAGAAAACAGAATCTCATGCAACATAAAAACCATTTCTTAAAAATCTACCATAAAAAGAAAAATCCTAGTAAAATGTTAGTACAAAGTAAGTTGAATGTCATTGTTAATAGAAATCAAGTAAAAACGTTAAGAGATTACTTTCACCTATCAAATGTCTTCTTCTTTGATGCATCTCTTCATATTAACTTGCTCATACAAACTATTCACTTCCATAGGTCTCGTCATGACTCATGAGTATGAATTCGACTTTCAACTCACTTATGTCTACATTCCTAATATCTCCCTTGAGCCCAAGACACCTGGAAATCATGTCGGTGGGTTCAATAATCTCGAAACTCGACACTTCCATGAAGGACGTATTGTTGACACACCTCTACTATATGAAGAAGGTATCAATACCTCTTTCCGAACCATAGGACTTAAAGGCCTTCTCGGAATTAACGAGAAGATTTGTCTACGATTTGTGTTGGAATTCTTCCGTCAAGTTGAACTCGTTCGTAACGAGGATCGATCTCTATCACTATGGTTTTTGATCAAAAACCAAAAGTTTGTCTTAACTCTTGGGCAATTTGCTCACATTCTCCGAATTCCAAATCATGGACAATGTGCCTTCACTGAAGATTGGTCTCTTGATTCTCTCTTCAACTTTCGTGAAGAAAATAGTCCATATTGTTCACACATACCTTCCCTCAAGAATTAACTCACATGTTATGCAAGCCTCGACCCTATTACTCTGACCCCAATATAATCTATACACGTGATATCCGAGATGATCTTAAACCTCTCGCAGTCATTCTACGTGAAAATGTTTGGAGTCTTATGGGAAATCTAGAAATTCTTCCTGCTTGTTGTGCTCACATAATGTATTATCTGCTAACCCAACAACCATATAATCTCGCCTATTCCTTCGCAAGACGAATTGTAAACCTTCAAGGCAACAAGAACAAGCTTATCCCATATGGAATGTTCCTAACACGCCTTTATCATCATATCATGTACTTTCATCCTTGATTTCAAAGTCTGTTGTACGTACTTGTGAACAAGATGATGGAACCTCTAAACACATCTCACATCAAGTCATTCTTCATCCCTGAATCGGCAAATACTCATCACCCATTTGACGATCCATCTAGTGAAAATGCTCAAGAAGCCTAGTTTCCTTTCCAATAGGTTCAATCCTTAGATTTCATCTTCTATCTTTGTAATGTGATAATTCTCATGAAATAAAACATTTAACGTTTGATGTCTCACTTATATAGATGTTCTAACTCTTTAGAAAACACTGGCTTTAAAATACGATACCTTGTGCATGTCTTGCATACCTTCTGTGAAGGTACTGTTTAGCAGGAGCCGGATCCCTCTCTTTGTACTAGACGAATCCCTCCACTTAGGGAACCGTGGGATCCGGGCAGACAGAAATGCAGTTGCAGACATCCACACATCAAACCAGCCCACTAGACCACTTCACACTGTTAGGAATTGGAAATTCCATGTTAAAGTGTCGGTCACCCCAATAATGGTCTAGCATATGTTAGCTCGTAGATTTGTCGTTGTTTACGTTATTTAATAGTTAATTAGTTAGTTTGTAGCGTAGATTAGTTTAGTGCAACACCGTGGAGGAAGGACGGGTCTTTACCCACTGTATCCCGGATCCACAGTCCGATAGGAGGACGGTTTCATTGTAACTATAAATACCCCTTCCATCCATGGAAGGAGTGGAGCTTTTCTTTAATCTAACCTTTTACATTTGTTGAACCAAGTCTCTACCAAGAAACTCCCTTTCTCTCTAACTCTCTAACTATGGCAAACATGTATTTTGATCATCCAAGACCACCCGAATCATCAACACAACAAATATATCGATCCTACAAATGGTACTAGAGCCAAGGTTGTTGTGTTTTGATGATTTATTGTGGTTTCTATACATATTGGTATGCTGTTTTTAGTACGTTATGATGGTTGGAAACTGTGGTTCATGGTTAATTTGTTTGTTGGTTTTTCATACTTGTTTTTAAAAACTGTTTGTGTACTTATTTTGTGTGTCGATAATTATGTTTTCCTACTTTTAAGTTACACAAGTTTTTTTAAAAACAACTTTTTAAGTATCATATCTGGTCTTTAACATTAAGTCTGTCTATATTTTTTGGTCTATGGTCTTGTCTGTTTTGTTTGTCCAAGTTCAGTTTGGGTAGCTTTGTCCAAAATATGAATATCTGGTCATTTATTGTGGTCATAATGGGTCAAAAGGATACATTTTTATGCATATTTTTCTGGGTAAATATGAACGTGGTCGGAAAATGGTCGAAAAACTCATCGGAAAGTGTCACAATTCTTGCTAGCGACTTGTCATGTAACTGTCCAGATTCATTGTTTCTAAGTGGCGACTTGTCTTTACAAGTTGTCTATATTCATTGTATTTGTGCAGCGAGTTGTGTTCGAAAAATGATTAGCGACTTGGTTCTTTAAACGGTAGCGACTTATTTTTATAAGTTGCGTGTTGTGCTTTGAAAGAGTGTAGCGACTTGGTTTAAAGATCAGGTAGCGACTTGTATCAAAAGAATCTGACCCTAGCGACTTATATTTACAGTCGTAGCGATTTGTTAAGCATATAGCGACTTGACATTATTTAATGTCAAGCGAGTTGTTAGCGACATGACCTGTTATAGTGACTTGTGTCAAGAAAATCTGACCTAGCGAGTTGTTTTGAAAAAAACTTTGGTGCAGCGACTTGGTACTAGACCATGGCTAGCGACTAGATGACAGAAATGATGAAGGAGAAGAACGACTGACCATGACCACAAAACAAATACCATATACCAATCATCTTGACCTCGGTTTTGTACAAGCCATCATTGGTCCATGATATATTAAAAATAGACCTCAGTTTATCACAACTAACAACCAAACCCAACAACATCAAACTCAAACAAATCCAATATTTATCATAACTCAAACTCGACATCATCCTTACCTTGACTCAACTCATATCAAAAACAGAAAATTTAAAAGAGTATCTCAGATTTATTTCGTGTTGCTTCAACGTTCTATCCAACCGTTAAAGGTTTCATTCACGAAAATAAACTCATCACTGATCTAATTATGTCTTAATATCCGAACTTCAAGTAATAGGATAAATAACAATTATGTTATATCCTATAACTCATTCGTTGATTCAAAACAAAGGAACAATATTAATACCTACCCGTGATGTTTATCCTTGTAACCGAGACAATAAATTAAGCCAACCCTGTGGCGATTCAATGGTATTCGAACCTAAGACTTTTGAGCCATCCCTGTGGCTAAGTCTTTCTTGATTAACGAAGTTGATGTGCACTTGTGCTTGGGATGTTGCTTGAGTTGTTTGGTTATTAGAATTTTGGCCAAGGTGTGAAGGAGAGTCCTGTTAAAAGAAAGAGGCGGATTTTTTTGGATTAGGGTTGATAGCTGTGAGTGATATTAGGGTATGAATGTGTTGAAAGTGGCGTTTTATACTTCCTAATTTTAGGGTAAAATTAGTTTGGACCGTGCTTGGGCCTGAAGTGGAGTTATTGTTTTTGAGCTTTGTTGTTACTCTATTTTCATGGGCTTTGTTATTGTGTTAACTTTCCTTAGAATGGACCGACTCTACTTTCACTAGTTGAGACAAGTTTGAATATGGTTTTTGTCTCTCATGGGCCAGCGTTGGACAATATAGTGAATCGGATATTTACTGATTGGATGAACTGAAATAAGGATCTTTGGATTGAGTATTCAACATGTGACTAAGTTGAGTGGCCTGTCGTGATATTTGGATTTTTCACATTGAATCCGGAGTAATTATTCATGTTGAATCATGTTGTATTTTTTTATCATGAAATACTTTGTGCCCCGAAATGATTTTGGTGTGATTTGGACACCTATTGTTGGAAGTAACTTTAATTAGAATCGGTTTTCTTGGATAATTGATAAATGAGCTAAAAGGAAATTATTAATTCGTGATATGTGTTCAATGGACCGGGTAAATTATTGGAGTTATGGACATGGGCCTTCTAAAGATTAAATGGATCAAATTCAAAGTTGTGGTTTGGCTTCTCATAATTTTGGACTTGGAGTTGGTGTGTTAATAAATCAGATATGTGATGTTTTGGATATGGATGACGGAAAACTGGGCTTCTCAATTTTAAACCGTTCATATTGATTTGATAATGACTGTTGATGATGAGATCTGATGAGGTTATGTGATTTGTTCATGAGCATTGATGATATGATTTGTTGATAAGACTTGATGATAATGTGATTTGTTGAGATTTGGCATGATATTGGGAGTTGTTGTAGTATGCAGTTTGGCACTTTTGTGTATGCATTTTCACGAAGAATATTTTGTCACGGCGTGAATTGATGGTT
This sequence comes from Chrysanthemum lavandulifolium, assembly GCA_022545495.1. Taxonomy (NCBI): domain Eukaryota; kingdom Viridiplantae; phylum Streptophyta; class Magnoliopsida; order Asterales; family Asteraceae; genus Chrysanthemum; species Chrysanthemum lavandulifolium. The sequence continues at coordinate 196,162,678 of CM040244.1, forward strand.
GAACAAAGTTGGCTATGGGGTTGTTTGTATTTGGTATTTCTTATTTGAACTTGAAGTGAGTTTTTCCAGGCACATTTACTCATTTCGTCTTCTTTCTTTCTACCATTCCGCGAAGATGACTTGTTTGGGCTTTTATAGAGTGTGATAAAGACTTGGCTATTTAGTTGCGTTTGTGATTCTTTCTCACTTAAATCACAACGTAGCTATCACTTCGGTGTCTCACTCAGTTGAGAATGTCAAGAGGTTTTGTACATCGGGTACACCGTTTCTTCTTCACAAGGATTAGTACAAGTTTAAGTAACAAATCTGGGGAATTTTACTTCATGATCAAGTTTGGCATATCGGGTCTACTTCTCCATGTGGTCGCTACAATAACCGTCAGAATACGTGAATAATGTGTTTACCAAAGTGTTTATTGGATGGTTGATGAGGTTGTTGATGTTGGATAATGAACCGCAACATGTTCCCCTAAAACAGATATTCACCGAAACCAAATTTGTCATAACACTTTCAAGCTTACATTGTGTACGGTTTTGTCTTGATTTTGTAAAATCCCGCGAAAGAACTTATTTCTCGGTTTAAATCATAGACTTGTAAGATCCCGTAACAATGGAAACATCCTGATAATAGTAAGGTGCATTTCCGGACCTATCTTACGGTTTATTCTTGGTTTTGTAAAATCCCGCGAAAGAAACTATTTCTCGGTTTAAACCATAGAGTTTTAAAATCCCATAATGATGGAACTATCTTGGAGAAAGGAAAGTGTATTTCGAGATCTCTTTTGATGTTGGTGCTACGGTTTCTGTTTCGAAGAAGGGATAAAATAGTGTACTTCATGAATTGGATGTGTGTTTGGATATTCGTCATGACAGTTTGGTTATTACATGGTTTTACGGGGTTACGTGCTTTTAACCATGGTCGGGATGAAACCATTATCAAAGTTCATTTAAATGTCAAAGAAGGCTAGATTTGAGATGTTCAGAAGATGTGACAATGGCGTTAATTCAGTATTATTTATTTGAGGTTGAAGTGAAATATCACGGGCGAGTGTACTTAGTATCTGAAGGTATCGGGGATGGTTGGATGAAGATTCTTCATGATCCTTGTCCGAGCTTATTATCAAAACGAAGACTTGGAAATCTAGTTATTGTTGGGTGTCTTTTACCTTTTCTTTTACCACTTGGGGGAATTGGGCTCATACCACTACAAAATAACTATCACTTTAAGGAGTTACGTTGTAGTACTCAGTGTCACATTCAATTGTGGATTTTCAAGAGGTAATGTACGTCTTATACTTGATGGTTGGTTGGTTGAAGAGTATAGAGTACATAGAGAGTACTTAGAGATGCTAATGGAAATCGGCACCGCTCTTTGTTACATATGTTCAAGTTTAAGTCACGAGTTCAGGATAGTTTACTTCAGGGTCAAATTCATCATATTGTGTATTCTCCATCAGTTGTCACGACAAAGAGCCTACAGAATGATAATGGGGATGATTACATGTTTTGCTAAGAGAGTTGAAAAGAGAGAGATTATGACGTCTGTTTACATCAGTTTAGGCCTCGTACTCCAAAGAAAGAAATGTGTACATTTCAGTGCGCATTATCTTCGGAAGAAGAGAAATCTTCTTATGACGTATGAACACAACAGTTCATGCCTAGTACTCTAAAGAAAAGAAAAGTGTACGTTTCAGTGCGCTTTATCTTATAAAGAAGAGAAATCTTCTTATGACGTTTGAACACAACAGTTCAAACCTCGTTCCCTAAAGAAAAGAAATGTGTACGCTTCAGTGCGCATTATCTTCGGAAGAAGAGAAATCTTCTCAATTATGACCATTCTCATCAACATGCTTCATACTTTTTCCATGCGCTTCAGTCATAAAGTGAACCGGGCTACCACTGATTGTTTTCTCATTCCACTTGCTCGATTGTAATGAAGATGGCGACATCATGTGCCGATTTTATGGGAGAAGTGTGAATAGAACATTCGGATGATTTTTACTTATTTAATCAAGAATGGCAACTTCGTATGCAATTCTTGAGGGGGAGAAGAAGTGTGAAATTACTGCATGGTTGATTGATTTCTAAGAATAAATGGTCAAACGGCTCCAAACTCATGTAAGAACCGATCTTCTTCTTATCGGGTCATCGTTACATGGAGTTTCTTCTATGAGCCGTTGGTTGACATCTTCACTTGGATTAATGAGTTTATCGACAAAGTGCTTCTGGTTAATGCTTCACGTATACATCAACATGATGATTCCGAACAATCTCTCTGTTCTTGTTTGATGTGATTGGTAGTTTGGTGTTACCATCTTGTGTGTTCGTTGCGGCCTGATTATTGATTTCCTTGATGAACATCTTTCGTTCTTGTTTGATTGGGAGGATTTTAGTTAAGGGATTTGCAAGATGTAAGTTAATTGGGATGCTTGTTGGTGAGATGCTTTTTGGTGTGAGTTGAAGATGTAAACTATCTATTCCCCAACTCCACAATCTTGAAGAAGGTCGAGTCTACAGTCTGTTCTACATTTTCTGCTACATGTTAGAAGACTAAAAGACGAGTTGCAGTTGATTATCAAAAGACTTCTTCTTAATCTGGTCATTCATTATAAAGATTGTCCATTTAGGGGAGAGCACTAATTGGGGGAGGGTGAAATGTTTGATTTAATCCCCAATTAGACTTGCTCACATTATTCAGCAAATTGATTCCCACAATAGTTCAAGTGTTCTTCTCAACAGATTTCTAGTATTTGGGCTTTCAAAGAGTTGCTGATTCTGAAGTATCAAAACCAGCAAGGGGGAAGGAGACACATATCTAAATGCGAGTAAACTTGATGAACTTAATACTTCTAAGTAATTGAAGATATCCCGGGAAGACAAATGTTATTACCGCAGAGAAACTCAAGGTTTGACTCATGGCGAGTAAACTTGATGAGCTTAATACTTCTAAGTGATTGAAGATATCCCGGGAAAACAAATGCCATGACCGCAGAGAAACTCAAGATTTTACTCATCAAGGCGTTTAGTTTTCTTATTCCAACTATGTGGGGAAGGAGATGGAAGAGTTAGTTTCTGAAGATGAAAGAGGTACACAAGTGTGTGATGATTTTGATGTTATCACAATCATCAGGGGAGAGAGATTGTGTACATTGGGGATGCTTAGCTGTTTTACTTGAGGGCTTAATCAGTGATTCAAAGATATAATCACTTATTCCGTGTTGACATCTAAGAGATTGTCACCCGCAGAGATAATCGATGATTCGCCCGCTTCTTCAATGTCATCGGTTATTCTCTCTTTGGGCATTCGGTGCCGGGTTCTTGAGCTTCATACACTTTCTTGGGGAAAGAAAAGTATACATCGGGGTTATTCTTTGGCTATTGGACTTAATCTGCTACTTGATGGTATAAGTTTCTTTGTCTTCGGTATGTGTATTCGGGTTCGTGAGCTCTAGTCTAAGAGACCGAGCGCATCAATTCAACTACTTGGGGAAGTGGTCTCTTGACACCTTTTGGAATGGATTGCTTCAGACGTCAGTAGAAAAGAAATTTGAGAAGATTGTTTTATGTGTGGGATGATACGATGCTGTTCTTCTTGATGATATAACCCCGAATGGAGAATCTAGATTATCGTTCTTAAATGGAGCAGCGGGATAAATGATAATGGTGTGCTTCTTGGTGCACCTGGCTAATGGAAGCTTGAAAGAAAGCTTTGAATCTGCTCAGCTAAAGGATTTTCTGTTTGGGGGGAAGCTACCAAAGTCTCTCTTTCTCAAAGGCTCATGTTCTATCTTTTATTCTAGAGCCTCGGAAGCTTTGGTGGTGAATGTTTATGAGATGATGACTTCTATCTTCTTCAACGGGGTTGCTCGATATCCTTATCTCGGTACTCGTGTCATCATCTTCTTTAACTATATCATCTACTCTATCCTTGTTCATATATATCAAAAACCAAATACAAAAATATAAAACCAACAAAAGAAAATAGAAAAATATAAAATCTTCAAAAAGCCATAAAAATCAGAAAATTTGAAAAAGACCAAAAATATGTTTTCTCAAGACATGTCTTCTGGTATCGATAACATCTGCGGTCTTAGAAATGTCATTCAATAATGGCACGGGACCATAGATGAAGTTCGAGCAGGAGGTGTAAATATTCTTTTCTAAACATGTCTCTAAATATGACTTACAGTTATTTCAGACTGTAACCCGGGCTTAAACTATGGTTTGCTATTATTTCTGATAGCAACCCGCTCTTCATAAGAAAGGAAAGTGTTGCGCTAAAACAATTTTCAAATATTTCGTGCACTTATCCTAAAACTAAATGAGGAAAGTATGTCGAAGGACTGCTGTTCCTACTCAAATATTTTTCCTTCAAAAATTCTTCAGAAAAATATTTGTTTTAACAAAATGGTGGTTAATGAGTTGCTATTAAATCAATCAGTTTCAGAGTTTTTCGTAAAAATTGAAAACTCAATCAATGAATTATGCGCTTTTAAAATTTTCATAAAATGAGTCATTGATTGAGGGGGAGAATGTTTTCAAATCTATATCATCTAACGAGCTTTCTTAATTATCCCACGTGCTTAATTAAAATGATATTTGCCACGTGTTGAAGGACTAGGAATCTAGGATATGATTGTTAGGTTTAGATGATTAAAGTTTGATTAACACATAAACCCCATGCCTTATATGATCTGATTGTTATGTTGAATTGACTTCAATTAGTCGATTGCTGTTATGGGTGATGTCGACCACCATATATCTGTATGTGTGTTCATTAACGTATGCATGTATATTGGTTATAATAATGTTCCCGATCCAGATCCCACAATTGAAGATGATTGGATGCCGAAATGAAAGGGTGACTATATCTTGGGTTGACAAATAAAGAAACGGAGCTTAATTGGACTTCTATGGAGAGTTGGCATAAATGCAACGTAAGAGGTCTCACTGCATCAGCAGATGGTTTTCTTCTAAGTGATTGAAGAAACGGAGCTTAATTTGACCTCAGTTGGCATTCAAAATGCAACGTAAGAAGAAGTCTCACCGCATCTGCAGACGGTTTTTCTTCCAAGCCCTACAAACAACAACATAAGCTTCTCAACCACCTAACGTATCTTTGTGCGAGATAATTGTGATGATACATTTTTTAACAATTTTAAATAATATTGTTTTGAAAATGAAAATATTGGTTTTTGAAAATAATCTGGACTTAATTTTAGAAATCACCGGACTTCTTTTTATCTAAGTCACTCAATCAACGACTTCGGTCATCGATTGAGGGGGAGAGTGATTTAATATAAATATTTTCAAACGATATTTCTTCATAAAAGTCCGTTTGTAGAAAATGTGGTGATCTAAAGATTTAATGTTATGTCATGGTATGATTTTTCTTTTGAATCAAGGTCTTTCAAAATGAAATTTTTTCTGTTCTTGTTTGATTGTGAAACTGTTTTATTTTACTTAAAAGATCTCTTAAAAACTATCATACCTGACACTAACAATATTTAATGTCTAAATCTGGTCCTTATCTGTCATTTTTCAAAATTAAATCTTGCCACGTCTTTCCCCTAAAATTTTCTAAATGATTTAAATTAATCGGGATCCAAAATCTCAATTGGTTTGAAATTCTTGATCGGGGAGAGATCGTGATTTAAATCTCAAATCTGTTTTAGTCCTTTAAAGGCACTCTTGCCTCCATGTGCCAAACGATTTCAAATACACAATGCACGTGTTGAGAAGGAGGATTTATCCAAAAACAAGACGAGTATTTAAACCTGGCCACTTATTCTCCCATGTTTTATAAACCTTATTAAATCACTTGGGATCCAAAATCTCAAAGGGTTTGATATTTTTGATCGGGGGAGAATTTGTGATTTAATAATGAAACTTGATTAATGATGATCATTTTGATTTAAATGTGCATTTCAAATGAAAACAAACTTTCAAGGTACAAAAGATTCTATGTTTCAACATAATGTACCTTGATTGATTTTCCGAATGGTTTCTTAAATGGCTTTTATGTTCGTGGTTGTGCTTCAAAAGAACTCTTGCCTCTATGTGATAAAATGATTTCAAATATCCTATGCACATATTGAGGGGGAGAATTTTACCAAGAAAATCAAATGGCTTTTTCGTATGAAAATTGTGATCAAAGAAAATATTTCAAAGTCCTCTTGCCTCCATGTGCTAAACAATTTCTAAATCATATGCACATGTTGAGGGGGAGGTTTTCTAAATGATCAAAACTATTAAGGTACAAAATGCTTTGATCTCGTATCACAAGTACCTTGATTGTTTTTCCAAATGATTTTTCAATTGGTTTCAAGGAAGAATGAACTGTACCAAAAGACCGACCATTTTACTTTATGTATGGAGTTATAAGGATGGTGAGGTTAGGTACTAGTTCCCACGATCCGCCGAACAAGAGGATCTACCAGTGGACAATCCACTAGATAGTGTAGAGTCCTTAGGTATGATGAAAAAAGGAGAAAAGTGAGATATGGGAAGAGTGCGGATGAGACGAGCTAGTCTTTGGAATAAACCCAACAAGGTTCTAGTAATGAAGTCTCGGTAAGCTTGAAGGGGTTGAAGAATGAAAAAGAATTGAATGTGAAAAGGGTGAAAAGAAATAGCCCTCCAATAATTCAACCTTAGGGCAAGAACGGGTTCAATACATATGCTCTGGTGCTTACTAAGGTAACATCGGTATTGAATACAAGGCGTCATGGACCCAAAGGACGACCGCACTACAACTTCCTAAACCACTCAAGTTCCTCTTAAAAGGGCTTGTTTCATTCTCACGGGAACCTACATAATCTATCGACTTTCTCTTAGAGATTGTTGATATTGAAGAAGGAGACCCTCTCCCTAGTCTCCGACACAGGAACCAAATGTGCACTATTGAGTCTAGAGCCAAGAGATCATCCACAATATCTCATTAGGACACAAAATTAATGAAAACTTGATGTTTCACACAATATGGAAAGTAAGAATATATTGAGAGTCCTATGCATTATCCTTGTGGTTTTGCCAGAACATCTAAGTGGTATGTAAAAGTATTCACAATGAAGATGGAAATCCTTCTAGAGCCAACATCAAACAAGCTCTTGGTGGGTGACATGTGAGATCTTCTCTTAAGATCAAGCTTGTGACAACTGGATAGAAACGATGGGGAGATTCAATCTTGAATCAACCTTGGTCCAGGAAAAGGATTGACGAATACCTTTGAAAAACCTGTCGTTGTGCTCAATAACTCTTTTCTCTAGTACTTCGACTGTGTATTATCTTCAAAATCAAAAGGGTATTTATGATTGAAAAATGATTTTCTTCTTCTAAACCTTCGTCGTATTGCAAAACTCTTTCTCTTAAGCAGTACGCGATTGTTTTCAAATCATTTTCTATCAATCAATAATTCTCAATTTGCTGGTTCACTCACTCCGTGTTGTCTTCTTTGAGATGTTCGGTTTGAGAACGACTAGAACATTGCGAAACCTGTCAAGGAGATTCTTAGGAATCCCATTCACGAGCAATACTTGTCTTGATCAATGGGGAACCGTGGGCGTGTACTCAATTCGACGAAAGTGATCAAAGACACTTTCGTGTGTTTTATTGATGATCGTTGTTTGCGGTACATTTGGACGATTGCGGTGATCGTAATTGAGGAGTCAATCCAAAGCCGCATGCTCACAACATCCACACTTAATTTGAAGAAATCATGGTGGTGCATATCTACATAACACGGCTCGATATTTCATACTATGCTTCGTCACTCACGCAAATATCATGAACCGATGAAGGCTTCCGCTACTCGATGGAAAGATGTCATGATCCAAAAGTGTGAGCATGTCGGTCCGAAAGTCACAACTTCACATGATGGCAACACAACAAAGGGTGATCCAGAGATTTACTGTGGCTGATGATCTCAATGAAAGCTCGAAGATCATCAAAGATGTGGATCAGTTGAAGGCCTCCACTGAAAGTACAAAACTATGCGGACTTTGAAGATTCGCTACTAATGCACAAAGATCGCAGAAATGAAGAATTCAAGTCTACAAGCTCAAGAACGAAGTCAAAGATAGAATGCTAGGAAGCAAAATGTATTTCATGGGGTGACCTCCCTTAGGGGAGATTGTTAGAATTGGAAATTCCATGTTAAAGTGTCGGTCACCCCAATAATGGTCTAGCATATGTTAGCTCGTAGATTTGTCGTTGTTTACGTTATTTAATAGTTAATTAGTTAGTTTGTAGCGTAGATTAGTTTAGTGCAACACCGTGGAGGAAGGACGGGTCTTTACCCACTGTATCCTGGATCCACAGTCCGATAGGAGGACGGTTTCATTGTAACTATAAATACCCCTTCCATCCATGGAAGGGGTGGAGCTTTTCTTTAATCTAACCTTTTACATTTGTTGAACCAAGTCTCTACCAAGAAACTCCCTTTCTCTCTAACTCTCTAACTATGGCAAACATGTATTTTGATCATCCAAGACCACCCGAATCATCAACACAACAAATATATCGATCCTACACACACTAGCTAAACATAATGCTTTAGGACCACTTAAGTCTTCCTTAAGCTCAGTAGGTATCACACTCACTCATAGCTAATTTAGGATCACACTCAAGGTGCTTTTTGATTTATCATTTCACCAAAACTCATCATCCTTCTGCTCCAATACTCACACATCATTTCTCACATGTCAACACATCTAGTTTTATAATTATCTCGATTTTAGCAAATTAATTTTAGTCATCTTTACCTCAAAATGGGTCAAAAACTAGTTTTTCATTTCTTATAATTGTTAAGGAATTTTCTAAATTTATCCTAAGTTTCCATCTGATCTCTAGGATCATTTAACATCACTTGACACTCTCAAATCTCCTAGTGTCATCTTTGATCACCCATTGGTGCTCATAAAGTCCCATTTCCTTCCATAAAAGGCAATCATTAGCTACCATCACTCATTGCCCTTGATCATTTAAGTCCCCTTTCATTTAAGACACTTAAAAAGACTGAAACACTCAAAATGTATAGGTACTAGACCTTACAAACATCATTTTCCTCTTTTCTTGGCTCCTGAGAGTCGGATCTCTAGGTTTAGCCTAGACGGATCTCTCATGGGAGGGAACCGTGGGAACCGGCTGACAGATTCAGCTTATCCTAGCTAAAACAATCATTTCAAAGCTCTCCATTCTAACTTGAACACTCCATCTTACATCAATTAACCTTCTTGATCAGTACAAATCTGAAGTTGACTCTTGTACATGCAAATCATCACATTTCAAAGGATCTTAGTGGCTTAAGTCTTGAATGCACTTGCCAAATCCTTCCCTTTATAAATCACCTTGTTAGGACTTATAAGTCATCATCTACAACCTCATTCTCATCATTTAGAAACCTTTACATCACTAACCTTTAATCATCTCATCATGAGAAAAAGTCCTAGTGCTAACTCATTTACCAAATGACCACCCAAGAAACTTGCTCATGTAATTTACGAAATTTCTTCAACCGAATCATCTCCCGTTAAATCCAGAAATGCTAGGATTTTCCCTCCACCAACTCAACCAATCAAACCAATTCTCACAAGGATTTTTCCCACAAAACTACCAATGCCAAACACCACTATACCTCCTAAACCAAACACCCCTATTTCCACTAAACCATCACCCTTAGTGCCTAGAGCCTTATCATTCACCACTCCATTTTCATCTCCACACCTCTATAACTTAGAGGACTTGCCTTCTAGGCCATCTCATCCTCCACCATTGCCAATATTCTCCTCAATAGAGAGAATAGAGCAACAAAATCAAGGAGTTGAATCGACACTAGCACCAGCATCCTTTTCTCCATCACCCTCAAATAATCTTGATGCGCGTACGAAGCGCGTTCAGGGTCAAATAAACTTCCTTTTCGTCGAGCAAGTTTTTCAACACCCTAGGTAGGGAACCTAATCGTTGTATTGTAGTATTGGGTAAGCCTCGGGTATTGATATCGTTCTCTAGGGGAATAGGAATGCTAGCAAGAAGTGTATTACGCTAAGGTGAGGGTTAAGGATGATTATTTTTTTATCTTTTATTGGTTTTTTAGAAAGCTAAGGGTGAAATTTCAGGGCAATTGGTTTGGGGGTGGTACTTCTACTGATACTTCTACTATCTATTATCTAATACTACGGGTGGCTATGTCTATTTGATTGTGTGCTCGTATGATGATTAAAATGTGTTTACCTAGATACTATTACTCCCTAGTTATCTTTTATTGTTGGTTGAATTGTCACGTCCTTATTCTTAACGCGTTGTGTTTTCTAAGGTCGTAGGGTGTTCCTTTGTCCTAACTCTTTGAGAATACCTTTAGGTTATTGCCTACGAAATCCCCTAGATTAATCATAAACTAACTTTAAGGTTATCTTTGGATGTTTAGACTACGAAATCCTCTAAGTGATTCATAAACTAATGTTCACAAAGATTACTCAAGCATTTAAACACAACGATAGCCTAGTTGCACTCCTAAGCCAATTACAATGAAGTTAAGATACAACCAATCAATAATTAACAATTAGGTTTCATAGATCTAAGTAAACACACAAGAAATTTAGCTAGATATGTTAAACAAGAAAGCATACACACATTCAATGGAAGACATAATGATACTAATGGATTAAAACACTTATCTTGATGTGTAAAATAGGGTTTGGGACCTTAAGATACTATCCAAGTTGGACTGCAAACGTTTAGGGTTTTTACTCCAAAAGTCTACCTGTCTAAATGCAGAAAAATCGAATTCTATATATAGATTTACACTTGCGACGGCGTCGCCTTATAGGTGGGACGCCGTCAGATCGCCGTCATTAGGGTTTTCTTCTTGGCCAAGGTATCGATGGGACGACATCACATTGTAGTTGTGACGTCGGGCTTCACAAGGGCGTCGTCTAATTACGGATCTAGGCCGCCCGAGATAAAAGTCTTAGTGACGCCCTTCCTCTTCAAAGCCCGACGTGTCGGTGTTATGAGCAAAAGTCCACCGAGCCGTCAGTGCATTATTTATCAAATCGTAGAGAGGACGGCGTCCGCCTTTAGTTGGGACGCCGTCGGGTTCGGTTTAGCGACTTGAGTGGCTTCGATCTTGACTTTGCCATTTTCTTCATGTATTCACTCCTTTTGTCCAAATATGCATCATTCCAAAGATCTTGTTTCCAAGAGACTTAAAAGTGAAAAGGAACGAAATTATGCGATAGAACGGATATAAAGTGGTCGATTAAGGGCTTAAATGACCCTTAAAAGTGTCGTTTAAATCCTTATCAAATATCCCTACACTTGGTATTTGCTTGTCCTCAAGCAAATGTGCTTTGCCAATCAATTTATAAGTTAGGGGCATGAAGCATGGGTTTAACATAATTCACAACAAGTAAAAGCACCGCAATAGTCATAACAAGCACGGAAATTATATACTAGCACCTCACAAGGGGTGTTTGGATTCTCTCATCTCTCGGGTGTATATGAAATATAGTAAATGGAAATGGAAGATAAACACTCATTACCTAGCATAGTATATAGATTACCATAGGCTTGAGACTAGATCAAACCTCCACCGCTTTGGCGTAAGCACCTAGGAACAACTATCTAAGAGGTCTTTTCAAGGGTTGTAACGTTAGGTTTACGGTAGGGAAACAAAGGGTTTTGTTGGATAGGCGATTTAGTGGTGGCAAGTCAAAAATCTTATGTTACAAGCATGAAAAGAATGGCGTTGCTAAACCAAGACTCGACTCACTAAACTCTAAATAACTAACATACATAAATTGAAAAACATAAACATAAAGATAGATGTAGGATGGTAGTCCGTATGTTTTTTCTTCATTTTTTTTGCATACATTTTTTCTCTCTCATCCTCTACGATAACATCAAAATATAAGGGATTTATAGGAGCATCCCTAAACTTGAGTTTTTATTTCTCTAACACTAATTTGACCCGATTTGAAAAGATCAAAACAATTGGAGTATTTAATTACGTAAATAAAGAGAATTTTAATTTAACGTTCCTTCCCGTCACTCCATAAAATATTACTTTTGCCCATGAGTCCCAATCCTCCCAAAACTGTGTACAAAAGATATGACTCGACTTAGCAACCATGCAAGTAACTAGATAATTGAACTAAAGGTTTAGTAATGATAACAATAATGCACTAAAGGTGAGTGCATACAAGATAGGCTAAGGCGATTTGGGTGTACATTTGGGGGTGGATTGTAAACAATGCTCTTCATTGATATTTGGAAAATCGAAACATCACGAGAACCGCGAAAAGGATAGGCTCTGAGGGGTTAACTAGGGGTATCGTGTACTAAAGATGAGTACATCGCAAGGGTGTGGGGTAATTACTCGACCGATGTGGAAGATGTAATTATAATACAGGTTTCAAACAAGGGTTATCCTAATGCCTCTTATCATTTAGTTATTCCTAACTACACAAGTGTAGTCTCACTAGCGATCTCGGAATGCATCACAAAACAAGTTCTAGAATCTATTATACTACCGGTAAACTCTCTAAGTATTAAAGGTAAATGCTTTTATTCCTAAAGATCTAGGGGCGAACCTCACATTTTTTGGGTGGAATTTGAGTGGTAAACGGTTTTTGTGCTAGTCATATAACTCCTATCCATGAGACGCTTTATTAAGACTAAAGTTTTTGCTCGTACATGTCATAAAAAAATTTAAATTTGGTGCTAAAATTGCCCTAACGAATATTTCTCATAGTTTATTACACAAATGACCAAGGACAAGACAAATATTCAAGGATAAACATAGTTTCTAAGTTCCCGTTTTATTCTCCCTCCCTACACTTAAACTGAACATTGTCCCCAATGTTCCTCGAAAGTATCAAAGTTATGATAAAGGAAGGTAAGTAAAAGAGAAAGAAACTAATACTCCCCTGATTAGCTCGGTAGGATCCATGTGAAGTAGTGGTTAAATTCTTTCCCAAGAAGAATGTGTACGTGATAAGCTCCATCAAATATTGTGTTTCTTTTTCTTGCCAAATATAACCTGCACACTTTCAGAAAATAGACGAAACCTTCGCGTAAAATCAGCGGTAAAACTATATATGACACAACTACACTAAGATATAATGCTTGTGGAATGGATGTTTGCAGATTTTCTGGAAAATTAAAACCTGAGAATTTCCAAAATTTTATAAACAGCACATAAAATGAAAAAAATTAATAAGTTGTTTATGCTTGACCTGACGTCGTCAGGTTCTAATCCTGACGCCGTTAGGTTGTCATGATGAAACTGTCTGCTGCTTTTCTCGGAAAAATTACGGAAAAATTACATCTTTAAAACTCGAAAAAATTCTTGCAAAACATCCATTATGACTCGATACAAGCATTTGACTCTAACAAAACACATATACATCAATTTCAATAGTTGTAATTCTCATGTTCACGTTCTTTTAAAAATGTATGTAATCTTCCCTACACTTATCTTTTTTGTAAAATACCTTTATATGTAATTAAGACGAGGTTAAAGACAAAATAAAGCATTTTCACAAAATCAAACATGAGAATAAACAACAATGAAAAGATATATGACACACAAACAAGCAAACAATTAAGCATGGGCTGCGTCCCACGAAGCGCTTTTCTTTATTTACGAGTCTTATAGCTAGACTCGAAGTCGTGCTCCTACGTGACTTCTTTACCGTCATCTTCTTCCTCATGATGATCTCTATTGGGGTTTTCCATGTTATAGTAATGCCCTATTATGCATCTTTCTAAAAAGTCATCTCCCCCCAATCGGTTTTATATTCCGGTCCTAATTTCAAACAATCCTTATAGAATCCAAATATCTTATTCATCACATAATCTACTCCTTTCTCCTTATCCTCCTCATTCCTATAGTAGACCGATAGCTTAAGTTCCTTTTCATCATTGGATAGTCATGAAAATTTCTCAATCTTAAATGGCATTTGGTAAGCTATGTCATCGGTCTCATCCTTGAATCTAACTATCCCTAATGACAGATCATAAGTCATCCCGGTGTTTTCTATGAAAGGCTTTCCTAGAATTACGTGGGACAAGCTAGGATCTATGGCCGTACTAATATCCTCCACAATTATGAAATCCGTAAGGTACGTGAAACTACCTACATACACGAGAAATCCCTTAACTCTACCAAGAAAATTACAACTAACTCTATGATCATCGGGGTCTTACCTATTTGGGATAGGTTTCTTCATCACCCAATTATAGTATGTGCTAGCCATGATGTTTATTGGGGATTTGCGATCAATGTAGGCCTTTGCCACGAAAAGATGTCCTATGCAACATGGTATGTCGAGATTCCAAGAATTTCCCAAGATGATTCGAGGGCTTCTCCTAACATACATGTGATGAAGGTAGCGTACTAAGTGAGGGTGGCGTGAAAGTTCCTCTTCCGTAGGAAACTTATTGAAGTATTCATCACCTACTTCGTCTACTTCGTTGGGTGATTCTTCGTTAGGAGTTTCACTAATCTCAAGCATAGTCTCATGGTTCACTTCGTCCCTATTCCTATTTGGTTTCACTAGAGTGATGACATTGACGAATTGAACGTGCTTGGATGAAGAGGGATCCCTAGTTTCGAAATACTTACTTGGGTCCTTAATTTTCACACCAGAAGCTTCGGGAGAATGAGTCGAGATGGCATTAACCTTTTTGGTGGTCTTCCTATCACTATTGGTCATGGCTTTCAAAAGGTTATCTATCTTCCTATCCATCTCGGCTTATTGTTGGTTAAAGCGATCCGAAAGCTTGGCTATTTGAGCTTCTTGGGATGTAACTAGGTATTGCAACATCCCTTCTATGTTTTGTTGGCTAGGGCCGAGGGACCATGGGGAATTATTAGAGGTGAATTCTTTGGTTTGTCCCCAATTATAGTCGGGTTTGCCCCTCCATGCTTCTCGGGCATCATTGAAAGTCCTAGGTCCAGGTGTTGTGGGGAATCTCCCTCCCATTTTATTGGTACGTGAGGAATCATAGTCAACGGAAGCTTGTTCGAGGAGTCTCGTGCAAGTACGAGTGTCATGGGGACCAATACATAGCTCACACAAGGAAGAGACTTTGTTCACTTGGTGTGAAGACTTAGGATTATCGTAGAAGCTCATTAGGAATTTGACTTGAACTTCAAGTTCGAGCATCCTACGATTGGAAGTTTGTGAGTCAATGGGAGGCAAGGAGATTGCCTTGACGGTTTTAGGCAACTCACGGGGGTCATTCCAACTTTCGTTGTCATAGAGGGCAAGGTCCTCTATTGTGCCCCACGATTCTTCCGCGGTGAGATCACTAAGTTTGCCACCGGCCGCTTGGTCGATGGATTGCTTAGTTGAGAAGTTGACATGATTGTAAAAGATTTGGACTTAAGCCAAAGATCGATGCTGTGATGAGGGACTTTATGGAGCAAGTCCTTGAATCGAGTCCATGCATCGTAGAGAGATTCACCTTGACGTTGTTGGAACATCAATATTTCATTCCTAAGTTTAGTAGTTCTCCCCGGTGGGAAAAATTGGGTAAGGAAACGAGTGGTGAGATCATCACAACTTGAGATGGATCTGGCGGGAAGTCGCTCTAGCCATTTACTAGCTTGGTCTCGTAGAGAGAATTGGAAGAGACGCAAGCGCGTGGTCTCCAGTGTGGTAGCATCAAGGTCGATGGAATCAACGATTTTAAGGAAGTCCTTGAGATGCTGGTTAGGATCTTCGGAATGAAGTTCATGGAATGCACATCCGTTTTGCACCAACCGAATGGTGTCGGATCGTAGGGCCGTAGTTTGAGCTTGATCAGGGAGCTCAATGGTGTTCCTATAACCTTGGTGGCTTGGTCTAGAGTATTTACCAAGAGTACGGCCTCTTGGCGTGTCAATTGGTGGTGGGTCGATGGGAATTGGGTGATGAGGTGGCGGGTTATCACCTTCCATGATGAAAAGTGATGGGATTACTAACAAAGTCACGAAGACGGGGGATAGACTACAAGGAAGCTAAAAATGATAAAAAAAAATCTTACTTGATAGTAATCAAGCAATGGAACCTAAACGAGATAGAAATCTAACTAGCTATTCTATTCCCCGGCAGCAGCGCCAAAAACTTGATGCGCGTACGAAGCGCGTTTGGGGTCAAAGGAACTTCCTTTTCGTCGAGCAAGTTTTTCATCACCCTAGGCAGTGAACGTAATCGTTGTAGTGTAGTATTGGGTAAGCCTCGGGTATTGATATCGTTCTCTAGGGGAATAGGAATGCTAGCAAGAAGTGCATTACGCTAAGGTGAAGGTTGAGGATGATTATTTTTTATCTTTTATTGGTTTTTTAGAAAGCTAAGGGTAAAATCTCGGGGCAATTGGTTTGGGGGTGGTACTTCTACCGATTACTTCTACTATTTATTATCTAATACTACGGGTAGCAATGTCTATTTGATTGTGTGCTCGTATGATAATTAAAAATGTGTTTACCTAGATACTATTACTCTAGTTATCTTTTATTGTTGGTTGAATTGTCACGTCCTTATTCTTAACGCGTTGTGTTTTCTAAGGTCGTAGGGTGTGCCTTTGTCCTAACTCTTTGAGAATACCTTTAGGTTATTGCCTAAGGAAATCCTCTAGATTAATCAAAAACTAACTTTAAGGTTATCTTTGGATGTTTAGACTATGAAATCCTCTAAGTGATTCATAAACTAATGTTCACAAAGATTACTCAAGCATTCAAACACAACGATAGCCTAGTTTCACTCCTAAGCCAATTACAATTAAGATAAGAGACAACCAATCAATAATTAACAACTAGGTTTCATAGATCTAAGTAAGCACACAAGAAATTTAGCTAGACATGTTAAACAAGCAAGCATACACACATTCAATGGAAGACATAATGATACTAATGGATTATGTAACACCCTAGGCAAATCCCACATCGGCTGTGGCCTAGAGAGATGTTGGGCTCATAAGATAACATTCGCCTTACAATGACTCAAAGCATTTTGTGGTCTACTGCGGGTGGAGTTCTTAGGAATTGGCAGTTAAGCGTACTTATGTGAGAGTAGTACTTGCTTGGGTGACCTGCCGGGAAGTCTTCAAATGAGGCCACAAAAACAAATCCGTGAGCCTGTAGGCAAAGCGGACAATATTGTGGTTTAAGTAGGCGGGATGTTACAAGTGGTATCAGAGCCACTCCTGAGCCGTTCGGGATGGTGGGGCAAACCTCATCAAGGACGATGAGTCCCTAAGAGGGGGTGATTGTAACACCCTAGGAAAATCCCACATCGGTGTGGCACGAGAGATGCTAGGCTCATAAGATAACATTCGCCTTACAATGACACAACACGTTTTGTGGTCTCTGGGTGGAGTTCTTAGAACTGGCGATTAAGCGTGCTCATGTGAGATTAATCTTGGCTTGGGTGACCGAGAAGTCTTCAAATGAGGCCACAAAAACAAATCCATGAGCCTGTGGGCAAAGTGGAAAACATTGTGGTCTAAGTAGGCGGGATGTTACAGATTAAAACACTTATCTTGATGTGTAAAATAGGGTTTGGGACCCTAAGATACTATCCAAGTCGGACTACAAACGTTTAGGGTTTTTACTCCAAAAGTCTACCTCTCTAAATGCAGAAAAATCAAATTATATATATAAATTTACACTTGCGACGGCGTCGCTTTATAGTTGGGACGCTGTCAGATCGTTGTCATTAGGGTTTTCGTCTTGGCCAAGTTATCGATGGGACGGCGTCATGTTGTATTTGTGACGCCGTAGGGCTTCAGAGGACGTCTTCTCGATTACGGATCCGGTTAAATGCGAGATGAAAAGTCTTAGTGACGCCTTCCTCTTCAAAGCCCGACGTCGGTGTTGCGAGCAAAAAGTCCAGCCGAGCCGTCGGTGCATTATTTATCAAATCGAGAGAGAGGACGGCGTCGCCCTTTAGTTAGGGCGCGTCGCCTTCGGTTTAGCGACTTGAGTGGCTTCGATCTTGACTTTGCCATTTTCTTCATGTATTCACTCCTTTTCGTCCAAATATGCATCATTCCAGCATTTTGCTTTCAAAAGACCTAAAAAGTGAAAAGGAACGAAATTAAGCAGTAACGGATATAAAAGTGGTCGATTAAGGGCTTAAATGACCCCTTAAAAGTGTACGTTTTAAATCCTTATCAAATCCCTTTTGGATTATGAGGAATCATCAAAGTCAACCACCCGATCACATGGAAGTAGATACCTCTCTACCACCATCCTCGTCATATATTCCACCCCCACCACCTTTGGTTGAACTACCTCCACAAATTCTTCCTTCTTTTGAGAATCCTCAACCTTCCTCACTTAACCCTCCTCCTTTTGTGGAACCTCAAGCAAACCTTCCATCTCAAGCCATTCCATTTCTACCACCACCATTTCCGAGCCATGACAAAGATTGTTATCATTGTCAACATGTTGAAGGCTTGATACATGAACTACGTGAAGAGCAACGTTTCATGTTTTATCACCTCCTCGAACGTTTCGATGAAGTCAACAAACCTAAACAACCTTGAGCTTAAGGATTTAAATGTTGTCCTAGTCTTAAGCTTAACTTAGATAGTTTAGGAATCATATCTCATGTTTAAGTCATTCTCTTTGTTTTAGAGATATGTAGATCATTTCTCATGTTTTATTGAATGAAATTACATGTTATATGTCGTATTATCATTGGTGCCTTAATACGTAACTCACTTTTGATGTTAACATCACATTTTACATCACCATTGTTGTCTTAAGCTCACAGACAGACGGATCCCTCAGTTTAGCTTAGACAGATCCCTCCAAAGGAGGAACCGTGGGATCCGTGCAACAGAAGACAATTTTATTACTAACTTATGTCTTATTTGCAGGAAATTATGCATTATATACTTGTTTTCTAACCTTTGTTTTGTAGATTTTCAATATACACATGAAGACTTTGACACCCTTAGCTAGGGGGAGTTTCTTGTCAAAGTAAAACATTTGAAATACTTTCACATAGGATTACAATAACTACATGATGTCCTCCTTGCAAAGGAGCACTCTTCAAGGGGGAGTGTTGTTCCCTATTCACTATCGTTTAAAAACAGTTAAGTTCTTAAAAACAGATAATAGTGAATCAATGACTGAAATGTAATGTAAGTAAAACACACTGATAAATTTTCAACATAATATTCTTTATAAGAAATCAATCAAAAGAATACATTACCCAAGTACTTGCGAAATAGTACTTAGGATTGAAATGACAAAGGGTTGGTACTCCTCACGAAGCTCAGGCTAAGTCTGAGCACAACTATTATGGAACCACTGAGCTATCTCAGGGACTGATTTGTATTTGGAGGAGTGAAAGATGGCTTGTGTGTGTGTGTGTTTTATAATTCACAAGCTTGAATCTTTCACTCCATATCTTATGCTATTTATACAAGTATGAGTATTAACTTTATCCTAAGTGACAATCGACATTTCGAAGACAAAATATCGATGTATTTTGTCTCGCATTCTAAATACTATATTACGTAAGAGACAAGGTTGCTTTCCATAAGTCGCTGATGACACTTGCCGATAGTTTACCATTTAGGGAAAGTTGACTTTGGTTGATAAAGACTTCGTCTTATCGATTCAAACTTGTCCCGCCTTATCCCGCTCATTCTTGATCTTCATTGCCTTGATCTTCTACTTGAGTTTGTCTTGATGTAAGTAGTTGGTGAGGAGTTTAGGGATTCGGTGAGTATTGTCATCACCATTGAATCCACCATCTTATTCTTGACTCGGTCTTCACCCCTTAAGTTCCGCCTCATCGAGGGAGAGACTTCATCTTCGCCTCTTCTTGAGTATCTCGAAGATGGCTCACTGAGAGACTATGCACTCAGTGAACTGTTAGTGTTTAACGGTCTAAACACTTAGGGTATTTTCTATTCAAATCCTAGACTTAAGGGGTTTGGGTATTTACTGAACCCAACAATGTCCCCCTATTTGGATATACAAATAGCCTAAGTGTTTGATCAGTGTAAGTGAGCAATTGGCTTCTTCCTACACTGAATGTACTAATGAACATAATAAGGAACACTGAATATTTTAACAAAACATACATCGTTTATTGATCAATTATATATTTCCTATCACTAGTACAAAAGATAAATGATAATGATGTCAATCAAGATGGATCCCCCAGTGCTTCAAGTTTGACTTTCTTTGTGATGAGTGTTTCTTTGTCAGAGTGCTCTCTTATCTTGGCGTTTAAGTCAGCACAGAACCTGACGTTTGTAGGAGTCTGAATTTGAGAGGCCACTGGTATGTAGCTCAGCATTGTAGCCACCCCTGCCTGATCAACGTCCCTCCACCTTTGGAATGATGGGTTCCCATAGACATCAATAAAGAAAAGTCCTCTTCGTGCTTTTCTATCACAAGACAGCTTACAAACTTCACACCTTTGGTAGCTCCCTATTGCATTCGGTCCGAGGCACTTTGATCTCAGCTCGAACTCAACCCTCTTTCGTTTGCCTTGTGATGATTGAGGTTGAGATCCTCGAGGTGCGATTAAAGCAGTGAATCCCGTATTGTTGGTGCTTCCTCGTCTTTCATACCTTTTGCTAAGCATTTTCATCGCCTCCTTAACCACCACATTCTCGCTTCTTTTCAATGATAGGACTAAGCTCATCGAGTTCGGTGATCCCAAAGTCGGTGAATTTTAGGGATCATGAACCTCGAAGTGTCTTTATCATCCCCACAGACATTCATTGCCGTGGTTTGGACTTGGGATGATTCGACATTAGTGATTTTCTCAAGTAGCCTTCTTGTCATTGACCGATTGTAGTGGTCAATTCTTTCTTGCCCGATGGTTGTAACTCTTTTGTTCTTTTCATCTAACCTCTTTCTCATTTCAAACCATTTGAGTACTCGAGCATCCTTGAACTTCGTCTGCTCGACCCTTTTCAAGCTTCTTAGGATCAATTCTAATGTTCTCAGCTTCCTCAGCAACAACTTGTACCAATGCTTCTATGCTCTTTCTTTCTTCCTCAGCTAGTTTCCTCCTCCTTTCTTCCTTAGCAAGATAGGTACTTAGCTGTTGTGGAGTGAGCAGGTACTCAGTGTTGCCGATCATATAGGGGATCTTCTCAGGCTCAGGTGTTTGCATTATTGCCTTTCCTTTGTCATGGCCTGAAGAAGATGATGCTACCAATGGTGGTGTTGTTGTCATGATTGTTGTTGTTGGTGGGACTGATGATAAGGGTATTGCTGAAACTGGTGGGAGTGAGTAAATAGGTGTTGCAGATACTGGTTGAGCTGGCTCCCCCTAAGTATGAGAGGGAGTCTCTTCAGTGGTCATCTCCCCCTCAACTGTTACCGCAACATTAGTAAGAGCAAGAGTTGCCTCGGACACTGGGGGAGTTGGAGTGGCTTCACCTTTGAGGGCTTGATAGATCTCAGTGACCATAGCCTTGATATTAGTTGTATCTTTTTGAAGACCAATGACCTTTTCTGCCAAATTAGCTTAAGAGAGTTCCAAGGCAGTTGATAACGCTACATGTGTCGTTCGGGGTCAAAGGAACTTCCTTTTCGTCGAGCAAGTTTTTCAACACCCTAGGCAGTGAACCTAATCGTTGTAGTGTAGTATTAGGGTAAGCCACGGGAATTGATATCGTTCTCTAAGGGAATAGGAATGCTAGTGAGGAGTTACTACGCTAAGGTTGGGGTTGAGGAAGATTATTTTTATCTTTTATGTTTTTTAGGAAATGGAAAAGTACGAATCTCGGGGTTTGGATTTGGGGGGTTGGTATTTCTACCGATTACTCTACTATCTAATTATCTAATTAACTAAGGTGAGGGTAGTCTATGTCTAATTATTGTGTTCTCGTATGATGATTTAAAGATGTGTTTACTTAGGTTTTATTACTCCTTAATTATCTCCTATTGATGGTTGAATTGTCACGTCCTTATTCTTAATCGCGTTGTGTGTCTAAGGTCGTAGGGTATGCGTTTATCCCTAACTCTTTGAAACTACCAAAGGGTCTCGTCTACAAAATCTCTAGGATTTATAAACTCTAACTCTAAGGTACTATTTGGATGGTTTAGCCTACAACTACTCTAGGTGTTATAGTCTAAGGTTCACAAAGATTAATCAAGCATTAACTACACAACGAATGACATATCGCATTACTAGATCATTAACAATTAAGATAAGAGACAACCAATCAATATTCAATAGTTAAGTTTCATATACCTTAAGCAAACACACAATTAAATTAGCCGGACATGGAGAACATGCAAGCATACACACAAATAATTGAAGACATAATTGAATTAATGAAGTAAAACACTTATCTTGGTGTAAGATAGGGTTTAGAACCCTAAAATCTTGTACAAGACAACCTTCGTTCGGTTTAGGTTTTACTCCAAAAGACTACACTGAAAACTAAAAATTCGGATTCTATATATAAGATTACATTCGCGACGGTGTCACCTTATGATTTGTGGCGCCGTCGGTCGCCGTCATTAGGGTTTCGTCTTGGCCACGTTAGTCTTGCGACGGCGTCACCTAATGCTTGTGGCGCCGTCCTCTTGACCTCTGGCCGTGCGGATCAAATCTAGGCCGCCCGAGTTGCGACGACCTACTCTTTTAAAGCGACACCGTCACTTGAAAATAAGCAATTTAGCTCTTGTATCATCACAACATGTGCTCACGGCGTCGCAGATAACACCGACACCGTCCCTTGTGTTTTAGCGACTTGAGTGTCTCGATTCTTAACTTTGGCCATTTTCTTTGTATATCGCGCCTTTTCGTCCAAATAAGTGCCATTCCAAGCAATTTGCCTTCAAGAGACCTAAAAGTGAAAAGGAGCGATATTAAGTAATAACGGATACAAAAGTGATCAAATAAGGGCTTAAACGAACCCTCAAAAGGTACATTTAAAACCTTATCAAATATCCCTACACTTGGTATTTGCTTGTCCTCAAGCAAATGTGCTTTTAGCCAATTAATTTATAAGTTAGGGGTCATGAAGCATTGGTTTAGAACAATCCACAACACATATAAGCCCATGAAAGTCATAACAAGCAAGGAAATTACATACTAGCACCTCACATGGGGTGTTTGGGTACTACATCTCTCGGTGTATATGAAATATAACAAGTTGGAAATGGAAGATAAACACTCATTAACCGGTCCTAGTACATAGATTACCATAGGCTTGAGAATAGATCAAACCTCCATCGCTTTGGCGTAAGCACCTAGGAAAGACTATCAAAGAGGTCTTTTAAAGGGTTGTAATGTTAGGCTTACGGTAAGGAAACAAAGGGTTTGGTGGGATAGGCTATTTAGTGGTGGCAAGTAAAAAATCTTTATGTTACAAGCATACTAAGAATGGCGTTGCTAAGCCAAGACTCGACACTCTAAACTCTAGATAACTGAAACAAACAAACATAAATTTAAAGGATAGATGTAGGATGGTAGCCCGTTTTTTTTTTCAACACTCTATTTTTTTCTTTTTCTCTTTTTCTAATTTTTTTTTTTGATTTTTTTTTTCATACACTTTTACTCTACCATCCTCTACGGTAACATCAAAATGATAGGGTTTATAGGCACATCCCTACACTTGAGTTTTTATTACTCTAACACTAATTTGACCCGAATTGAAAAGATCAAAACACTTGGAGTACATTATTACGCAAATAAAGGGAATTTGAATTTAACGTTCCCTTCCGTCATTTCATAAACTTTAACTTTTCCCATGGGTCCCAATCGTCCCAAAGCGTATACAAGGATATGACTCGACTTAGCAACTTATGCAAGCAACTAGATAATTGAACTAAGGGTTTTAGGGTGATAACAATAATGCACTAAAAGTGAGTGCATACAAGGTAGGCTAAGGCGATTTGGGTGTACATTTGGGGGTGGGGTGTAAACAATGCTCTTCATTGATATTTCGGAAAACCGAAACATCACGAGAACCGTGAAAAAGATAGGCTCTGAGAGGTTAACTAGAGGTATCGTGTACTAAAGATGAGTACAACGCAAGGGTGTGGGGAAATTACTCAACCGATGTGGAAGAAGTAATTATATTACGGGTATCAAACAAGGGTTATCCTAATGCCTCTTATCATTTAGTTATTCCTAACTACACAAGTGTAGTCTTACTAGCGATCTCGGGATGCATCACAAAACAAGTTCTAGAATCTATTATACTACCAGTTCACACACTAAGCATTAAAGATGAATGCTTTAATTCCTACTAATATAAGGTGATCCTCGCATTTTGGGTGGAATTTAGGTGGTAAAGGGTTATTGTGCTAGTCATGTAACTTCCTATCCATGAGGCGCTTTTGTTAAGACTAATGGCCCACTCCTATATGTCATGAAAATTTTTAAATTTGGTGCCAAAATTACCCTAACCGACATTTTCTCATGGTTTATTACACAAATACAATTGGACAAAGCAAATAATCAAGGATAAGCATAGTTTCAAAGTTCCGTTTTATTTTCCTCCTACACTTAAATGAACATTGTCCCCAATGTTCCACGAAAGTATCAAAGTTATGATAATAGAAGGTAATTAAAAGCGAAGAAACTAATACTCCCTTATTAGCTCGGTAGGATCCGTGTGAAGTATTGGTTAAATCCTTTCCAAGAAGAATGTATGCGTGAAAAGCTCCTTCCAACCTTATGTATCTTCTTCTTGATAAATAAAACACGCACACTTGAAGAAAACAAAGCGAAACCTTCGCGTAAAATTGGCGGTAATAATATATATAAGACTCCACTAAACTAGGATATAATGCTTGTGGAATGGATGTTTAAATTTACGGAAAATTAAGACACAGAAAATTCCAAAGTTTATAAGTAGCTCGAAAACGAGGAAAAGTAATCGATTGTTTTGCTCCTTCACGCCGTCAGTTGCTATCTGACGCCGTCGGTTATCTGACAAAAATTGGTCTGCGATTTTCGGAAAAATTACGGAAAATTTACATCTTTAAAATGGAAAAATTTACGCAAAACATCCATTATGACTCGATACAAGCATTTGACTCGAACAAACACACATGTATATCTTTTAATTAATTGCAATTCTCATGTTTACGTTTCTTTTGAAAACGTGTGTAATCCTCCCTACACTTATCCTTTATGTAAAATACCTTTATATGTGATTAAGACGAGGTTAAAAACAAAATAAAGTATTTTTACAAATTTAAACATGAGAATAGACAATCAATAAAAGATATATGACACAAACAACAAGATAATCCAATCACGTTATAGAGGAACCACGCCACATGCAAATTCACATACACATCGAATCGTTCAAAGTTCAACAAAAGTTAAGATATCCTAAATTATTACATGCCCAAATAAAAATTGTTCCAACAACCAACCATACTTAGCCATAAACAATCCATGAACAAATACATGAGTCACTGAGGAGGGGGTCCATAACGATAATCATAACCAGGGGGAAGATGGCCCAAATACCCATAGGGTGAATAATCCTCCTCATACAGAACCGATCGATCCGGAGATGTGGGTCAAGCTAATCACGCATGGACGGATCTTGCGCTCGACAAGTATGGTCATAGGTCCGGCTAGCTCTCGGTCTGCTTGTGCCATCCATGTGTCCATCGGCCCATCCATTCTCCTGGTAGGCTGCCAATCCCACTGGACATCAGCCGGTGGCGTCAGCGAAGCCTCTGCTTCACCCCTATTTGGTGTCTTTGGTATTGTGGCTCCTCATCATCGTCGTCATCACCACCCCGAATGTTGGGTGAGCATGGAACCACGCGTAACCTCTACCATAATCCATGAGGACATCCATAGCTTTTGAGACTTAGCTTTGGCGACCTTGGTGCTTTGCCACCGCATTAAAGTACTGTGGTACCTCCCGCCAATACTCCCAAGGATCGGGCTAGCGGGTGATAAGCATGCCTCCATATACCCTATCCTCCAACCTTATTCCACTAGCGGTCCTCAGTAGTCGGCCAACCGAATGGGATGTTGCGGTGCACACCCTCGACCAATATGCGATAACGATAGAATAGGTCGAGCAAGGTGACACGATGACCCGTGGCATGGCGCCACGTGATAGAGAAGGAGGCGGCGGTGCACGAGCCTAACCCTCGGATCCGGATCGTGAGGCGGTACTCGATGGCGTACTCCCCATCGACTATCGTGTTCAGGCGAATACCCAACATGTCGTCCCTATGGGTAACCCCAGCTGCCAATTGAGCCCTAAAAACATCACTCTCAGTATTCCCAGATGCATATAATCCCAACCTCCATCGAAACTCAAGTATCGACATAGCCCTCCATTCCCCTCCTAACCTAAATCGGATCCCCTGAAAATCAATGTTATCCCAACATGAATTAATATCCATCAGATAAGATGCGTTAAATTCACGCACCAACTCGCCATACACGGGCTCTCGTATCTTAAACAGCCTCTCCCACTGGGGATAAGTGAACTTGTCCCTCCTAAAACTGTTCGAAAACTCCCTAGCCAAATCATTCTCCTCGAGAAATGCCTAGTCCAAAACAGCCCCTGAATCAATAGTCTGATGAAGTAAATCATTGTAACGGGCTTGACATCCTTCCTCGACAAATACCCCCCACCCAACGATCGTGTCAACAATGTTTTCCTGCGCGCTAGAAGACTATCCCCTAGTTCTCTTTACCCTTATGCTCATCTGAAACAGGAAATCAAATATGTGGAGAACAAATGAGTAACATTCGCGATGCTAAAGATGACACCAGCAGGTGCTGACGGCGTCGCAACATACACCTAACGCCGTCAGCTCGACCAAATTTTGAATCCGACATTTGCGAGGGAAAAGTCCAAGTTTTTAACCATAACCCTTGACCCAAACACCTTTGTTGCAGCAACAATGGTATAATGGCTATGTGGTTTTGATTCCTAAGCCGTCACGGCTTCTCGCAAGGTTAACCCCATATGATAACACTATTATTCGCCTAATCTTAAGCCTAGTTAACAAGATTCATAGGCGATGTTTAGCATAAATCAAATTAGTTGGGGTTTTCGGATTGAAAAAGAGGGGAAAACAAAATTGAGCATGAATTAGGACAATTGAATAGACAAAGATCAGCGTATATCACTTACCTTGTGGAGATTGGCGTGGCAAAATAGTGAATTTGATGTGGAGAAATCGTGTTGGTGTGGTGTGTGGGCGGATAAAAATGTGTAGGGTAAAGAATGAAAGAGATGGGTGATGTATTTATCCGTACGATGCGGCTTGGCGATGGCGTCACTCGTTATGTGTGTGACATCACGCCCAAATTTTATTAAAGAAAATAGTTTTGTTAATCCTTGGGATCAAAAATCGATTACTATCTTTGACAAAAATTTTGGTTTTATTTTATGACCTATTTTGCCAATACACCCGTAATATTCACGATGGTAAGTAATGCATATGTAAAATTGTCTTTCAATTGTAATCCTAGAAATTCCGAAGTATCGGGTGTGAGGGTTCTTTGATCCTGGTTTAAAACCGAAAGACCTTTTCCTAATATTGGGAAAATTGGGGAGTGACACGTGCACCATTCCAACAAATATGTTCCTGGGGAACAAGCGGGGAGTGTTGATACAGGAATTAAGACAAGGATGTGATTCCTTGGGGAGTTTTGTCATGCTTCCTAGAGTTGGAGAGGGTCTAGGTGTCATCCCAACGTTTTCCGGTATCGCATATACCTTTTCTACCTTTTTAGGTGTATTGTTCCTTGCGATTTCTTCACGGATTTTCAGCATGAAGTTGTCAGCTAGACCCAAGAAAGTGTCATGAGTCTTTCGTGTCCCGAGCTTGAGCGTCTTATTTCCTTTTCTTGCTTGTGGACAAATGTCAACATTATGTCCTCGAATTCATCTTGCCGGGACTTTCTTGGGAGCAGAAATTCCTTGACCGTTTTCACATGCTTATCAGCATGGGCGGTTATTTCCATTAACGCATTCACTTGGGCCTCTATACTCATAATGTCTTGTGCTTGGGACGTTGACCCGTTCTCTTGGACAACTGGAATTTCCCAACCTTCCTCTTCATATTGAGCTAGGTCCTCAATAACCTCCCAACATGCTTCAGCATTGAGGTTACTTAGCCTTCCACCGGCGGCATAATCAATGGTTCGTTGGAGGGAGAGACTGACATGATCATAGAAGAGTTGGACTTGTAGCCAAAGATCAATGTCGTGATGAGGGACTTTATGGAGTAAGTCCTTGAATCGAGTCCATGCTTCGTAGAGAGATTCACCTTGACGTTGTTGGAACATCAAGATGTCATTCCTAAGCTTAGTGGTTCTCCCCGGTGGGAAAAATTGAGCAAGGAAGCGAGAGGTGAGATCATCCCAACGTAGACGCGTGGTCTCCCGAGTAGTAGCATCAAGGTCGATGGAATCGACAGTTTTAAGGAAACCCTTAAGATGCTGATTAGGATCTTTGGAACGAAGTCCATGGAATGTACATCCGTTGTGCACCAACCGGACGGTGTCGGATCGCAGGGCCGTAGTTTGGGCTTGGTCGGGAAGCTCAATGGTGTTCCTATAACCTTTGTGGCTAGGTCTGGAGTATTCACCAAGAGTACGGTCTCTTGACGGGACAATGATTTAAGGGGGGTTATCACCTTCCATGCTGAAAAGTGATGGCTTACGAACAAAGGTCACGAAGAAGGGGGATAGACTATGAGGAAGCTAAAATTGAGAAAAAATTTACTTGATAGGAATCAAGCAAAGAAACCTAAGCGAGGTGGACTACTAACTAGCTATTCTATTCCCGGCGGCGCCAAAACTTGATAACGCTACTGCGTCGTTCGGGTCAAAGGAACTTCCTTTTCGTCGAGCAAGTTTTTCAACACCTAGGCGATGAACCTAATCGTTGTAGTGTAGTATTAGGGTAAGCCACGGAATTGATATCGTTCTCTGGGGAATAGGAATGCTAGTGAGGAGTTACTACGCTAAGGTTGGGGTTGAGGAAGATTATTTTTATCTTTTATGTTTTTAGGAAATGGAAAAGTACGAATCTCGGGGTTTGGATGTGGGGGGTTGGTATTTCTACCGATTACTCTACTATCTAATTACCTAATTAACTAAGGTGAAGGTAGTCTATGTCTAATTATTGTATGCTCGTATGATGATTTAAAGATGTGTTTACTTAGGTTTTATTACTCCTTAATTATCTCCTATTGATGGTTGAATTGTCACGTCCTTATTCTTAATCGCGTTGTGTGTCTAAGGTCGTAGGGTATGCGTTTATCCCTAACTCTTTGAAACCACCAAAGGGTCTCGTCTACAAAATCTCTAGGATTTATAAACTCTAACTCTAAGGTACTCTTTGGATGGTTTAGCCTACAACTACTCTAGGTGTTATAGTCTAAGGTTCACAAAGATTAATCAAGCATTAACTACACAATGAATGACCTATCGCATTACTAGATCATTAACAATTAAGATAAAGGACAACCAATCAATATTCAATAGTTAAGTTTCATATACCCTAAGCAAACACACAAGTAAATTAGCCGGACATGGAGAACATGCAAGCATACACAAAAATAATTGAAGACATAATTGAATTAATGAAGTAAAACACTTATCTTGGTGTAAGATAGGGTTTAGAACCCTAAAATCTTGTACAAGATGACCTTGGTTTGTTTTAGGTTTTACTCCAAAAGACTACACACCTGAAAACTAAAAATTCGGATTCTATATATAAGATTACATTAGCGACGGCGTCACCTTATGATTTGTGACACCGTCGTGGTCGCCATCATTAGGGTTTCGTCTTGGCCACGTTAGTCTTGCGACGGTGTCACCTTATGCTTGTGGCGTCCTCTCTTGACCTCGGCCGTCTCGGATCAAATCTAGGCCGTGCGAGTTGCGACGACCTACTCTTTTAAAGCGACACCGTCACTTGAAAATAAGCAATTTGGCTCTTGTATCGTCACAACATGTGCTCTAACGGCGTCATGAGATAACACTGACGCCGTCCCCTTGTGTTTCAATGACTTGAGTGTCTCGATTCTTGACTTTGGCCATTTTCTTCGTATATCTGCGCCTTTTCGTCCAAATAACTGCCATTCCAGCAATTTCCCTTCAAGAGACCTAAAAAGTGAAAAGGAACGATATTAAGTAATAACGGATACAAAAGTAATCAAATAAGGGCTTAAACAACCCCTCGAAAAGGTACATTTTAAAACCTTATCAGCAGTCATTCTAGGCCCAAGATTACAAGCCATTAAAGATGATGCCTTAGACAAAGTAGTCACCTGAGCATCCAAAGAACCCAGTGTAGCCTTGTTAGGATCGTTTCTATGGTTGATATGGTGAATCGGGAGGTCGGGGAAGATGAAAGAACATCTTCATCATGTTAGAGAGAGAAGCTAGAGAGAGAAGGGAAATACTATGTGTTTATTGATAAGAAAGGTGAAGTTTAAACAAAGAGATCTCACCCCTCCATGGAAGTATGGAGGGTTTATATCCCAAACACATACAACTATGGGTAATTGACATAACAAGCCCATGTGTTTGAGGTAACAAAGATAGAAATAGTAATCCCGTCAATGTCGTTCCATTTACGAGTTAGGAGCGATTCCAACAATCTTCCCCAATGGGACGACATAAGGGATTACTTACAACATTTACTACAAATATAGAAAACAAATAAAGAAAGGTCTTCATAAGCTCTTCAAGTCTTTGAGGATGATGAAAGGTTACGCTCTTTGTCTTCTTCGGTACCTTGACTTGAGAACCGTTTTCTTCACTTGTAGGCAAATGATGTAATATGCATAAATTGGATTAACTTCCCCAATTCATGCCGCATGTCTTTAGCGACTTCTCCGTACACTCCTTTTTGGCGAAGTTTCAGATCGACTTCCCCAACCGACAACCGCCTTCTTGATTCAAAACTTTGATGTAGTGAACATTTCCTCTAACTTTTGAAGTTTTCAAGACGCAATGAATTTGTAGATGAGCGATAAACCACACAAGGTAAATCGACTTGTTGCGGAAAATCCGTTCGGGGTAACATGCAAGAAATCAACAAGATCTTCTCACGTATGTAGATGCTTCACACCAAACGAGACCACGAAAGACTAAATGAAACGACTTCCCCGAATGTTGCGGTCTATCGGAATAGTAGTTACGGTTAATCTGCAATTACTCGATAAAATGACCGTGTGTAAGGCATCATAACATCCTATTTAGGTAAACTTCACACACGATAACTCGTGAAAGTGAGGCGATAACACCAAAGTGATACGTTTGAACCACAAATCGTCTCATTTCTTCCCCGATTGAAGAAATTCATGAAAGGAAGCGGGTTTTCGAAAAAAATCCAAAACATCAAAGAAGCAAGGAACACCTATACTCTCTTCCCCGATGTTTTCAACGAATCGAGAATCATACACCACGTATGTTGATGATGAAATTGGAACATCGAAACCATGTATGTTCAATTAATCGAACAAGTGTGAAGTACCATAAATATCTTTTGAGAATCATTGCGATAAAAACTTCTCTACTCGTGTATACTCTTCTCGTTAACTCTTTCTGAGCCCATTATCATTCTAACGGCTTTTTGTAGTGACTCTTGATGGAAAACCCAATATGACGAACTTGAGACTCAAGTAGTATAACCCGAACTTGTGACTTAAACTTGCACTATTGTCGAGACGAAGAACCCTTTTTCTTAACTCCATCGAAAAAGGTAAACTTAAAGTTTCTCAAATTATCCACACCTTAGTGTGACACTTGAGCACAACAACGTAACTCCTTAAAAGTGATAGTTATAAGTCGTGAGTACAACAACGTAACTCCTTACATCGAGTTCAACTAGATAACTCAAGTCTTTGTCTTTCGTAACAGTTAAAGCTCGAACAAGGATCTCGAAGAATCATGCATCCAACCAACCCCGATATCTTCAAGATACTAAGTACACGCACCCGTGATATCCCACTTCAACCTCAAATAAATAATAGTGAATTCTCGCCGTAATCACATCTTGCGGTTAAACGCCCAAAACTAGCCTTTGTTAACGGTTTAAATGAACTTGATAATGGTTTCCCGATCTTGTCAAAAATTGTATCATCGTGAAAATTTATCATACCAAAATACCACCTTTATAACAAAATAATTTTGCTTCCAAAAAAATGTTGTTAAGAACAATTCGGATAAACAGTATTTTGTTACTCCAAAGAGCATCAACCAATCACTTTAGATGATGATTCAACCCATCATCTATCTAGTCCACGATCAAAATCAGAAAGCCCAATCTAATGAAACAGTTACCTGAAGCCCAAACACCAAAGTGAAATAATTTCGGCCCACCACATATTCCATTCGATTCAGTAATAGCCCATTCCATATCAAACATTATCCCTAAAAGGAACGGGTATAAAATAGAACAAGCATAACCCTAATATTATTTCAACCACTTACTATCCCTAATCTCAATTAGGTCCGCCCCCCAGCAGCACACACAAACATATTCACAAACCTCAAATCAGCGCCTCATTCATCTCATTCTTAATATCCTCAATCCCTAATCATAAAATACAATCCGCTCCTCATCAATCATTCGTAACCCAATAAGAAGCAGCACCATCATATTCACAATCCAACACCACGAAATAATTATAAAAGATTCGGCATATTGTTCTTCACAGGTAGGAATAAACATTTGTTGTGATTTTTTTTTTTTTTTTTTTATTTGAATCGAAATAAAGAATAAGCATAACATAATTGTTTTGGCTTAATCTTTAAATACGAATATTAAAAAGTGAGTTTAATCTCAACAAAGATCTATGATGATATAACTTCTTTGAGTACAAAGATCTTTGATGGTCTTCTATTAACCAAGAAGGATCTGAGAGAAAAAAAAAAACGAATGAGGGAAAGAATGAGAACCGAAAATGATTCTTGTTCTTTCTTTGAACAATTCGAAAATTTGACAATCCGAGATTTAAAGTTGCTTGTTGTGATAATGTTGTGTAGTTGTCATGAGGAGTTGAAGATGAGATAAGAATACATGAAGTTTGAAATGGGATTGAAGTTGATGTTGGTTTCGGACTGATTTCATTTTCTTAATCGAGTGCTTATTTCTTACATTTCTTATCATGAACTGATGATGGTTATAATTAGACTGAGGTTCAATGAGTCGGTATATTGGTTGTGGTCGAGTCTAAGTTATCTTTACGCATAACTGCTTCTTCTTGTCATTTTTACGCATAAGGTTTTTTGAAAAAATCTTACGCGTAACTTTTTTCCTTTATGCGTAAGCACTTATTCTTATGCGTAAAGCATGTTAAGCGTAAGCCTCTTGCTTATCGTAAGCCTCTTGCTTATGCGTAAGCCTCTTGCTATCGTAAGCCGGACTTAGCGTAAGCCTAGCTTAGCGAACGCACGCAGTAACATTTTCACGCGTAACTTCACAGCTACGCGTAACAACTCTGTAGATCCTCCTTATGCGTAGAAAAAGGGTTTTGACCCTTTGACTTTTTTTTCCGGCGATGTATTCTGACCAAAAATCCGTCTAAGTTCATATGACCCAGAAAAAAAGGCATAAAGACACCGTTTGACCACAAGACATTCACACGAGATGGACAAAATATCGTACGAGTTATGATTAAAAACTGTTTGTGAACAACAAGGATACAAAGCAGTTATGACCCATAAAATTATTTTGACCATAAATGATACATTAAAAAAGTCTTGTACAAAACTGCTAAACACAAAAGTATATGAAAGGTTAAAAAGCTTAGTTTTAACAGATTTAACAAGAACGATTTTAACAAGATATATCACCAAAAAAAATCAACCAATGATAAAAAACCGACCTTGCTCTTGATACCAATGTTAGGATCGTTTCTATGGTTGATATGGTGAATCGGGAGGTCGGGGAAGATGAAAGAACATCTTCATCATGTTAGAGAGAGAAGCTAGAGAGAGAAGGGAAATACTATGTGTTTATTGATAAGAAAGGTGAAGTTTACACAAAGAGATCTCACCCCTCCATGGAAGTATGGAGGGGTTTATATACCCAAACACATACAACTATGGGTAATTGACATAACAAGCCCATGTGTTTGAGGTAACAAAGATAGAAATAGTAATCCCGTCAATGTCGTTCCATTTACGAGTTAGGAGCGATTCCAACAAGCCTGAAGAGACTAAACTGAAGACTGAAGACCCTGAATATTGGCAGATTGGAGCATATCAATGAGTTCAGTGAGACGTGATGAATTATTCACGTATACTTCAGTGGCCTCCAGCACTTTGGAATTGAGTGCTGGGTCTTCTTTGACAGCATCCCTGATTTCATCAATTGTAATGCCACAAGTCTGAAGATGCTTTAGAAATTTAACCAGATTTTCATCCAGCCTGTGAAGATGTTGGTACATGAGATCTCTATGTTCATCAGTGTTTGCATCAAAAGCATGTACCTCGATTTTCAGTGCTGTGCATAGTCGGCAAAGCAACTTTAGTGTGTTTATCCCATAATGTTTCAAGAACCTAGAGTATAGCTTCCTTGAAGCTTTAGTGATCCACATAACAAGTTGCCTTTACATCGCTGGAAGAGTATTATAAAACTTTCGAATTCTTCAAGACAGAAGATGCGTAAGAGTCGAGTCATTATCTTGATTTGGAAAGGTGACTCTTTAGGTTCTTGTGGATCGCCGATGCTCTTGTTTAGTTTGAACGTCGGCGTCCACTTCTTCTCCTCCCGATAGTATTTCATCTTCACCGTCGACTTGTTCTTCATCGAGAATAAAATTTTGTTAACCTCAAAGAATCGTTAGTAAACCGGTGATGGTGATGGGTTCCATATCGTGGTGGTTTTAATCCTACGAGTCTTTGTCACCGTTGCTCCTTCAAGCACCGTGGGTGTTTCCAGTGCTATCCCTAGAAGCGATGGCGGTGAGATCCCTATCGGCGGGTTGTTCATTTCCTCTCGAGTCTTTGGGATCATTCGATTGGCCTCGGACAAAAGTCGTGATTTGCGAAAGTCCTCCTCAAGCAGTGGAAGGCGCCCCCACCAATGGTTGTATGTTTCCTACGGATCTTGGGAGTAGTAGTTGGGACCAAGGGCACCGACTATGATTTATCAGTGTCCTTCGTTGTCACCAGGGTGGATGTTGCTTGGTCTCCTTTGGGTGTCTGATCAGTCTTGGGCTTTCTTTGCCTTTTGGGCTATGTTCCTGATGCCTCAGGGCCCTGAGACTTGGTTTTGGTCTTAGTACAAGTTTTAGACTTCCTCTTTCTCCTTTTAGGAGCAGGGTTAGGGGACACTAAGTCCCTCTGGTTGTTTACAACAACCATATGGGTCGTCAATTCAATTTCAGTGACTTGGGATGGGTCTTTTTGAAAATTTGATTGACTCAGGATACCAGGTAAAGCAGTGTATTTGTATTCCTGAGGGTAATTGCAACCCAGTAACACTTATAAAGCATATGATACAAACCTAGGATACGAAACATATTTCATCCTAGATTTGCTTAGTAGCTTGGTTACGAGATCACTGAAAATGATCTCCCCTATGTCGACAGTGACCCCGTTCATCAAGAAATATGCCACCATCAACTGAATAGAGTTAACTTGTTCAGTGGATGAGTGGTTCCCCCCAAGAACCTGAATCACAAATGTGAACAGGATCCTCCAAGCCACGGGAAATGAGTTATTGGTGACAAGGGTCTTGTCAAAAAACTTTGGATCTAAAACAATTCGTTTTAACCTATCCTTAACTGTGGAGGGTTCAGGATGGGCAACATAGTTCCCAGAATTATAGTCTAACCCTGTTGAAGTAAAAAAAAAATTATAGTCCAGGGTGACTGATCTTTCCCCATTAAAAAGACTGAATTTGATGAGATACTCCCCGAGTGGTCGTAGGTCGGCCTCATCGATGAGGTGTCGGGTCATAGGCCATGCTGAGCCCAAAACTCCCCGAGGAGGTTTTGGCACGAATAGAAGGGACCGAGTAAAGACCATTTTCGATTAGGCGCTTAATAAAACTTCATGATGCCCTTATAATTTGGGACATTAGGGGTATTCAAAATTGCCTATAACATTATTAGTTTTAAATTCAACATTACTGAGATCCCCTACCCACTATGGTGCAAACTGAAGAGATTGAGTTCTTGCCATTTCCATTAAAAGGTTTTAGGGTTTTGAAAAAGATATCTTGATAAGAACAATCAGAGAGTTTTGAAAATCTTTTGTAAATGTTTTACAGAGAAGATTTTACTGAAAACTTGTTTTTGAAGATTAAAAACACAAAGATTTTTGGGTTTGAGAAGTAATTTTGACAGAGTTTAGATGCAGAAAATCTTTATGTGTGTTTTTAGTGTTTTTGAGAGGGGTATTTATAGAGTGGTGAGAGGGGTAATATTTTCCTAAATGAGGATTTGTAAAGTCAGTTTTTAAAAACGTTTTGTTTACCTCATTTAATGCCACATACTCCACTACCCGCAGTAATTTCCCGATTTTCAAGGGAACAGTTGCAGTGCACAGTAAAAGTGCATTCTGCAGTAATAAAATATCCACAAGATATTTCATGTGAGAGGAGGCATTTAATGCCAAGTGGGACGAGGTAAGGTTTTGAGAGACCCTTGACTTTGATGACAGCAGGATAAAGAGACATATATTCCAATATTAAATTGGAATGTTTACCAACCTAGGACATTTAAGTAACTGATACTTGGAGCATTTAGTTACTTATTCAGAGCTCAATATCCATAGTCAGGGTCCCTGAATGAGTCTTACTCATTCAGTGAGAGGGTTGTTATTGGGGTTTTGTGAGGATGAAATATTTTAGAGAAAACTTACTAAGATTGGGATTGGTTTTCAGGCTGCTGACTTTCAATGTCTAGCATTCCCAATTCAGCTTTTAGTCTCCTGAAGGTAGGTTCATCCAAAGGTTTGGTGAAGATTTCAGAAAGTTGATATTCAGTAGGGATGAATTGAAGCTTTATGTCTCCTTTCATTATGTGGTCCCTGATGAAATGATATCTGATATCAATGTGTTTGGTTCTTGGGTGAAGGACAGGGTTGGTGGAGATTGCAATAGCACTAGTGTTATCACAGAAGATGGGTACCATTTTGTAATGGATGTCATAGTCAATGAGTTGACTTTTCATCCATAAAACATTGGCACAACACCACCGCAAAGACCACATACTCGCCTTCACCAAGACATAGCCACCGATTGTTGCTTTTAGCACTCCAACAAACCAACTTTCCTCCAAGAAATTGTGGGACCCCGAGGTACTTTTTACATCCATGTTGCAACCAAGATAATCAGTCGAATACCCTTTGAGGTCAAACCCCGAGCACTTTGGATAGTAAAGTCAAAGGCTTGGAGTTCCCTTCGTATCCGAGGATTCTCTTGGGCTGCAGTGAGATGGGATTCTTTGGGATTGGATTGATATCTTGCTATTAGATGACCGAGAATTGTATGTCTAATCTGGAGGCGAAGATACATCGGTGAGCCAACAATCCTCTGAAATGGGTTTGATTGACCGATTTGCCGGTGAGATCGGGTCTAAGGTTTTAGGAGGGACCATTGGTGTCTTCACCGAGGCACGATCGGATATCTCATATTTCTTCAAGAGATTTATGGTGTATTTCTCTTGAGTGATGGAGATTCCTTTTCGCTTTTCCGATTTGTAGTCTAAGGAAGTATGTGAGTTCACCCATCATGCTCATTTCAAACTTCTTTGTCATCGGTTTTCAAACTGTTTGCAAAGAGTGTAGTTTCTCGAGCCAAAGATGATGTCATCAACATATACTTGACTAATATCACATTATGTTTTGTCCTATAGATAAACAGTGGTGTTGTCTATCTTTCCTATGACAAACTTGTTTTGAATCGGGAAGGCCGAGAGAGTTTCATACCATGCCACAGGAGCTTGTTTTAGTCCATAAAGGGCTTTGTCAAGCTTGAAGACATAGTCGTGAATTCACTACTCTCAAAGCCAAGAGGTTCTCGAACATACACATCTTCCTTGAGTTCACCATTCAGAATGCACTTTTACATCCATTTGGTACACTTTGAAGTTCATGTAGGTAGCATATGCAAAGAAAATCGATGGCTTCCATTCTGCAATAGGAGCAAATGTCTCATCATAGTCAATGCCTTCTTGCCGATGTAACCTTTGGCTACAAGTCCGCTTTGTTTTTAATAATGATGCCGTTTTCATCTTTTGTTTCGAAAACCCACTTCATTCCTATGACAATGACATCCCGAGGACATTTGATCAAGGTCATGACCTTGTTTTTATCAAACTGCTGAAGTTCTTCTTGCATGGCCCGAACCCGGCTTGGGTGTTTTAGAGCCTCGATGACACTTTTCGGTTCTATTTCGATAGGTAATCGGCATATAGACATTCATTGGTCAAGTGCGAGTTAACTTAGTAGCCATGCTTCTAGTGAGCATGCCCTCGATGGGTTCACTAATGATGTTTACAAGCTCAATGTCACGAGATTTTGTCCACTTACTTTGTGGTCTAGGATATGAGCTTGAAGAGGTCATGGAGATTCGTGGAGTGAGTTCAGTGCGTGAGCCACGTAATCATTAGGATCATCTGCTGATATGTCTTGTTTAGGTTGAGGTTCATGAATCATGTGTTCCCGAACATTTGGTTCAAGATTACCTATGCCGCTGGGACCGATTGGTTATCAATGAATTCACCGATAGTTGGTTGGGAAGGTTGTGAGGTAGGACATAATATGAGATGTCGTCAACTTGGTATGAGGAATTGATTTAGTATTATACTCATCGAGGAGGATATCTTGATGAGTTATCAATTCCTATTTCCTCCACCGAGGTGTTGGTGAACCTGATGCTTTAACTCTCATCAAAGGTGACATGAAGGTTTCCTCAACTTGTTGTCTCCTTGTGTTAAATACCGTGAAGGCTTTGGAGATCGGTGAGTAACCTAGAAAGTATTTATCATCGACTTTAGCATCAACTTGCCTAGATGATCCTTGTGGTTATGAATAAACACAGACATCCAAACACATAAAAGTAGGCGATATCGAAGTCTACCTTTGAATATCTCATATGGGGTTTTGTTATTTCTTTGGACAATGATTGACCTATTTTGAGTGTAACATGCTATTTTGACCGCTTGGTCAAAAATGTTTTGATAGAGTGAGCCATTTAACATAGTTCTAGCAACCTCAATGAGAGTTCTGCTTTTCCTTCGATACCCGCTTTGTTCGGGGGTGTAAGGAGATGAAAAGTTTTGGGAGATTCCCTTTTCATCACGTAAATTCTCAAGCTCTTCATTTCGAACTCGATTACCATTGTCGGCTCGATTTGTTTAACAAGAATGTCATTCGGTTTTCAATGTTCCCGATGAATGACATTATTGTATCACCGCTTGACTCTTTTGGAAAGAAAGTATACCCAAGTGTATCTTGAGAATTCATCAACAATGACAAGTGTATACTTCTCATGTCGGATTGATCTAGGACCACAGTCCAAAGAGATCCATGTGCAGGAGGTGAAGGCAGCTTCTGATGGAGAAATTTTGTTTGTTTTGAAAGATGCTCTTTGGTGTTTTCCTTTTTCACAGGCTGAGCATGGTTTATCTTTTGCAAAAACCAGTGATGGTAAGCCAAGGACCTTGTTTTGTTTTGCCAAGTTGTTGATTTTTTTAAAATTTAAGTGTGAGAGTCTCTTGTGCCACAACCAGTTGATAATCTCATAGGCTTTGGCAAAGAGACAAGTTCCATCTTGAGAGAGTGTTGACATGTCTAAGACATAAACATCATCTCTTCTATGAGCTATCAAAACAACTTCTTTGTTGGCATTGAAAATGGTGCCTTGTTTGTCATTGAATTGCACAATGTACTTAGCATCACGAGTTGGTCGACATCGATGAGATTGTATTTTAGACCATTGACATAAGCTATTTTAGAAAAAACTATTCCATTGCAAGATATCTTGAACCATAACCTTTAGTGGGACATGATGAGTTATCACCAAATACTACCTTGGGTCCTGGTTCCTTTACATACTTGTGCAGATACTCCTTAACGTCAGTCATGCTTCTTGAGCATCCACTATCTAGATGCCAAATAGGCTCCCTGGCGTGTCTCTGCACAAATAGAAAACTGGATTAGTTTCTCTGCTGACCTACATATAAGTGGGCTTGGGTCTAAAGGTCTGTTTGAATTTGGCAATTGACTCATGGTCAGTGTTTGAGTGTATTATGCTACCACAGGTTTTGCATTTGAGACCGAGGATGACTCAATGATTCGGGTTGCTTGGAACTTCTCCTTGCTTGGATGACATCTTTGTCATGCCGGGATGTCTCATGAGTTGGATTTCCGTAAATATCACAACATGTGTTCATGAGACAATCATCAGGATGATGATCATTAAAGCCACAATGTGGACAAGGAGGAAAGGGTTTTGCTCTATACTTTTGTGCAGATTTAGAGGTTGAAGCATACTGATTACCAACTTTGGTATAGTTTGCTTTACCGAGTGAACTTGCATATTGCAAGTGATCAGAAGTTCTGTGATCATCCTTTTGCATATCATACAAAAAGGATTCTATAATGATTGTCCATGGTATGACCGGTATAGTGGCATAGATCACACTTCGCTTGGGTTTGGTGGTGGATTTTGACTTTGAGGAACTAGAGGAGGCGACTTTGTTTCCTTGATTGATTCAGAACTTTTGATGGATTCCATCTTATCGTTAGCTTCTCACAAGTTCGATCGATTGCTAAATTTGGTCACCCGATGGGGACCGAGGATGTAGAAGTCTCGATGGGGTAGACTCTTGTTGGATTGGTTTTGTTGGTCTTTTAGGATGGTTCTACCAAGTTTAGACCTTTCTTTTGGTGAGTGAGGATTTAATTATAATGGAGTAAGCTCGAGCTAGAGCAAAGACCACAAGAGGTTTCAAGGGTGGGCGGTGCATTAGATTCGCTTGAGACTCGGAGATGTGTTCAATACTACGGGCACATCGTGAAGTCCAAGCATGCTCTTAAGAGCTTGACTCTCAAGCTCTAGTATTCTTCCGAATCGAAATTTGGAAGCTTACTCTCGGGGTTTACCCGTTCAATCCAATCGGGCTTGGGAATTGTCAACATATTGGTAATCATGCCACCGACACAAATGGTTTGGGAGGCGGTCTTTGTGAGAGTCGGGAGATGGTCTTCACCTATGACTCTCTTTTTGCTCTTGGGGCACCCATGACATCAAAGACCCTTGGATTCTTAGATCTAACTTTCAATGATATCTTTTTCCTTTTAAGTTCATCTTGAAGAGCCGATTTCTTTTAACTAGTTCGGTGTTTTGAATTTGCAAAGTGATAGCCTCAAGCTTATTTTGTTTTAAAAAAGTAGTTCATCCCTACACTTGTTCAGTTCAAAACTTAGCTTGTTATATTTTGAAAAAGGTTTAATCGTTGCTCTTCTACAAACTTAAGGTCAACATTGATATAGTTCATATAAGGCGCCAATCGAGTCATTATCCATAGAAAGCAAAATATTTACCTTCTTCATTGTGATGTTGACCCATTCTCCATTCTGGCATGATTCTTCCCAACGACTAGCTTGTCCTCTTCGAGAGGGCCATCGGCTGCAATCGACATGCACCATTTCATCATCGATGATGAGGCGGCTCTTCATCGGTCGAATGTTT
The DNA here is from genome assembly GCA_022545495.1 of Chrysanthemum lavandulifolium. NCBI lineage: Eukaryota > Viridiplantae > Streptophyta > Magnoliopsida > Asterales > Asteraceae > Chrysanthemum > Chrysanthemum lavandulifolium. The sequence continues at coordinate 196,204,320 of CM040244.1, forward strand.
CAAAGAATTAGGCCCTTGTTTTTACCGCATGATTTGACATTGTTTGTTTGTTTCGAGGTGGCCTCAAGCAATGCAAGCTTAGTTTTGACTTCATGTACTTAGCTTCAAAATCTACGCTTTATTTTGATCGATTTGTTTTGAAAATTTTGATGAGGCCGATAGATTTTGGTTGAAATTTGCTAAAACACGAAGGCGATTTGACCACGATGGTTTGTAAGAGGGTTCGTAAATCGTTTTGAAAAGCAGTCTTTGGCGAATGACCTCTTTGTGACACTTAAAGCATTCAAGTGTCCTCATTAGCTTTAGCATTGGAAAACCTTTGTTTATTTTTATAAACCTCAGAGATAGCAAGGAGTGCCCTTTCACGAAATTCAATGTTCGGGTCATTTAGGTACTCCTCACTTGATCTCTCATCGGGCTCATCATTTGAATTTTCTTGAAAATCTTGAACCACCTGTTAGAATAAAAGCGGTAGAAATTGGTGTTGAAGTTGTGGTGGGGACTTCTTGACTTCACGAGACTTCTTTAAGTCGAGGTATAAATGCTGATGAGGTTTTCCTCATAGACAAATTTCCCATATATTTTAGGAAGTTTAAGATTACGGATACGATTTGCATTCCTAAGTCCACGAGAGAAATTCACCACTTCTCGTGGAGACTATTGACAAAACCAACATTGATTTCATGTTTGGACAACTTTACACCATCATTGGACAGTTCATTTAAAAGAGTTTTGTACCGGTGTAAGTTTGAGACGAGTTTCGAGTCCTTAGCCACGAAGGTGTTATACTCAAGTTTCGTGTCCATTATCCTATTTTCCTTGGTATCGGATGGGCCTTCATGATCGTGGACCGAGTCATCCTGGTTTGTTTAGTTGTACTACGACTTATAATCGACTCCATAATATCATCGTGAAGACATGATATGATGATACTTTTGAGTCTTTGGTCTGGTTGACCACTCTCCTCTCATCACGAGTCATCGAGCTTGAGGTTTAGGCAAACCTTCAGATCTTTGGGATAAATGGACCTTCATTTATATACTTGATATAATAAGGTTCCATCCCAATCAAATAACAAAGCATAGGCTTTTTCCATTTGTTGAATTTACCAACTTCAAGTCTAGGGGCAACAGTTGAATAAGCTCCACCCTTTTTGTCGACTAGTTGGGGTACATCAATTTTAGCCATTAGGATCTTGATTTAAAAACAATTTTGAGCAGCCTTGAAAAGGGGTTTTATAATCAGCCTGCTCTGATACCACTTGTTGTTCCCTATTCACTATCGGTTAAAAACAGTTAAGTACTTAAAAACAGATAATAGTGAATCAATGACTGAAATGTAATGTAAGTAAAACACACTGATAAATTTTCAACATAATATTCTTTATTATAAATCAATCAAAAGAATACATTACCCAAGTACTTGCGGAATAGTACTTGGGATTGAAATGACAAAGGGTTGGTACTCCTCACGAAGCTCGGGCTAAGTCGAGCACAACTACTATGGAACCACCGAGCTATCTCGGGGACTGAGTTGTGTTGGAGGAGTGAAAGATGGCTTGTGTGTGTGTGTTTTACAATTTACAAGCTTGAATCTTTCACTCCATCTCTTATGCTATTTATACAAGTATGAGTATTAACTTTATCCTAAGTGACAATGACATTTTACAAAAGACAAAATACTTATGTATTTTGTCTCATTCTAAAGACTATATTAAGTAAGAGACAAGGTTGCTTTCCATAAGTCGGTGATGACACTAAGCACGATAATTTTCCATTCGGGAAAGTTGGCTTTGGTTGATAAGGACTTCGTCTTATCGATTCAAACTTGTCTGCCTTATCCCGCTCATTCTTGGTCTTCATTGCCTTGATCTTCTACTTGGTTTGTCTTTAGTGTAAGTAGTTGGTGAGAGTTTAGGGAATCGGTGAGTTATTGTCATCACTCTTTGAATCCACCATCTTCTTCTTGACTCGATCTTCACCTCTTAAGTTCCGTCTTCTTGGGTGGAGAGACTTCATCTTCGCCTCTTCGAGTATCTCGAAGATGGCTCACGAGAGACTATGCACTCGGTGACTGTTAGTGTTTAACGGTTTAAACACTTAGGGTATTTTATATTCAAATCCTAGACTTAAGGGGTTTGGGTATTTACTGAACCCAACAGGGAGCATGTTCGTCAAAAAGGACGAAACCATTTGCAAACATAATTGCAATGCACCCACTTAGTATTCCTACTTACTTGACGCCCTCACAAAGGGATGGACTCATCAAGGGGGAGCTAAGACGAGAATCATTCTCTTCCCTTACTCTCTATTTTTCATATTTTTACTTTTCACATGCTCTTCTTAAAACAATGTGTTAGTTTCTTTTCGACGCTCTTTTTGTTTCAAAAAAAAGGGGGAGAAGAGAGTAAAAACTCCAATTCAATCTTTTACGAATTTTAGTTTTTCCTTAAAATAATCTTATGTTTTGTCATCAACAAAAAGGGGGAGATTGTTAATACAAATAAGCCGTAAAAACGTTTATTTATATTTTACGATCTTATAATGTTTTGTCGATAACAAAACGTAAAATCATTTTAACGAAAGAAATAAAATACGTAAATGGTTTGAGCCAATAGTTTACTAACACACTTACGTTTTCATATAAAACACTAAACAAGTAATAGTGCTTTCATGGTTTAGTAATGCATATGTACAACAAGGAGTGTTTACATAATGGGTAGATATATACATACTTAGTATGCATTATAATGGGTAATAGAATGAGTAAAAATCTAAGTATTTGACCCATTGACTAAATACATTGAATGTAGTTGGGTAAAACCCAAAGTCCATGACCCATACCCATGGAGCATGATCCATAACCCATGACCCATTGCATGACATCATGCATAAGTCATAATGGGTATTATTCATGACCCATGGAGCTAACCCATGACCCATTGACTAGATGTATTGCATCTTCTAGATACATTGTATCTATTTGGATACCCATGGATCAAAACCTACAACCCATAATCCATGACCCATAACCCATCTAGGGGGAGTGTCCTACGGATCCCTAGTAATACACTAGACGGATCCCACAAGCAAGGGATCCGTGAGATCCGTGGAACAGTAGCATGTTTTTGTCTATAAATAGTGAGCCATTTCTTCATTGTAACCCACCCCTTTCACACACATTCTCTCTTAGTGTTGTAAACTCTCTAACCTCAGATCCAAAGGATCTCTCTATGCAGTTTTGTGTTTGTGTGATTCTCTAGGTTCCTCTTAAAGGCGAGATCACCACCTCTTGAAGTCGAGCAAGCTCAAGTCCATGGGTTGCCAAGCTTCGTCATCATCAAGACTACTGATTTTATCTTGTTGATAGTTCTTTCTTCTCTTCTTAGAAGTGTTGTGTCATAGAAGTGTTGTGTCGAATACATAGGTGAAAGGTGTCTAAAGGATCAAGTCGAAGGCATTAGTGAAGGGTGCCGAATGTCCGTGTCTAAGGCATTAGTGAAGGGTGTCGAAGGTCCGTGTCGAAGGCATTAGTGAAGGGTGCCTAGAAGTCGTGTCAAAGGCATTAGTGAAAGGTGCCTAGGGTGTACATTCGATATGGTGTGTCGATGTACAAGATAGATTAGTATTGTATCAAAGGATATTGATATCCTTGTTGATGTTGTCATAAGGAGTGGATCTCCTTCGGGATAGATGTCGTATAGTGTTGGGTAGTAGTTCCTCCTTTGTAATGGAACTCGTTATCTAGCCTTGTACCGGATAAAGTGTAGGCGACTTTGTGATAGGTTTGGTTCTACCTCATGGAAGAACCCGATGTCTAGCCTTGTACCGGATAAAGAGAAGGCGACGTTGTGAAGGCTTCTCCGCCACAAGGAGTTTGTGTAGTGTAGTGATTACAAACTCTCGAGTAGGTGACTCAGGGAGTGGAGTAAAGCAAGGAAGGTGTCCTTGTAGCCGAACCACTATAAATACTCGCGTTGTGGTTTTGTGCTTCTTACTCTTTATCTTTGCTTTACTTATTTATATGTTTATCTATCAACATCCAACACACACATTTAAATAGATTGACATAAGTCGATCCAAATAGTTTAAAACAAAGTTTTAATCCGTAAAACTCTTCAACCCCCTTCTAGTTTTCCACATAGACAACAGTTTTAGACATTACTAAGTAAGACCTAAATTTATCAAAGGCATAGACCACTGCAATGAATTCCTTTTCGGTGGTCGTATAATGTTCTTGCGCTTCATTTAAGGTTTTACTAGCATAAAAAAATAGGTTCGAATTTTTTGTCTATCCTTTGTCCTAAAACAGCCCCCACCGCATAGTCACTGGCATCACACATTAGTTCCAAATCGTTGCTCCAATCCGGAGCAATGATAACAGGAGTTGTAGTCAATTTTTCTTTCAAAATATCAAAAGCGTTTTTGCATTCATTGTTAAAGTCAAATTTTGCGTCCTTCGTGAGAAGTTGGGTCATAGGTTTAGTAGTTTTTGAAAAATCTTTTACAAATCTTTTATAAAACCCAGCGTGCCCAAGAAAACTCATGATCCCTTTAAGATTAGTTGGGTAAGGGAGTCGAGAAATAACGTCAACTTTAGCTTTATCTACTTCAATTTCAGTTTGGGAAATTTTGTCTCCCAAAACAATTCCTTCTTTTACCATAAAATGACATTTTTCCCAATTCATGACAAGGTTGGTCTCTTCACATCTAGCAAGCATTTTAGATAAATTATTAAGGCAAGATGAGAAAGAGTTACCAAAGACCGAGAAATCGTCCGTAAATACTTCCATGAAGTCTTGGCACATCTCCGAGAAGATTGCCGTCATGCAACGTTGGAATGTGGCAGGGGCATTGCACAACCCAAAAGGCATTCTTCGGTAAGCGAATGTTCCGTAGGAGCAAGTGAAAGTTTTCTTTTCCTGATCCTCTGGAGCGATTGAAATCTTGAAATACCCTGAAAAATCCATCAAGGAAACAATAATATTCATGTCCCGAAAGCTTTTCTAACATTTGATCGATAAAAGGAAGTGGAAAGTGATCTTTCCGCGTTGCATCATTTAATTTTCTGTAATCGATGCAAAATCTCCATCCAGTAACTGTTCTTGTAGGGATCAGTTCATTATCCTCATTAGTGACCACGATCATTCCTCCTTTCTTTGGCACAACATGCATAGGACTAACCCAAGGGCTATCAAAAATAGCGTAAATTAGACATGCATCCAAGAGTTTAATGATTTCATCCTTGACCACATCTTGAACTTTCGGGTTTTATCTCCTTTGTGGCTGCAATACAGGTTTAAAATCATCTTCCATTAGTGTCTTGTGAGAATAGTATAAAGGGTTAATTCCTCTTATGTCAGAAACTTTCCATGCAATTTCTCCCTTGTGCTTGCTCAAAACATATAATAACAATTTCTTTTCCTCGTTAGATAATATAGAAGAAATAACAACATGAAAATTAGGATCGTCATTAATAAATGTGTATTCTAAATGAGAATGGAGCTTTTTAAGCTTGGGAGTATTATCAGCTTTTTCTGGGATGTTAGCAGAACACAATGTTTGGCTATCCTCAGTATTTCCTTCCCACTTGTCTTCTTCATCATTGGATGCGTTGTCATCGTCTTCAAATATTAATGATTTTAAAGGTTCTGGCTGAAAGCATTCTTCCGCATGTTTCTGAACATTAACCTCGACTAGATCAAGGTCATCAAGGTTGTCGTCAGTGAAAGAAGCATATTTCATGGATCTTTCTAGGTCGAAGGTAATCTTATCATTTCCAATTTCCAAAGAGATCTTTTTGTTAAAAACATCAATCATGGCGTGTGTTGTGGCAAGAAAGGGTCTTCCGAGCAAAATGGGCACATCATCTTCTTCCATTTCGAGGACCACGAAGTCGACCGGGAATACAAATTTATCAATCTTGACAAGGACATTCTCGGCAATTCCTTTAGGGTATTGAGTTGTTTTATTGGCCAGCTCAATGCACATTCTAGTGGGTTTCAGGTTTCCCAATTCCAGTCGTGAATAAAGCGAGAATGGCATAAGGCGGATGCTGGCTCCTAAGTTGGCAAGGGCTTTTTCAAACACGATACCTCTGATGGTGCAAGGTAAGGTGAAACTCCCAGGATCTTCTTCTTTGAGAGGCATGTCTTTTAGAAGTGCAGCAGAACACCTTTGATTCAAGGTAACTTGTGTTCGATCAGAAAGTCTTTTATGAGTGAGGAGATCCTTCATAAATTTAGCATATTTTGGCATTTGTTCGAGTGCTTCCACGAGAGGGATGTTTATGCTAAGTTGTTTTAATTTCTCCATGAATTTCTGAAATTGTAATCGTTCTTGCTCCTTCCTAATTCTTCTCGGAAATGGTATGGGCGGAACATAAGGTCGAACATTTTCTTGTGACAAAGTTGGTTGGGTAGCCACTGTTTCCTTGTTGCTGTCTTGAGGGATTTCTTCATTCTAAACATCTGAGTTTGAGGGATAAGCTAGTTCTTTATAGTTTAATCCACTTCGGGTTGTTATAGCATGGGCCAGATCCCTAGGATTAGTTTCAGTTGTGCTAGGAAGTTCCCCCTCGTCTCTGATTCTGACCGATTCGGCGAGTTTTCCGACCTGATTCTCCAATATTCTTATAGCAGCATCTTGAGTCCTTAGTACAAGGTCGTAGTCTTTCTTGATGTTCTATACCAGTTTCTCACTTTCCTCTTGCTTTCTGCTAGATTCTTTCACAAGATTTTTTATTGCTTTTTGAGGTCTGTCACTCTTCCTTCAACTGGGCTATCAAAATTATGTTTAACCATCTTCACCTCTTCAGTAAGGAAGTACATGTCAGACTCGAATTCTTCCAAGTTCTTAATCACCGACTGTAGTTCCAACGGGCTTTCCTTCCAATCTTCATTCCATGATGAAGAACGAAGGGCAACTTCTTCAACTCTAGTCCATCCTTTATCAGCAGTCATCAAAGGGATAGGTTCTTTGGAGTAACATTTTTCGAGTCTTGATATTAAGCCCGTTGTATAATATTTGCAGTTGCTCGTGCTTGTTGAGTTTATGCTCGGGGCATTTAAGGATGGCCTCATTGAATCTCTCCCAAGTTGTAAATAATGGTTCATCAATGTTTTGACAGAATCTTCTGATTTCGTCAACTTGCTGAAGGATCTTTCCAGGGGTTCGATATTCTTTAAGAAAGGCCTTCTTGAATGCATTCCATGTTGTAATAGATCTAGAGGGTAGTTTCTTCAGCCAATCTCTAGCTCTTCCCTTGAGAGTGAATGGGAATGCTCTCATCATAATATGGTCTCTGGAGACACCTGGTGCATGGAACAAATCAGCGATTTCACATACCTTAGAGATGTGCTCGTGTGCTTTTGTTAATACAAATAAGCCGTAAAAACGTTTATTTATATTTTACGATCTTCTAATGTTTTGTCGATAACAAAAGTAAGATCATTTTAACGAAACAAATAAAATACGTAAATGGTTTGAACTAATAGTTTTCTAACACACTTACGCTTTCACATAAAACACTAAAACAAGTACAAGTGATTTTATGCTTTAGATATACATATGTATAACAACTAGTGTTTACATATTGGGATAACATATACTTAACTAAGTATACACTAAAATGGGTAAAACAAGTATATACTAAAATGGGTAAAACAAGTATATACTAAATAGGTAAAACTAGCAAATGGTTTTGACCCATAACCCATGGTTTTATTTATACCACTTAACCAAGTTCATTGTATCCTTAAGATACATTGTATCTAGAAAGAAAACCATGGATCAACCCATAACCCATGACCCATGACCCATAACCAAAAATACCCATGGGCAAAGAGGAGCGTACCACGGATCCCTAGCTTTGTGCTAGCGGATCCTTGTGGTAGGGATCCGTGGGATCCGGGGAACAGTAGAGGTTTTTCCTCTATAAATAGTGAGCCATTTCTTCATTGTTTCTAACCCTTTCAATCCCTTTCTAACACACTTTCTCCCCTGAGTTAAATCTCACTAACCTTAGATCCAAGAGATCTATGTTTGTAGTTTTGTTTTTGTGTGATCTTCTAGGTTCCTCTTAAAGGCAAGATCACCACCTTTGAAGTCGAGCAAGCTCAAGTCCATGAGTTGCCATGCTTCCTCATCATCAAGGCTATTGAAGTCCTCTTGTTGATGATCTCTTTCTTTCTTCAAAGAAGTGTAGTGTTGAAGACATTAGTGAAAGATGTCTCAAGTGTCAAGGCGAAGATATTAGTGAAGGGTATCTATCGTCTATAGGATAAGCACTTGTGGTAGGTGCTTAGAAGTCAAGACAAGAAGCATTAGTGAAAGGTGCTTAGAAGTCAAGACAAAGAAGCATTAGTGAAAGGTGCCTAGAAGTGAAGACACAAGACATTAGTGAAAGGTGTCTTGTAGATCTAGTCAAAGGCATTAGTGAAAGGTGCCTTAGATGTACATTCGATATGGTGTGTTTCGATGTACAAGATAGACTAGTATTAGATCCAAGGATATTGATGTCCTTGATGATGTTGTAAAGGAGTAGATCTCCTTTGGGATTAGTCGTTGGTGTAGTGTGGTAGTAGTTCCTCCATTGCAATGGAACTAGGTGCTTAGCCTAGTACCTAATAAAGGGTAGGCGACGTTGTGAAGGTGTAGTTCACCTTGGAGTGAAAGAACTAGGTACTTAGCCTAGTACCTTATAAAGGGTAGGCGACGTTGTGTAGGTGTGGTTCACCTTGGGTGAAAGAACCCGGTGGTTAGCCTAGCACCGAAAAAGGGTAGGCGACGTTGTGAAGGCTTCTCCGCCATAAGGAGATTGGTGTAGTGTTTACGAACTCTCGAGTAGGTGACTCGGGGAGTGGAGTAGGGCAAGGAAGGTGTCCTTGTAGCCGAACCACTATAAATACTCGTGTTGTGGTTTTGTGCTTCTTACCCTTATCTTTTCATTACTTATCTTTATATGCTTGTTTATCAACATCCAACACACACATCCAAATAGATTGACATAAGTCAATCTAAATAGTTTAAAAGGAAGTTTTAATTGGTAAAACTATTCAACCCCCCCTTCTAGTTTTCCACAATTGGCATCAGAGCTTCGTTACCAAGTTTCTTGAAGTATATTGTACTTTAAAAACTTGATACGATCCATAGTTAATTGAAAACTACAAAGAAGGTTTTTCATAAAAACAAACACCATGTTTTCAAAAACTATATGTTTGGATGTTGACTTGATAACAACATTTTTCTTATTTTCTTTTTCATTTAATTGTACTAATCTTCCTTGTCATGTTGATTAGTCAAAGCTCATACCCACCAAGCTTTAGGAGTCGCTTGGTAACAAGAATACCTTCCTTAAGAAGGTATCTTAAACGCAAAGGAGCGGGAATCGTCTAAGTGACATTTGTTGTGTCATTTGTAAAGACATTCCTAAGTGCATTCGAGGTATGACTTTCCACTTATATCTAAATGATATTAGTTTAATAAATAAGTGTTATTTGTTAGGCATTTATTTGAGTAGATTTCGTGTTTACACATGTTTTACATGTAGCTTCATTAGGAAGCTTTTCTCACATATGTGTCACTCCTCCGTCTAGAAATCATGGTTTATAAAAATTGTGTTTTATCTCACTTAATCCAAAAATCATATCTTCTAATAAAACAAAACACAAATCTCAAAATTCCTCCTTCCCATAAATACTCCCACCGTCGACCATCTCATCAAACCCTCATTTTTCAAATCTTCCAATTTCAAAATTTCCTCTCATTCAAAACTTCATCTTCCTCCTCATTCCATCTCAATCGAAACCAAGAAGATCCATCATCAACATGGTTTACATCGCACTCGTGCTCATCGCTCTAACACTCATCGCACTTGTGTTCCCTATGATGAAGTTCACATACGGAGACATTTACTTTGTGTTGTTAATCTATATTGGGGTTATATACCCAATCCTTTGTATCATCCTTAGTATTGAAATGCAATATTATTAATGATCTAGTTTATCTAGGTTATTATTATCATAATGTGTTTGTCACTTCTTTTGATTTATATGTTTTATATTCTTTCGTGATACATTAGAAGTCATGTATGCATGCTAAAAGAAAATGTAGGATAAAACATATTTCGTGGTATAAAACGTAAAACCTTTGTTTTTATCAAATCATTTATGCTACTACGGATCCACGGATCCGGAAGATATACTAGCCGGATCCCTTTTGTAAAGGAACCGTGGGATCCAGACATCGAAAACAGTTTTCATGCAAGACTAAAATCCACTAGAAAGTCAAAACATTGAGTAAGTTAAAGTGTTAAATACCATTGTTAATAAAATCTAGTAAAAACATTAGATTATCATAGGTTGATCACAAACATGTTCTTTCATTAACTTATCATTTCTATAGGTTCAATTATGACGCATGAATATGAGTTTGATTTTTCACTCACTAGCGTCTACACTCCGAACATCTCCTTGAGCCCAACACACGGCAATCATGTCCGTGGGTTCAATAATCTCGAAAACCGTCACTTCCATGAAGGACGTATTGTAGACACCTCTCTACAATTTGAAGAAGGTATCAATACCTCCTTCCGAGCCATAGGACTAGAATGTCTTCTTGAAATCAACGAGAAGATATGTCCAAGGTTCATAATGGAATTCTTCCGTCAAGTTGAACTCGTTCGTAACGAGGATCGCTCTCTATCTCTTTGGTTTTATATCAAAAACCAAAAGTTCACTCTAACCCTTGGGCATTTTGCTCATATCCTCCGGATTCCAAACCATGGACAATGTGCCTTCACCGAAGATTGGTCTCTTGATTCTCTCTTCAACTTTCGTGAAGAAAATAGTCCATATTGTTCACACATACCCTCCCCGGAAGATTTAAATCGCATAATATGCAAACCTCGACCATATTACTCCGATCCAAACATTATCTTCACACGGGACATCCGAGAAGAGTACAAGCCCCTTGCACTCATTCTACGTGAAAATGTTTGGAGTCTTAGGGGAAATCGAGAAATTCTTCCCGCTTGTTGTGCTCACATGTTGTACTGTTTGCTAACACAACAACCATACAATCTCGCCTATTTCTTTGCAAGGCGAATTGTAAATCTTCAAAGCTCCAAGAACAAACTCATCCCTTATGGAATGTTCTTGACACGCTCTATCATAATGTTATGCACTTCCATCCTCAATTTCAAAGTCCGTTATGCGTGCTTGTGAACAAGATGATGGAACCGCTAAACATATCTCTCATGAAGACTTTCTTCATTCTTGACTCCACCAACACTCATCAATCACATAATGATCCTTCTAGCGAAAACACTCAAGAAATTTAGTAGTATTTCAAATAGGATCAATTCTACTCTACTCGTGCTTTATCAATGTAATCCTATTTCCTTCATGAAATAAAACATCTTACATTTGATATCTTAGTTTTAGAACTCCTTTAACTAATCTTGGAATATAATGCATTGTCAAGATCATTGCATACCTTTAGTAAAGGTTCTGCCTAGCAGATGGACGGATCCCAAATGTTGTACTAGACGGATCCCTACACTTAGGGAACCGTGGGATCCGGCAAACAGAAAATGCAATTGCAAGCATTATATTTCAAACATATCCTTAAAACACCTCACACTAAGCTAAACATAGTGTCTTAAGGCAAATTAAGTCCTTATCAAGATAAGTTGATTCTTCCTACTCATAACAACACCTAGATCACACTCTAAGACGCTTGTAGATCTACCATTTCATTTTTAATCCATTACTCTTCCGCTCTCAAACTCACACTTCATTTTTTACTTGATCCTCACATCTAGTCTTAGAAATCTTTCGATTATGGCAAAATTGATCATAAATCATCCTCACCTCAAAATTGATCAAAGTTGATCAAATTCTAGTTTTCTCATCTCAAAGCCTTTAGGATATTTTCCAAAACACAATCCTAAGTCACAACCTGATCTCTAGGATCATTTAGCTTCAATTGACACTCTCATCTTTAGTGTCATCCTTGCTCATCCATTGGTACTCTTTGAAAGTTCCAAATCCTTCCATAAAAGACAATCATTAGCTACATCACTCATTACCTTCAAGTACTTAAGCACCCCTTCATTTAAGACACTTAGGAAGACTGAAACACTCAAGATGTTATAGGTCTTAGATCTTAGAAACATCATTTCCACTCTTTCATAATCACGAAAGCGGATCCCTAGGATTAGCCTAGACGGATCCCTCCGAGGAGGAACCGTGGGATCCGGATGACGTTTAGGTCAAATCTTGCTAAAACAATCATTTCAACTCATCTTCCTAACTCAAACACTCCATCTCATCTTAAATGAGTTCCTAGATCAGTGCAAACTCTAAAGTTGACTCTTGTGCATGTTAATCATCACATTCCAATGAATCCTAGTGGCTTAAGGCTTAAATGCACTTGCCAAATCTCTTGGTTTATAAACCACCTTGTTAGGACCTCCATAGTCATCACTCTCATCCTAACTTTCAGCTCTTGCAACCTCTTGAAATCATCTCATCATGAGGAAAACCCCAAGTAGTAACTTATCCACCAAAGAACCACCCATGAAAAAGGCTCGTGTTGTACACGAAATCTCTTCAACCGAATCATCTCCGGTCAAGCCAACAAATGATAGAATCCTTCATCATCCAATCAAACCAATTCCTAAAAGGATAGTACCCACAAAACTACCAATGCCAAACACCACCATACCTCCTAGGCCAAACAATATCATCTCCACTAAACCATCACCATTGGTTCCTAGAGCTATTTCATTTACATCCCCACTATCATCACCACACCTCTACAATTTAGAGGACTTGCCTCCTAGGCCGTCTCATCCGCTTCCGCCGACAACATTCTCCTCATTAGGAGGAATAATGGTTCAAAATCAAGGTGTTGAGTCAACACTTGCTCCGGCTTCCTTTTCGCCGTCTCCATCATATAATCCTATTTGGATTATGAGAAATCATCAAAGTCAACCACCCGACCATATGGAAGTTGACACTTCTTTACCACCACCATCATTCTTGGTCGAGGCATTCTCAAATGCACCTCCACCAATCCCTTCATCGTTTGAAGCTCCATAAGCCGCTTCACTTGATCCTTCGCTTCAAGCCATTTCATTTCATCCACCACCACTACCTAGCCATGACAAAGATTGCTATCATTGTCAACATGTTGAAAGTTTGATACATGAAGTACGAGAAGATAAACATTTCATGTTCTATCATCTCCTCGAACGTTTCGACGAGATCAAACCTAAACAAAACTTGAGCTAGAAGAATTTTAGTGGTGTCCTAGCATCAAGCGTTAGTTGGTCTAGAAATTCCTAGTCGTGTATTGTCTATTTTCTTATTTTTAGAGTCATGTATATCATAACTCTTGTTTTATTAAATGGAATTACATGCTACTTGTTATTTTGTTGAGCATATGATTACTTTGTATTCATATCTCATTTATGTGATAACATTACTTGATATATCACCTTTCTTCGATTTTATTTATCACCAAACGGATCCCTCGATTGCCTAGACGGATCCCTACTAGGAGGGAACCGTGGGATCCGTGAGAGAGAAACTATTTTCCTACTAACTTGGACCACATTTGCGGGAAATTGTGAATTATACTTGTTTTCTAACCTTTGTTTTGTAGTTATTCAATTAACACATGAAGAATTTGACACCCTAAAGCTAAGGGAGCTTGGTGTCAAAACAATACATTGCAAAATTACTTGCAATCTTAGATTTATATTTCATGACTTCCGTTGCAAAATTGCAATCATCTAGGGGAGCACACCCGTCACATAGACGTAATCTTTGCAAAATTTGCAAATGAACTAGATTAGCATTACTTTCTTGACGCCTTACTTAGGGATGGACTCGTCAAGGGGAGTAACGACGAGATCCTTTCCCGTTACTTGCTTTTTATTTCTTATTTCCTTTCTATTTTTCACACATTTTTCTTTAAAAACAAAGTGTTGCTTTCCTTCAAAGCTCTTTTGTTTCGACAAAAAGGAGAAGAAAGTAAAACTACAAATTCAAACTCTTACAATTTTAGCTTTTCCTTAAAATAATCTTATGTTTTGTCATCAACAAAAGGGGAGATTGTTAATACAAATAAGCCGTAAAAACGTTTATTTATATTTTACGATCTTCTAATGTTTTGTCGATAACAAAAGTAAGATCATTTTAACGAAACAAATAAAATACGTAAATGGTTTGAACTAATAGTTTTCTAACACACTTACGCTTTCACATAAAACACTAAAACAAGTACAAGTGATTTTATGCTTTAGATATACATATGTATAACAACTAGTGTTTACATATTGGGATAACATATACTTAACTAAGTATACACTAAAATGGGTAAAACAAGTATATACTAAAATGGGTAAAAACAAGTATATACTAAATAGGTAAAACTAGCAAATGGTTTTGACCCATAACCCATGGTTTTATTTATACCACTTAACCAAGTTCATTGTATCCTTAAGATACATTGTATCTAGAAAGAAAACCATGGATCAACCCATAACCCATGACCCATGACCCATAACCAAAAATACCCATGGGCAAAGAGGGCGTACCACGGATCCCTAGCTTTGTGCTAGCCGGATCCCTTGTGGTAGGGATCCGTGGGATCCGGGAGCGAGAGAGGTTTTCCTCTATAAATAGTGAGCCATTTCTTCATTGTTTTTCACCCTTTCAATCCCTTTCTAACACACTTTCTCCCCGAGTTAAATCTCACTAACCTTAGATCCAAGAGATCTATGTTTGTAGTTTTGTTTTGTGTGATCTTCTAGGTTCCTCTTAAAGGCAAGATCACCACCTTTGAAGTCGAGCAAGCTCAAGTCCATGAGTTGCCATGCTTCCTCATCATCAAGGCTATTGAAGTCCTCTTGTTGATGATCTCTTTCTTTCTACAAAGAAGTGTAGTGTTGAAGACATTAGTGAAAGATGTCTCAAGTGTCAAGACGAAGATATTAGTGAAGGGTATCTATCGTCTATAGGATAAGCACTTGTGGTAGGTGCTTAGAAGTCAAGACAAGAAGCATTAGTGAAAGGTGCTTAGAAGTCAAGACAAAGAAGCATTAGTGAAAGGTGCCTAGAAGTGAAGACACAAGACATTAGTGAAAGGTGTCTTGTAGATCTAGTCAAAGGCATTAGTGAAAGGTGCCTTAGATGTACATTCGATATGGTGTGTTTCGATGTACAAGATAGACTAGTATTAGATCCAAGGATATTGATGTCCTTGATGATGTTGTAAAGGAGTAGATCTCCTTTGGGATTAGTCGTTGGTGTAGTGTGGTAGTAGTTCCTCCATTGCAATGGAACTAGGTGCTTAGCCTAGTACCTAATAAAGGGTAGGCGACGTTGTGAAGGTGTAGTTCACCTTGGAGTGAAAGAACTAGGTACTTAGCCTAGTACCTTATAAAGGGTAGGCGACGTTGTGTAGGTGTGGTTCACCTTGGAGTGAAAGAACCCGGTGGTTAGCCTAGCACGGAAAAAGGGTAGGCGACGTTGTGAAGGCTTCTCCGCCATAAGGAGATTGGTGTAGTGTTTACGAACTCTCGAGTAGGTGACTCGGGAGTGGAGTAGGGCAAGGAAGGTGTCCTTGTAGCCGAACCACTATAAATACTCGTGTTGTGGTTTTGTGCTTCTTACTCTTATCTTTTCATTACTTATCTTTATATGCTTGTTTATCAACATCCAACACACACAACCAAATAGATTGACATAAGTCAATCTAAATAGTTTAAAAGGAAGTTTTAATTGGTAAAACTATTCAACCCCCTTCTAGTTTTCCACAAGTGGGGTTTAGGTCGCTAGGACAACATTTGGTCGATTCGTCTAACCTATCGACAAAGGTTTCCACCGGAGATCAAGCTACTACCCTTGAAAGTCCAGTTGTTTTAGTCCCTAAGCCAAGTCATTAAATTCCGCTACATGCAAGATTCATAACAATGAGTGCCCGGGCGCTAGCATCTTAGACACTCATCCCTAACTTCTTAAGTTCATCCAAACGGCATGTGATCATTTGGTCAGTTCGCACAAGCAAGGAAGGGTCGTCAGTTGGTCAATTCTTACCCTTCCCACTCAGTCTACCTACTTAGGGTCAATTGGTCAATTCTCCTAAGCAACTAGACACTACCGCCATTCAAAACAACCGAAACAAGGGTAACTACCAATGAATTATGCATGCATACACTAGAAACAATTATACGGAAGCAATATAAACGTAAACATAATAATTAAGGAATCATAACTAGACTAGCACCAAAGGTGCTTAGCCGATCATATTAAATGAAACAATCAATTCAATGTTTAACATATTGAAATACATGAATCGAAAGTAAAAAGAAAGATAATCGCTAATGCTTATCGTTAGGGAGTGATTTCTCCCTTAGAGATGGCTCCGTATGCTCCTCAAGATCTTCCTTTAGTCCCTACTCACGTTCTCTCGCTTTTTGGTGTGGAGTGAATGATGTGAAATCAGAATTTCGCGGGTATTTATAGCGAGATCTAGTTACGGCGTAACTTAAGTTGAGAGTTACGCCATAACCTATATAAATCCATAATAATGCTCTCGTTATAGCTGGTTACGGCGTAACATATGGAATGAGTTACGCCGTATCTTCAATACAGGTTACAATGTCATGATTACGCCGTAATCGTTGGAAGGAGTTACGGCATAGCTTGTAGCAGCGTGGAACTTCATTTGACCTAATGGGTTACGGCGTAATCCTTGGTGGGAGTCACGCCGTAGTTTTCTGCTGAGCTGGCCTTCAGAGTCACGCATTAGTTACGGCGTAATGTGAGAGTGGAGTTACGCCGTAACTTCATCACAGTTGGAATACTATCATTATTGTCTTATAAAATCTCCAAATCCGCATCTCTTTAGCTCCAATGCTCGTAATTTACCTGATAGTGAAATATAGAGGAAAACAAGCGTAAATCCATATAAATGATATAAAATACGAGCATTATTGGGGGAAATTGACACTAAATATTCAGGAATATTTGATGTTATCAAATATCATAGTTTTTTCTTTGTAATTTTTCTAGCTTTTTACTAGTTCTAATAGTATTGTCGTTAAAAAAACATGACAAATAAGTATTTTTAAAACAATTAGTTGGTTAAAAACTCAAAACGTAATTGTATTATTTATTTGAAATACACCCAAGTGATGGAAATATATTATGCAATGGCTAATAATTACATAACTTAACTCAAGTTATATAACACAACTTGAGAAGATTTTGCTCCGGATTTATATATCATAGTGGTGCATCAATTATTGCCATCACCATTATACTCCCATTAAATCTTTCTTAAACTTTTACTATTACTAGTCAAATACTCGAGATTAGTTCCAAAAAAAAGTCAAATACTCGAGAAAAACAAAGTGTACTTCATCAATAGAAATGTTTGGTCAAAAATAATGCCATCGATATATAACTTAGGCTGCCCCCAATAAGGAGTCTCAATCCCTCTCATTTACCCTGTCACGTCAGCTTTCTCTCTTTAGCGACCTTCAGGCGATTAGATGCCCCAGTAAGGGCGACCAAGTTCTTTTTTTTTTCTTTTTTTTCTTTTAAAAAAAAACATTTTTAACACAAAATAAAATTTCATTAAATAATTAAGCGTTACATAAATAAAAGCGACACGAAATAAAAACAATAATATATTAAATATTAAACGATCTGAAATACATAAATCATAAATCTAATCGAATGCTCCCCGCATGCAAAGTCATATGAGGGAATACGAGAACCGCAAATCCTCGAATCGAGCCAAATCTTCCTCGTCTACACCATCGTTTTGTTCTTCCGATAGCTCCAATTGATTTTGGTCTTGGCGTTGTTCGTTATCTTACGAACACACCGCCACAACTTGTCAACAACCTCGAGATCTTTGTGGGCTTGATCTTTCAAAATTTGTCGATCACGACTTTTCGTTCGGGAGTAATGTCGTTGCAACTCTTGTAGTTTTCTCTCATTTGTTCCTTCTCCGCCTTCGCCTGGTCAAACAATTCGATGACGCTTATAATAGCGTTTTTTCGAGCCTCGTCGTCGTTATTGCATTGATTTTGAACGTACACTTACATATCTTCAACGGAATGGGGGAGACGGCAAGCCATATTAAATCTTGTGTTGAGAAGTATTTTGAGTTTGAATTGTGTGAAATAGATTTGTGGATTGAAGTGTGTTTGTATTGTGTATTTATAAAGGTTAATTTTTATTTTTATTTTAAACCGTTGCATTTAAACGGTAATTTTTTGAATAAAAGCTTTATAACTCGATCGGCCTCGCGACCAACTGGACCAAATGTTTGCTCGATCGACTGCCTCCACAGAAGCAAGATCGACATGAAATTGATCGCTTGGAGCCTCGATCGATAGACGATTTGCATTACTGCATTCAGCCTTAACGTTGCTTCCCAGTAGCACGAGAGTTGTGTGTTTGCCGCAGAGCATATTAAAAATATTGAATATTTAAAATAAGTTTTATTTGCTTTTAAGGTCAGGCACAATGATGACTTTCAAAGACACTCAATTTTTTTTGCCACCTCACTTTTTTTTTTTTTTTTTTTTTTGATTTGCACCGACTTTTTAGACACAATATGACGACCTACATTACAAAAAACATATTTCAAAAAATACATTTTAAATAATTAAAACACACATACAAACAAACACATGACCAAGTGGAACTTGACCATTTGTTTTGGGAGGGCCAAATTTATTTCGGGAAGGCCGAATCAGAAATTTGTTTGTAACCTCAATTAAATTACCTTTAAAACTTATAATATTTACAATAGATACCGTAAATTTTGGGGGGGGCGAGACCCTCCCCTGCCCTCAAAGAGGTCCGTCCCTGCACATGACCAAGGTCGAAGTAACGACCCTCTTCTCCAAAATAGCACCCAACGACCCTCAACGGCCTTTACCCGTTGTAGACCCTCGTGTATGAGAAAAGGAAACAGGAAAATTGTTGATGGAGTCCTGAGATTACCCTACAACAAGAAGACCCTCATCGACGCACAACGACCTTCACTCGACCTTGCTATCAGCGCAACGAAGGGTCTTACTATCTCGATACAACCTTAACGGGTCGACCTTCGACGCTGTGACCTTCACTCGACCGACCTTATTATAGGTAGCCTAAGGTTTATGTGAAAATCATAAGCATGAAAAAGAAGCTAACAAGGAGGAGGTAAGCGTTACTTTTTAGTTTTGAAGTACATAACCTTTAGTTTTAATTTTTCATATTTATATGTTTTGTTTGTTATTTTACACATATAAGCTCCTTTTGTTGCTAATTTGTCAAATATATGTGAAAATAAAATCTCCAACACCAGTTAATCTCTCATAAGCTTCAACTTCAACCAGGAACTCTTAACAAATTTGCCGGACATACTTATACGAACATTCACTAATTGTACAATGAACGCTTTTTTTTTTTTTTTGTGTAGCTACATGCTCTCAAATGTTTACAAATGCAAATGCTACCAATCACATACTTTTTGTAACAAGTAGTGGGGCATTCTCTTGTTTCAGCGGCATAAAAATGTTTGCGAGTCATTTTTTCAAAATATACGTTATTTTGAAAATAATTTTATCAGTGTCGTAGCTGAGCGAACGGAGGCCGTGTGCGAAACTTTATACAATAACTAAATATGATTGTCAAAAATATATTATACCAACTATTGAAACGAAAAACATAGTATTTTAATGATCTAACTTAAGTTTTAACAAATATTTACAATATAAAATTATACAACGTCAACAATTTTTGTTTGAAGTGAATTTTGAGACTCAAACACATAAAGGGGTATACATTTTGAGGCCACTAAAAATTTGATGCTATATACAGTAGCACACCTCGCACACCTTTGTATGAATTTTATGGATGCCGAGAAATTAACGTGTAATTCTCGATACACAAGGTTTGTAATTGTATTATTACTTTGCAAAACTTGTTTAAATAGTGTTAATTTTGTGGAAAAAATTTAGGTTTAATTTGTAATTGTCTTTTTTTACTAATTTTTTTAGTGGAGTGTAAATCAATTGTTTCTATTTTCTTAACTTTTTCATGTTTAAGTTAAAGTCTACCAATTTCGTAAATTGAGTGTTCTAATCTTGACTTCAATTAAGATAAAGGGCAATTTAGAATTCCAGGATACTTAAATTTTAATTTATAGTTTTAGACGTTAATGTTTTCTATCTCGTTAAGATAATACTCCATCCGTTCAAAAAGAGAGTCCACACAAAAAAACAAAGAACAAATTATGATATGTGTAATTAATGATATTTTTGATTGATAAAAAGTTATTTTTACCCTCATGGTTAATATAGAAATTAAAAATGTGTAATTAATGCATGTTTTAATTATAGGGGAAAATAGGAAAATCAGTTATAATTATAAAAAAATAAAAGCCGGATATTTTTTTGGGACAAAAATAAATAGTAAGATAGACATTTTTTTTGAAACAGAGGGAGTAGAAATCTAAATCGGCCACACATAATTTTGTTATCTTAACGAGCCATGAATTTTTATTAAGTTGCTTGAAAGACACCTGAATGTTGCATTAAGAAATGTTGATAACAGTTTATTATCGAGTATTTAGGTTAAATCAGCCGAACTATCTAAAACTAAAGTAGATAATACTCGTATTATCTAATATAACTAAAAGTGAGAGCGATGGCTCCCAAACATTTGCAGACATTTAATCTTAGCTTTCATGAGTTGGCAAAAAATAGCCTCTGAGGTTTAGGTGTCGTTCAAAACAAGTCCTCAGCGTTAATTCTTATCTATAGCAATTTGGCAAAAATAGTCCTATCTAAATTCACGTCTCTAAAATAATCCATTGCGTGTGAGTTCCATATTCGTTCTTTTTAAATATAGTCATGTAAGAAACTCACAGTTAATACGTAAACCATTAAACATAAGAAATAAAAATATATGCTCTTATCTCTTATCGTCCTTTGCTCTTTTCATTTGATAGAAAAGTACTACGTCCTACTCTCTCGTCTCAATATATAATTGTCCATATTTTTTTGTGTAATGTGTCAAAAAAAATTATTCGCCCTTTTCATTTTATGTAAGAAAAAAAATATATAGAGAGAGAATATTATGTTTGAGTGGTTGAAAATTATAATGGTTTCACTTTTATTAATTTGCGTGATTTTTGTCTTTTGACAATAATTTTAAAAAAGAAGAAGTACGGAGTAATAAACAAAAGAAATAAGTTAGGATATTTCTCTAGTAATTCAACATGTGATGTAAAATGCAAACAGTAAAAGAGTGCATCATTATCTGACACGCATTCAACACAATAATTATACAGATGTGGACTTACTACATCAAGCAATAATATATTGATGATGATAATGTCATAACGTTACATCAACTAAAGTTAAAATAGGGTCCTCTTATTGGAGCCTCACTATAGATGTGATTTCATGGGAATATTTCTTTGTCCTTTATTTTTCCAAGACAACGCAGATTTTTGTCGATTTACATTCAGTATTTACAGCAGTTTTAAGCGTTTGATTTATTAAACTTTATATTCTGATTCGCGTTTTCGGTTTATAGGCTTTTGATATAAACAAAATTATAAAAATAAAAAAAAAAAAAAAAAAGCACAAAAAAACTAAAGGGGTCCTAATAAAAAACTAGGGGGTCCTAATAACTCAGCCCTAAAATAGTTCAATGCGACACACCAACATCTATATGACCATACCATATGTCAATGCAACCCTTATCCAAAACAGATTGCAAGAATGACTGTCTTGTAAAATATGAATAGACTAACCTTATACTCCCTCCGTTCCATATTAAGTGTCCACAATGGAATCTTTGGATGTCCCAAATTAAGTGTCCATATTATATTTCAACCAATGAGATGAGACTTTAGTGGGTAAAAATAATATTTGATTGGTGGAGAATGTAGTTAGTGGAATTTTCTAAAACTTTGTGCATGATGTAAGCGGACACTTAATATAGAACGGAGGGAGTAGTTAATATCTTGAGCTAAGCAATAGGACAGTTTTTTCAGAGCAATAAAGTAATGGTTAATTGCAATTTGCATCAACATCCTATCGTCTAGATAATAGACGATGATTTTCACACGTTGGTTGTTAAAATGAGTAAAACGCCATAACGGCGCTTTTACGTAAAATAACGGCGTTATGCGTTATCACCCTTGGACCTCGGCGTTATTTTTAATCCTTCCGTTAACTTTTAACGCTTGTTATTTGGGTTTTCTTTTCTTTTTTTTTTTTTCTTTTTTCATTTATGCCCTAAATGAGGGTTGTTTTGTAAATTGTTGGGAATGTTATTGGTGTTATTGGGATGTTATTGTTGTGGGTGTTTTTGGGGATGTTAATGTTAAATGTTAAAGATGATGTGGCGGCGTGGACGGTGTTATTGGTGTTATGGTGTTATTGTTGGGAGTGCTCTAACAAGTTGAGATATGTTCTAATTTGATACCTAAAAGAATATTTATCAAAGTTTCAAAACTTTTTAATTTTTAGACTAAAATACACCGTTGGTCCCTAAACTTGTTGTTGTGCATCGCGATGGGACGGAACTCGGCATATTCATCGTGGTGAGTCCAAACATTGGCCTTTAAATGCCAAATCAATCCCTTTGACCAATTCTCTGTTAGTCAAAGTCTGTTAAGGTTAGGGTGTGCCTTGCACATGAGAGTAAACTCATCATTTCATTGTTTTGGTCTATTTTATTTCATCTTCATCTTCCTCATGGGCTAAACCAGATTAAGCGACCTTAAACCCGTAATCCGGTGAGGAATACATGTGCACAAGGATTAAAATGAGGAAGATGAAGATGGGTTCTTGAACCAAGCGATGCTTACCTAAACAAAGTCATGTATGCGGAGGAACAACTAGGCACTGATGCTTACCTAAACAAAAATGTCGCATGACTGATCATAATTCATAAAAGGTGATTCTATAACAACAACAAAGGCATCTCATTGGTGTCAAAAGGCTGTGCAATATACTGAAGTGAAAGTAGATACCATTCCAATGAATCATTATCTCTTTAACCAATGTCGTATATGACTATGTGATACAATAAAGAAAGAAGTGACAAATAAGAGATCTTAAATATGATTTGTGATGTAAACACGCTCATCTCATAACCGGATGAGATCTTGAATTATAGAGCACTAACTAACCAAAAACGGTATCGACTACTAAAAATGGATGTATATGTAGAAGATGCATAAAAGAAAAACAACTTTTGCCGTTGGTGTCCGTTTGAAAGAATGGAATGATTGAACTAAAACATGGTGTCATCTCTAACTATAACAAACAAAGATTTGTATAAACAAATATGGTAATCTACACAATACATTATTGTTGTTTGGATTGAGAAACATTAAAAAATCAAATTGACACAAAATATGTACATTAAATAAATGGGTTCTTTCACCCCTTTCTATAAGCATTTTTATCTTTGTACTAAGAAGGTTGAGTGTTACTGTTCACTGGTGAAAGACAATAGTCATGATACAAAGTCAAAGAGACAAACTTGGCCACCTTGTCCAAGGAGTCAAGCAAAAGAATGGCTGGCAGAAAGATGAAAAAGACGAGGCTCAACCTCCATCTCCGGCAGGAATAATCAACATGGCAAGAGAAATCAATTTTTTATTCATTAAAAATTTCTTGTCCACTTTTATTAATGGCATCTACAAGATAGGTATCTAAAATTCTGCCAGGATAAAGGAAGTTCTTAGGAATACAAAACACCTGTTGCCTGCTAAAGCTCCCTTAAGTGGATTTTTTGTTGAGCGTTCATGACATGTTGGCCTAGTAAACCTAGAGGTTCTGGTGGTAGCTACCTCATGCGACTTTGTAACACGAGAGTTTGCAATTATCGAGTGCGCTTTGCAATATAATGTTGTATTTGGAACACGCCTTAATGCAATTACGGCGATCATTTCCACTATTAATATCATGGTGAGGTACCCGATTAAAAGTTAGCCACCGTCAAAGGTGACTTGGCTCTAGCTTGATGCCCACGGTCATAAAAGCGAAGATTTCTTGCATAACCACCAGATCGCGATATAATGAAGAACCAATAATCATTAACCCTACTTAGTACTTACTTTGATTAACCAATGCTTCTTGGAACAAAGCTACCTGCAGCTATATAAAAGGCTTGGTCACTTGTTGGCTGACAACTTCGATGTTGTTGAAAACTAATCACAACATCACCTCATTAAGTAGAGAAAAAGGAGGCTGGCACATAGCGAAGTAAGGCAAGGCTGCATATGAAGAAGAAGCTGACAAGCTTGTGTAAGCCAAGATACTTCGCCTAGTACAATACTACTGAAATCAGTTGCTAAGCATGTCATTGCCAAGAAAGAAGATGGCTCGTGGTGAATGCACTTTGATTACACTGATATCAATAAGGCTTATCCAAAATATATATATAGTCTGTCCGCAGTTGATAAGATGGTATAATCACCGACAACTTTCCCTTCAAAATAGTTCTTAGATACTTGCAAAGGCTACCACCAAATTCTCATAAATGCAAAATGAAGATAAATCGACCTTGAATCCGATCTCCCAGGATAGTTTGTTTTGCAAAAAATTTGTTTGGCTTGAAAAATAAAGGGGCTACATATCAAGCCTTGGTAGATAAAGATTTTAAAGATCATACCAGAAGAAACTTAGAGGTACACGTTAACGACATGGTTATTAAAAGCCATTTAGAAGAAAGCTTGCTCTCACTGACATTCATAAATGTTAACACGCTAAGGCACAACGACATTGATCTCAACATTCCCAAATGCACCTTGGAGGTGGGCAGAGGAAATTAAGTTTTTAGGCACATGGTGAGGCCCAGGGAATCAAAACCAACCCAAAGAAGATTAAGACTATTACAACAATCATTGTATGGTAGAAAAAAAATAGATATGGAGTTTGAATGGCAAGATAGTTAGCTAGAAATCCAAAGCTAGAAATTTATGACAATTTCACGACTTATGTTCAAGACGTTACCAAATGAACATAGTCTGAACTCTGAAGCTATAAAGACTGAAAGAAGATTGAAGACAGAACATGCAAGATCCTATTAAGCATAAAACCAGAGATAATTAAAACATGAACCTATTCTGTAAACGTATGCATGAACCTACTAATTGCGCCGGATTCTGGGTTTAAGGTCGCCGGAATCTGGGTTTAGCCCATGAGGAAGATGAAGATGAGATAAAATAGACCAAAACAATGAAATGACGAGTTTACCCTCATGTGCAAGGCACACCCTAACCTTAACAGACTTTGACTAACAGAGAATTGGTCAAAGGGACTGATTTGGCATTTAAAGGCCAAGGTTTGGACTCACCACGATGAATATGCCGAGTTCCGTCCCATCGCGATGCACAACAACAAGTTTAGGGACCAACGGTGTATTTTAGTCTAATTTTTATGTTAGAGTAACCTGAATGGAATACTTCTCAACCTTGGTTATTGTTTATGGTTATTGTTTATGTTTAGTCGCGGATTAACGTGTTGTACATAAAGTTGGTTGGAAATAGTTAATTTCAGGAGGTTGGTGTTTAGTATTAATGTACAACATGTTAATGTATATTTGAATTTTTTAAGCACATTAACTTCAAAAAATTACACAATAATGAAATAATTATAAAACTTTGATTATTTTTATGAAAAATATAAAGTTTGAAGTATCAAATTGAAACACTCATGAAACTTGATTACTTTGAAAGACATATTCCCTTAAAATGGTAAGCTAAAGTTTGTAAATCTTTTATGCCAAAAAGTTAAAAGAAGGTAAGTTTTATTATTACCATATAACAATTAGTAAAGTATTTTGGGAGTTGGCGTTGTTTTGAAGCTGTTAAGTGAGAGGTCGGCTCAAGAGAGTGGAACAATTTGGGTGTAGTGCATTGTAGAGCCGCGGCTTGAGCCGACACTGTTCACACGCCGATGGTTTGGAGGGATTAAACAATCGGGTTAGTGCGTTTTTTATTAGTAGGTTCTCCACTAACTGACGATTAATTAGTTGGGTTAATTGCACGTGTTACACATGTTATGGATTCTCATATATCTCGATGGTTCGTTGCATGCTGTGCACCCGTATCTCATTATCGATTTGAGAGCCGATTGCATAAGAGGCATTGGCGTTTTAATTGTTTGAATTTTTATACAAAAGTTTATTTTTTATACACACGCTCATACACACAGTTGGTGTTAAGAATATTGATCTGAAATTTATCACGCACAAAATATTGTTATTTAGAGTTTGTTAATTTATGTGGTTAAAGCTGAAATTGTTTTGCAGGTTTTGATGGGGATAATAGGTAGAATGCCTAATTAACTTTGATTTTGTTTGTTGTTTAAAATTTGGTTAGCGTGTTGTGAGTTTTGCAGATTTGGTTAATATGTGTAATTGTATTTGTTGTTGTGTGTTTTGATATTGCAGAATTTATAGTTGTTATGGGTATAAGATGCATGGATCGTAAAAAAGGATGAAGTGTTAGGAATTAGAAATTCCAGGTATTAAAGAGCCGGTCACCTCAAGTATATGTAATCGTTAGAAAGCTCGTAGTCGTAGTTATTTTAAGTTAAGTAGTATTTAGTTAAGTAACACCGTGGAGGACTGGACGGGTCTTTACCCACTGTATGCACGATCCACGACCCGTTGTGTGGCGTTTATGTAAGACTATAAATACTCTCTACCTCCCAGGTAGAGTTGGAGCTCATAATAATATTTCTTCTTCTCTCACTAAAGTTCCCAACCTCTAACTTTCTCTCTAGAACTCTTCTTGACGCCTACTTTGGTTATGGTTTGATGTGTATGTGAAATCCAATATCCTACAATTGGTATCAAGAGCCATGGTTAGATCATCTCTTACATATCTTTGGATTTCTAGTGGTTTTTAGGTGGTTTTTGAGTTTGAAAAAGTTTAGTGGTTTTTGCATTATTTGGGTGATTTCTAGTGTTAAAGTTTGAATTTTGATAGTACTTTTGTATTTAGAATCATCACAAGTGTTTAGGTTTTGATTTTGAAGGCTTGAATCATCGTGGTTGGGTTGTTTTTGGATTGAAAAGTGGTGTTTTTGAGATTTTCTTGCTAGCGACTTGAGCCACGGATTGTTATTCTTGGTAGCGACTTGCTTTGTAAGTTGGTAGCGAGTTGCAGTTTAAGTGGTAGCGACTTGTCTTTTGAGACAAGCCGACAAATAGTACAAGTTAGTGGATTATCCACTACGGCTAGCGACTTAGTGAGGTTAGCGACTTGCTTGTAAAGCGTTAGCGAGTTGCGGTGCAAATTGTTAGCGACTTAGTATTCTTAGCGACTTGGACCTTAGCGAGTTCTTTGTTTAGCGACTTGACCGTGTAGCGACTTGGTGCTTAGCGATTTGGTGATTTAGCGAGTTGCTCTTTAGCGACTTGACCGTGTAGCGACTTGGTGCTTAGCGATTTGGTGATTTAGCGAGTTGCTATTTAGCGACTTGGTGCTTAGTGACTTGGTTCAAGGGTTATAGCGACTTGGTTGATTTTTACGAAGAAGAGGTTTGACCAAAGTTGACTTTTTACGTCAAAACTTCAAACGGCCATAACTTTTGATCCGTAACTCCGTTTTCGTGAAATACCGTCAAAACGACCGAACGACTGAATATTGTGAGGTTTCACCACGATGTCGTGAAACGAATTTTTCAAGGCCCAAAGCCTCTCTGAAAGGAAGTTATTGAGCTTTTAAGTTTTTAGACCTAAATTTCTCCATAAAATCGTGCAACCACCAACCCAAATCACAACCAAACAACATCTTTGCTTATCCCACAAACAATCATAAGACCTAACACACAATTGTCTATCATTGTATTGATCCATCAGTCATCTTAACACATTCCATTGGTCATTGCTTAACGGTTTGGTCTTGATTTTAGTAAAATCCATGAAGATTCTATTTCTCGGTTTAAATCATAGACTTGTAAAATCCGTGCATTCTACCACATCATGTCTTACTCTCTCGACCCGGTGATTTCGAAGTGCTTAAATTATATGATCTTGTGGACAATAATGTTAATGAATGCTACCTTTGAGCGATTAAAGATGTTTGAATTAAATAATGAGGATGTGAGATCTTCATGTTACGAGTACAATGAGAATGAATTGCACCGCTACTGAATGCCATGCAAATGGAATGCGACATTGAGCCCTATCATCTACTTTATCGCACCTCATCAATTTGTTATCCATAGCGGGGATCGAACACGTAGTGCTCTTTTCCGCGAGGACTTGCCTACATTGACAAGAAGCTTCTTTGTTGAACTTAGAGCATTTAAAGCGCAACTTACCAATGAAGAGGTTCAAAAGGATGGTTCGGTCAGCTCTTCAAGTAATCTACAAACAATTTGACCATTCATCGGTGGGAATATTGATGATTCGATCAACACTTGTTGGAATTTCCTTCAAAAACATAATGGAATGGAAATTCGAGAATTCATTGAGACATTTATCCAACTCATGGATAATGTGAAAAAGTACATTGAGGAAAGCGCACAAAAGGATGAAAAAGTGAATGAGTGTCGGTGCGGTTGAGAGATTGTTGTGATAAGTTGGGTAATGTATCGTGGAAGAATCGGGTGTTCTTGAATGCGAATGTTAGAAAACAAATAATGATGAGTCGGACAATGCTAAAATAGAATCTTCATCCTCATGTTCACAAGAGAGAGGTGCACCGGTCACAACTCACAACCCGTGCAAGCTAATGCAAAGGAACGCTCCATGGAAGCTTGGATGTACCCAAGATAGAGATGCAAGCCACAACCTATGCACGTTAATGCAGAGGAAAGTTGCATGGAAGTTTCTGCTGTACCTAGGTATGCATCTTCTACTCAAAATGATGATTATGAATTGCATGAGTACAATTGCATTTGTGCTGATGATTCCTTGACCACCGAACTCAATACCTATAAGGATCAAGTTACCATATCTAACGAGCAGTGCTAAGTTTGAACTTACCACTCATGAGCGGAGATGGATATCCAAATCGCATAATTATTAAAAAAGTAATTTTAGAGAAGAAGTATTAAAACAAGAGTTAAACTCCTTACAAGAAAAGCTTTCCAAAACTGCTAAGCAAAAACACGAACTTCAAGAAAATGTTAAAATGCTTAAGCAAGAATTCAAGGCTAAGGAATAAAAACTGTAGAAAACTAGAAGGGGGGTTGAATAGTTTACCGATTAAAAACTTTGTTTTGAAACTTATTGAAAGATCAATTGATATTGATCTTAAGTATGTTAATGAAATATGCAAGCAATATGTAATAAGTAAATAAGGAAAGAAATGATCAAACCACAACAAGTTGTTTATAGTGGTTCGGCCTACAAGGACTCTTTTTCCTTGCCCTACTCCACTCCCCGAGTCTCACACTCGAGAGTTTAACTTCACTAGTCAACAAGCTCCTTTCACCGGTGGAGAAAACCTTTACACTTAAACACACTATTTCCGAAACTAAGCTAGATGTCGAGTTCTTTCCAAGGGTACAACTACTCCCACACACAATGTATTTTGAGGACTAAAATACTAACCACTCACACTCACAAGATTATGATGGTTTGATACAACAATGAAGTATGAATCAACACTAGATCATACAACACTAAACAAACAAGACTTCCAACTTCTCGTTGAAGCTTGAATATGACTTGATCTTCTTTGCTACAAAGAGATCACTAATATGATATGAAACTGAATTAGAAAGGTTAGAGAAGATATGTATGAGAGTATGTTAGAAAGGGATGAAAAACTACTTGGCTTGGCATTGCTATTTATAGCCAAATTAGACAGGGCGTCACGGACGGCGGACCCTTAAAGGGTTCCGCCGTGTACCATTTTGGTACCGCCGGTCCGACGGTCAAGATATCAAATCTTGCCTAAAGTCAACTCTATCTAAGTGAGATTGTGCAAGATATGAAGAGTATAAATCTTCACAAAATATCTAATGGAATCTTCTAATGATTTCCATGATGTAATACATGATGTTAAATGTTGTATTACTATTTATAGAAATATGCAAATGCTTAAGTAGTGTTTGCTTTTAAGAACCTAACACATTCTACAAACTACTATCATACATAATGATTAGAGTCATATCAAGATGTTACTAATCATAAATGTAAATGCTTGAATGATGAATATATTGTTTGAGAAAGCTTGTTTTAATATCTAATAAACTTGACAAGCTTTAAGCTTTTATAAATTAAATTTACTTTTGTCGTTAACAAAACTTAGGCAAAGATCAAAAATATAAATAACGTTTAATGACGATATTTGTATTAACAATCTCCCTTTTGTTGAGGACAAAATATAAATTTATTTTTATAAAAGGAACAAAGTTTGTACAAGAGTTATAAAATATTAGTTTTAGAACTTGAAAAGGAGATGATAATACAAGTGTATGAAATTTGACTTTTATGAAAGTCAAAGAATTCACTAGTTGATGCATGATGTTGACTTTTCGAGAAAGTCAAAGTATGCGACTTGACTTTCGGAAAAGTCAACTATAAGTAATTTCAAAGTTCTATATTTTCTCCCCTTTTGTCTCAACAAAAGAAGAGGCTATCTTGAATGTAATGAGCCGAGCTATTATCTCCCCTTGTTCAAAGCTCCCCTAAATTGGGTGCTTTAATGGGAAGATACATGGATTGTGAAAATAAAGCTACAAAAATTGTTAGTAATAATGATCATTCACAAGCATTTCCAAACACTATGTAATGACACCAACAATATAATAAACAACATTCATTAGTTAAAATTTTCATGAGTAAAGATCATGAAAAGAGAACACAATGATGTGTTTCTAGTACAAGAAAATAAAAATTATCCTAAGAAAGCAAATAAAAGAAAGACTATTCTAAAACCATCTTAAAGTGATGGTGGATGGGAAAGAGCGTTTAGGCGCTCAAGAATGTGGTTGAGGATGAACCTCATTTCTTCGTGGAAGTCATGGACCATAATCCGGGTCCGTTCCACGGTTTGACCCGTTTGCTCACAAGTTGAGCAACCATGCCTTGGAGGGTAGAAAGTTTGGGGAGGTTGTGGTGGTGGAATGGTGGATGTGTTGGTGGTGTTGGGGATGTTTGGAGTGGTCATGATGGATGCAAGCAAAACACTTTGCATTTGCATTGTCTCACTTAAGTGAGAATCCACCATGCCTTTGAATTGGTGGAGGTTGTGGAGTTCGGCTTGAATCTCCTCTCAGTGGGATTGTCATCCCACATGCACTCGGAATGTCCTCAATATGAGGGACATTGATGATGGAAGTGGATGATCCCGTATAAAGGACCATGAATGTCCTTGTGAATGGGGTGGAAAAGGAGAGGTCTTGGCCCTAATGGGCGTTTGGGTCAATAGATGACCGAGGTGACTCATGAGCGATTCGCTCAATTGTGCCAAAAGATGGCAATGGTGGTGGATGACTTGGCCTGGGAGGCAAGTCCTCCAAGTCCTCTAGGAAAGGATTTGGTGATGTTGGTGGAGTTGAAAATAACTCCATGGGAGTGAGTGGGAGACCTTGGTGAAGGTGGTGAGGTGTTTTGGATGTTTGGATGGGTGCGGTGGAGGTGAAGTAGGTGTTTTGTTGGTGGTGGAGTGGTGATCACAATGTGTGATGAAGTGGGTGTAGCTAAGGTAAGATGTGTATCATCTCTAATGGGAGATGAGATGGTGAGTGGTGAAGATTCGGATGATGAGCTAAGATGAACAAAACAACAAGGCCTTACGCTCATTCTAGCGGTTTTCTTGCAAGGTTTTGGTGATGATTTAGTCATTTTAACTTGGGTTTTGATTTGCTAGATAGTAGTGAGAATGAAGAAGGTGTGAGGATGATCATGGTAAAGCCTTTCAATTTATAGAGGTAAGAAATTGTTGAGAAATGGTTTGATTTGATGTTGAACCATTGAAGAGATGAGGTTCCTAATGATTTGGAAGTGGGTTGAATGCTAGTCATATCACCCAAGTCAATCCATACAAAGAAGATGGAGTGAAGAAGAAAAGATATGCAATAAATGTGTTCTAGTGAGTGGAATTTCCTAATATTGATTACCCACGGTTTGAAGGTACCAAAATTTGGTTCCTTCCTTTATGCCAAAGGGCTCCTTGGGTGGATTTTTCAAATTTTGAATTTTGGTGGGAAATGGATTTCTTATATCCCTTAGTGAATAATACTAGTTCTAATAACGGTATAAACTAGTTAAGATTGATTTATAAGTGATGGAAGATAATTTGGAATCACGAAAGAGTCGAAATTGAGAAAATTACGGAGGATCCACGGCACCAAAATCATACACGTCACGGTACCCTAAAAGGGTGCCGTCTGGTCCGCTTTGCATGGTATGGCGGTACCAAACTACATAAAGGACGGTACCAAAATTATGGTGCCGTCGATCCGTGGAGTCTTTGAAATATGGATGAGTTCATTTTAGGTGTCGGGAAATTTCGAAACACGAAATTTTTCTCAAAACCTGTTATACTAAACATTTCTAGTTAGGAAAACTAAATAACACATATGTAAACATAGTGGAGCATAGATTTTGAGCAAGGCTTATTGATTTTCACAATATAGTGAAAATGGGTAAAATTTGATAGCATACTTGTGCTATCCCCCTGCATGAGATTGTTAGCATACACCATTGTTTCAAGTTATATTATCATCCTACATAATAAAAGCAACTAAATAGTATCAAACATTAACGATAATGCATTGTTCCAAACACTCCTTAAAGTACCCTTATTTGTCCAACTTCTTGTAAATCTTGTTCATCATCCTACCAAGGCACTTGAACATTCCCTTAGTTTGTTTGAATTTCACGATTCATTCTCAATCTCGGGAAGAGATCGTAATACTCTTGAGGTGGAAGATGAGAGCTTGGAAGACCATCCTCGGAGCTATTTGATGATGATGATGAAGGAGTTGGAGGTTTAGCTCTCTTGCCTTTAGTCTTAGCAACTCGAGCATCACTCAAAGGTACAAAGATGTGAGGATGAGTTCATAGTGAAGGTGCATCCCTTTTGGGGTTGGTGGAATTGGGCGAAGTTTCTATAGAGACGGGTGAGAAGCATCC
Organism: Chrysanthemum lavandulifolium; assembly: GCA_022545495.1. Taxonomy (NCBI): domain Eukaryota; kingdom Viridiplantae; phylum Streptophyta; class Magnoliopsida; order Asterales; family Asteraceae; genus Chrysanthemum; species Chrysanthemum lavandulifolium. The sequence goes on from CM040244.1 coordinate 196,237,468, forward strand.
CGTATGGAAGAGCAACCGATCCTTGAGTTGGAATATCAATCATTCTTCTAGCTATGTAGTAGGCTAAGTTGAATGGTTGTCGGGTGGATAAGTTGTAGAGCATGTGACATAGGTAGGCGTTTAAGTGATCCCTATTTCCTATGGTGCTAATGACGTTGGCTCTAAGTAGTTCCTCCCATTTCTTAAATTCGGGCTTAAGTTCATTTAGCTCCATTCCATATGGATCTCGGTTTACCTCTTTTCCCTTTCGGGTAACTCGGGTTGTATCACTTTTGGGTTAAAAGGTGTTCACGGATGACATCCTTATCGGCCAAACGGGTTATGTAGGGAAGAGAGCGGTCATTGATTGTATCAAGAGCCATGAGTGACCACTTATCCGTGTAGACACAAGTTCCTCGGTTGGGAATTCCTAACACTTGAGCAAAGTTGCTTAAGGTGATGGTGTAGTCATTTTGGTTGATTCTAAACCTAAGACAGAATTCATCATCGTCTTCATCACTAAAGCCGGTCACACTAGCATAGAATTCTAACACAAACCTAGGACAAATTGGTTCATCGATGTCAAGAAGGCAATCGAATTGAATGGCGACTAGTTCTTCACGAAGATTGGTATTTTCAAGGAAGGATGAGTGAATGGTTCTACCTCATGGAAATACCTTGATTCTAGACTCTTAAATATTTCTACTTGTTCCTTGGTAAGTCCTTTGGTTTTGTGGTGTTTGGGAATGTAGTTAAGGGTGTCTTTGTGATCATAGAATCTTGCGGCTACCATGGTTATTCCTAAGGACAAGAATTAATATGTTAAGAAATTGAAAATAAATTTTAACGTTTTTGATTCTAGTGTGTGCCTATATGAAAACAATTTGGAGTTGCGGTTATCTCGACTCATTTTATGCACAAAATAGTTTTAGTGGGGTGTTTGACAAATACCATGAGATAACCCAAATGCTCCTAATTCAATGTGGCTACATTTGAATATACCCGGGAGTGCATATTAGTTATGCAATACCTTTAGTATTCAAGAGCATGCAAGTGATGAAAATTCTAACGTTTCTATTTGTATTAACAATGAAAAATGTTTTCCTACAAGTGAGAAGCTTTTCAAAACTTTTGACATGGGGTGTTTGGTTGTTTGAATAAGGCCTTATATTTATTATCTATCAATTAGTGGGAAACATGATTTGTTTATGCAATATGATAATGTAGTACCTAATTTCAATGACTAGTTATGCAATTTGCCAATTGAATTCATATTTGGTATAAAAGCATACATAAAACCCCATGTAATGATTTGTGATAGTTTTGTGCATAAATAAGAATCCTAGACTCGAATTAAGAGATGAAATGTAGTTAGGATACTTACAATGATGTTATCTTGATGATTAGTGAGTGGGAAGATGACAATAATGAGCTTGGTTTAAGTTTTACGTTTTGGTAAAGTGGGTTGTGAGGAAGAGGATGTTATGTATATATTTGTTTTGTACAGAGACACCACGGACGACGGCACCAAATATTTGGTTCCGTCCGTGTTGTCGTTGGTGCCGTGGCTACGATGAGCGAGATATAAGGCAAAATTGTTTTGGTTTGACTATTCTAATGTTTTAGGCTATGTTTATCCTACATGTTTGGTTCCATTAACCCTAAACCAAGTCTAAGAAGATTAAAAGGTTCTCGTTTAAGAGGTTTAGTAAAGATGTCGGCAATGTTGTCTTGGAGGATACTTTCTCGATTGAAATGTTTCCTTTTGAACATTGTCGCGAAGAAAGTGATGAATGATTTCAATGTGCTTTGTACGAGCATGTTGAGCAGGATTCTTCTTTGAGATCGATGGCTCCTTTGTTGTCATAAAGTATCACAATGTCGTTGAGATGAATTCCGTAGTCTCGAGCTTGCTTCATCCAAAGAGCTTGTTGACATGCTTTTCCGGTGAGGCGTATTCGGCTTGATGAGTAGAGATGGCTAAAGCCGTTTGCTTCTTTGCAAACCATGAGGTGAGACAATGTCCAACAAAAGTGCAAATACCACTTGTACTTTTCTATCGACATAATCACCGGCATGATCCGAGTCGGCATACACTATGGTTTCTATACCCGTTCCTTTGGGATACCATAATCCTAAACACGTTGTTCCTTAATATATCTAAAATCCTTTTAATGCTTCTAAGTGTGATGCCTTTGGGTTTTCTTGAAAGCGAGCACATAGACAAACACTAAACATAATGTCGGGTCTACTAGCCGTAAGATAGAGTAGGCTACCAATCATTCCTCTATATTTAGTGTTATCTACGGATTCACCTTCTTCGTCCTTGGTGAGTTTAGTGTCCGAGGACATGGGTGTTTTAGTTGGTTTGGAATCTTCAAGACCAAATTTCTTAAGCATGTCTTTTATATATTTAGATTGGTTAAAGAAAATACCATCATCTAGTTGTTTGATTTGAAGTCCTAGAAAGAAGTTTAACTCACCCATCATACTCATTTCAAACTCGTCATGCATGATTTTAGAAATCATCACATAGTTCTTGACAAGTTGATCCGAATATAATGTCATCAACGTATATTTGAACAATAATAATTTGCGATTCCTTTTCTTAGTAAAAGAGTATTATCTACTAATCCCATAGTATATTTGTTATCAATAAGAAAAGTCTTAAGGCGGTCGTACCAAGCTTTAGGTGCTTGTTTAAGGCCGTATAATGCTTTCTTGAGTTTGAAGACATGATGTGGTTTCTCAAAGTCGGTAAAACCGGGAGGTTGAGCAACATACACTTCTTCGTTAATAAACCCATTAAGGAAAGCACTTTTAACATCCATTTGAAATAATTTAAAATCATAAGCACATGCATAAGCAAGTAATATTCTAATAGATTCAAGTCTAGCTACCGGTGCATAAGTTTCATCATAGTCAATTCCTTCTTGTTGATTATAACCTTGTGCAACAAGCCTAGCTTTGTTTCTAGATACTACACCATTTTCGTCCATTTTGTTTGAAAGACCCATTTTGTTCCAATTATAGTTTGATCTTTGGGTTTTGGAACTAGTTTCCAAACATCATTTCTAACGAATTGGTTTAATTCTTCTTGCATGGCAATTACCCATGATTCATCTTTTATTGCTTCATTTATGGTTTTGGTTCAATGGTGGATACAAAACAAAAATGATTACTTTGATTTTGAGCTTGTGATCTTAAGGTTCTTTGATTAAGTTTTCCTATGACCTTTTCTAATGGATGACTTTTAGATTCTTTTATGTTGACAATTTCCTTATTTAATGGTTCATCTTCCTTGTTATTATTAATTTGACTTTCAATTATTTGACTTTCAACTAAGTCATCATCTACCAAAGGTGATGTCTTAGAGGGAGGTGGACTTTCGTTAAATGTTATGTTCAACGATTCCTCGACTATCATTGTTTCTTTATTTAGGACAATGTAAGCTTTACTAGTTTGAGAGTAACCAAGAAATACACCTTCATAAGACTTTCGGTCAAACTTGGTGAGATAATCCTTAGTATTAAGAATAAAACATTTACAACCAAAGACTTTAAAATATCCTAATGTTGGCTTTTACCTTTATAAAGTTCATATGGTGTTTTGTTTAGGAAAGGACGATTAGGACTCTATTTAAAATATATGTAGAAGTGTCAAGCATTACACCAAAACTTTTGAGGAATGTTTTGTTCATTAAGCATTGTTCTACTCATTTCTTGAATTGTTCTATTTTTACGTTCTACTACTCCATTTGATTGAGGTGTTCGTGGAGCGGAAAAGTTATGTGTTATACCATTTGTATCACAAAAGTTTCCAAATTGAGTTTCGTTGTCAAATTCACGACCATGATCCGTTCGGATCGACACAATTTGACACCTAGAAGATTTTGAATTTTCTTGCTAAGTATTTCAAATTTATCAAAAGCTTCATTTTGGTTTTCAAAATAACGTCCAAGTAAACCTTGAGTAATCATCTACTATGACCAAAGTGTATAAGTTGCCTCCATAGCTTCTTATAGCGGATGGTCCAAACAAGTCCATATGTAATAATTCTAGACACTTAGATGTGGACACCATATTTTTAGATTTGTGACTACTATGTGTTTGTTTACCAATTTTGCAAGCGTCGCAAAAGTGTTGGTCATATTTTAGTTTTGGTAAATTCTAACCAACTCTTTTGAAGATAGGTTTTGTATAAGTCTCATATTAGCGTGACCTAAGCGCCTATGCCAAAGAGATGAGCTATCGTCTAATGTTGTTAAGCAAAGTTTGTCATTATATGTTTTATCTATTTTCATGACGTATATGTTATTTTTCCTAACTCCTTTAGCTATGGTGATACCATCTTTTAGTATTTTACTACCATTTTCATCAAATAGTACTTTATACTTTTTATCACATAGTTGGCTAATACTAAGTAGATTAAATCCTAACCTATCCACATGAGCAACATTTTCAATAGTTAGAGAGTTATGAGCAATCGTACCTTTGCCAATGATTTTGCTTTTGAGATTGCTACCGAAAGTGACATTACCTCCGTCATACTCTTGGTATGATGAGAAGAGACTTTGTTGCCCGTCATGTGTCGTGAGCATCCACTATCTTTTATCCATTCATCGGTTCCAATCCAACTTTCAAGCATACCTAAGAAGCAAATAACTCAAACATTTGGTCCCCAATATCTCATGGGTCCGTTTGGGTTAAACATACCATTTATTTGATTCATGTATGGAAATGATGGGTAAGGGTTCCATGGCATGTAATCTGGAGTTTGATATGGTCTAGGAAAGTTTTGATTCCAACCGTTGTGTTGGTAGTTAGGTTGAACGTTGTGGTTGCTCTTAGGAAAGGCGTTTGGCAAAGAAGTTTTATATCGTTGTTGAGTAGTTTTTATCTAAATTCATTTTTAACAAGTCCTACTCGATATAATGGTGGTTTTAGTTTAACATTATCATTGGTTTTCTTTGTTACTTTAACAAATTCGATGCGGTCCGTATTGCGAACATTACATTACTTTTGAAGTACCGCGGTACCATTTTGCACAACGGACGGAACCCTTATTTTGGTTCCGTGCGGTCCGTGTTTATCGCAGACAATTTTGATGAATGTTCGTCCTTTTCGACCGCTTTGTTTTGACTCTTTGGAATTAATACTTCATTAAAACCTAGCCCATTCATGTCTCACGGTGTTTTATGGATTTTAACTATTTCATCGGCAAGAGCGATGTTTTGTTAAACCTTTTAAACTTAGAATTATTTTCTATTAAAACTTCTTGTGTGAGCTTTAGTTTTCTATTTCAAGATTAAGCTCTTGACATGATTTACAATCATCGTCATTTGCTTTTCCTTTTTCAAGACGTTTTGCTTTTTCTTTTAACTCATATACCTCATTTTCCAAAAACTCTTTTTGGTTTTAGAAATTTATTTTAGTTATGATTTTTAGACTTAGCTCACACAATTGATTATATTGTTTTGCAAGGTGTCATCATCTATAGAAGAATAAGAAGAGTCGGAAAGTACCTCATTTGACTCATGTGCCATTAGAGCGATCTCTTCCTTGCTTGATTCTTCATCGTCTTCACTATCACTCCAAGCACCACTTACAAAAGCTCGTTGAGTTTTGCTTTTAGGTGGCTTGGGACATTCTCTATGAGATGACTTGCATCACCACATCTAAAACACTTTCTTTCACCTTTAATCTTCTTATCATCCCGATCTTTTCGAATGGCTTCTTTTCTTCTCGAGGTTGTCTTACAAACTTTCCTCTTCTTCTAAAGAACTTCTTGAAATCTCTAACGGCCATGGCATACTCCTCATCTTCACTATCGGAACAAGATTCACCATCATCGCTTGATTCCGCCTTTGCTTTAAAGCAACGGATTTGATCTTCTCCTTTCTTCCTTTGATGATCTCCGAATCTTTCTCCATTACCATTTCGTGAACTTTGAGGTTGCCAATTAGCTCGTCTAGTGACATTATTGAGAGATCTTTTGATTCTTCAATAGCGGTCACTTTAGCTCTCCATTTGGGATGGAGTGCTCTAAGAAATTTCGACAAAGTTCTTACTACGAAAAGATTCATCAAGTGCTTTAAGTGATGTAATGATAGTGTTAAAGCGAGCAAAGCCACAATCAATGGTTTCATCTTGGGGATAACAAATTGTTCATATTGTTGAACAAGAAGATCAATTTTGTTATCCTTGACTTGTGAATTACCTTGATGTGTAACAATTAAAGATTCCCAAATATCTTTGGCGGTTTCACACATAAAAATTCTTTCATATTCTTTTCTAGGTAAAGCATTATAAAGCATCATTTTAGCTTCATTATTTTTAGCAACTAATTTCTTTTGTTCATCAACGGAAATATCCTTTGTTGTAGAACTAAAATCTCCTTTAACAATAATAAACCAAAGATCTATATCTTTTGATTTTACATATGTTTCAAACGGTTTTCCAATAGATAAATCCATTGGTTTCAAAGAGTGGTGGTCTTTGCATAGATTGCCCTTCTTTAAAGTTTTCGAATCCATGGATCGTTTCAAGTTTATAAAATACAAGTTATTTTAGAAATTCTTGAGCAACGAGGCTCTGGTACCAATTGTAGAAAACTAGAAGGGGTTGAATAGTTTACCGATTAAAAACTTTGTTTTGAAACTTATTGAAAGATCAATTGATATTGATCTTAAGTATGTTAATGAAATATGCAAGCAATATGTAATAAGTAAATAAGGAAAGAAATGATCAAACCACAACAAGTTGTTTATAGTGGTTCGCCTACAAGGACTCTTTTTCCTTGCCCTACTCCACTCCCGAGTCTCACACTCGAGTTTAACTTCACTAGTCAACAAGCTCCTTTCACCGGTGGAGAAAACCTTTACACTTCGCTTACACTATTTTCGACACTAAGCTAGATGTCGAGTTCTTTCCAAGGGTACAACTACTCCCACACACAATGTATTTTGAGGACTAAAATACTAACCACTCACACTCACAAGATTATGATGGTTTGATACAACAATGAAGTATGAATCAACACTAGATCATACAACACTAAACAAACAAGACTTCCAACTTCTCGTTGAAGCTTGAATATGACTTGATCTTCTTTGCTACAAAGAGATCACTAATATGATATGAAACCGAATTAGAAAGGTTAGAGAGAAGATATGTATGAGAGTATGTTAGAAAGGGATGAAAAACTACTTGGCTTGGCATTGCTATTTATAGCCAAATTGACGAGGAGGCGTCACGGACGGCGGACCCTTAAAGGGTTCCGCCTGTACCATTTTGGTACCGCCGGTCGACAATCAAGATATCAAATCTTGCCTAAAGTCAACTCTATCTAAGTGAGATTGTGCAAGATATGAAGAGTATAAATCTTCACAAAATATCTAATGGAATCTTCTAATGATTTCCATGATGTAATACATGATGTTAAATGTTGTATTACTACTTATAGAAATATGCAAATGCTTAAGTAGTGTTTGGTTTTAAGAACCTAACACATTCTACAAACTACTATCATACATAATGATTAGAGTCATATCAAGATGTTACTAATCATAAATATAAATGCTTGAATGATGAATATATTGTTTGAGAAAGCTTGTTTTAATATCTAATAAACTTGACAAGCTTTAAGCTTTTATAAATTAAATTTACTTTTGTCGTTAACAAAACTTAGGCAAAGATCAAAAATATAAATAACGTTTAATGACGATATTTGTATTAACAAAAACTTTTGAATGATTTTTCCAATCTAAAAACTTTGAAAAACAAGCTTGAAAATAAGTTGTACGTACAAGGGAATACCATTCAAACTGCTCACATGATCACTAAGCATCGAGTCTTAAGCGATAAGCATAGCACTCCCCTTGTTGAGGAACCAAATCCAGGGGTAATTAAAAAAGCTAGAAATGCTCATAAGGTGCTTTATGATGGTAATGAAATCCTTAAGCCTGGCGAAACCTAGTTGCGTTGAGTGCACCGAGGAAGATAAGAAATCGATGAAGTCACTAGGGAGAAAATGAATAAGAAGTTAGAAGATCACGAGTGTAAAAGAATAACATAACGATCAAACCCCATAATTACACTAAAGAAAATTGGATCTCCTTGAACAATTTTAAGCCTCGACTCTATTAACCCCGAACAAGTGTTCGGAAAAAGGATATGGAAATGCAAAAGTGAAAATCTTGTTGAAAAGAATCCCCATGTAGGAAAGCGCCTAAACAAGCGTGTATCCTCCTAATACACCAATGCACTTAGTTCCTAGATCTATTGCCACTAAAAGCAAGACCTTAATCGGTCAATATGTTATCTTTCAACTATTTGTTGATTTTGAGAAAACTTGTAAGAAAAGGATCACACCCATTGGTATAGCGAAGGGAAGGGGTTTGAGCAAATTAAAGAATGCTATTTAAGCGAGGTCATGCCTTTCTTTAAACAACTAAAAGATCAATTTGAGAGTCTTAAAAGGGATGCATTCGATATTAAAGAAATGGAAAAGGAATTTGATGCAATCATTGTTGAGGTTAGTGACTATGAGAGAGATTTAAAATATAAAGAGATTGAGAGGAAGAACTTGCATACTTGAATGAGAATCGATTTACGAATGTATTGCTCAAGATGTGTTTTCATCGCTACTAATTGTTCCATTAATGCTTCTCAATTTCATGAATTATCTGTTGCTCGAAAGTCTCCCATGATCGTGTCATTGAGCTTGAAACAACAAATTCAAAATTGCATGAGAAAATAGAACAGGATGATCATGATAACTTGGTCAAACATTATTCTAAATTAGAAGTTGAACATCTTGCTTTGCAATTAAAACATCAACATCTCAAAGAAAATGTTAAAACGTCAAATATCAAGACATCCTCGATGCTCCCGAGTTTGATGCGGTTTTGAAATCAAGAAACGTGATGAACAAATTCGAGCTCATTATAACACGATCAAAAATTGAAAGCCCAAATTTGGCGAAAGGTGAAAAGAAGGATGTGATTGGTTCCCATATGCCTCCACCTTTAGATTCTCGAATTTCCAACTTCAAAACATAATTGATAACTTGCAAAAGGAAAATGATTGTTTTAAAGTGAAATTTCAAAGGTTAATGATCAAAACAAAGAGTTATATGATTCATTTAAAGTTAATCATGATAAACAAATTGAAAAGATAACTTCTTTAATTAACGATATTGAGAATCAAGCGCGAGGCGAAAGGAAAGTTGCCAATCCCCAATTGCAAATACTACTGTTCCTAAGGTTTACGCTTGTGATAAATATGCTATCGATATGTTATATATTCCCCGCCCATTAGGAATAATGAACTTGCACATAAAGCATATCTCTCACACCTTAAGGACAGTTTGAAGGGTCTCCGTGAGATTGTTGAAGATGAAAGATTAGAAAAACCTTTTGATAGTACTATAGCCTATGCTGCATGGATGCCAAACGATCTCGGGAACTCTTAGAGTATGTAATTGTCACAAGTTCGAAATCTAGCAATAGGCGAGATAGAATAGTTGTGCCTTGTTCTATGCCTAAAGCCAAGCATGTGACCCTTGATATTCCTTGTTCCATGTCAAAATTCAAGCAAGCAACCTTTGGTGTGCCTCCTAGAATTTCGGATCCAAGACTTCTAGACCGAAATGCGTAAAGCGGTGAAACCATGTAATGTTCCCATCGTTACTTCTACGGATGTTAAGATTGACACTAAAGTTAGCGGGTCAAAACCTAGAAGCAATGCAAAGAAGGATAGGATTAAGCAAACTAAAAGTGTTAATGATAAGGAAGTGAAAAGAACACCATAGGGACAAGAAGTTTGATTTGAACAAAAGAATCGTTTATTCTAGTATTAGCTCTAAGCTTCTTGAAATTAATTCGAGGCCTCATCTTGTCGCAAAACATGTAAAAATGTTTATTTTTGGTAATCATGATAAATGTGATGTGTTATTTCGAGGTCTAAGATTCATAACCCGATTAAGAAAGTTTGGAGAGCAAAATAGATTAAGCAATCACGAAACCTACATGGAATGTGTTTACAAATGTAGAATTTCGGTGGAAGCCCACGGTCGAATATTTCTGAATGGCAAACCTTACCCCTCGGCTAGATCCACTATGCCTAGAATAGTGCTGTTAAGGTTTGGAAGCCAACCGGTAGAATAATCCCATTAAGCACAAAATGTCATTTGACTAAGTCCGATGCTTCTACTAGTTCGACTCCTAGGAATAATGCCATTGCATCTAGGGTTCTCACGATTCAAAGATTGTTTGTGCTAACCAAAAGGAACCCATCGACGTGGGGATCCAATGTTTCCAATTCTCTGTCTTCGTACATTGTCCAAAGCGGGTCGTATAAATCGTCCCTTGGTATTTGGATTGGTGACTCTAAACATATGATTGGGCTCTTAAGAATGACGTCTGTTCAAATCCGTCCGGGCCTCGTACTTCATCATTATGGCATCTGCAGATAACACTTGAGCCCCGTTCCTCATAGAAAAGAAAAGTGTACGCTCTATGTGCGCTTTATCTTGACTAATAAGAAATTCTCTCGTGAATGGCCATACTCATCTACATTCTTCATCAACAAGCTTCATGTTTTCCACGCTCATTCGGTCATCAAGTGGATCTCGTTCATTGGTGTATACTCTTATTCACTTGTTAAATCAAAAATGGCAACCGGATGCAATTTTTGAGGGGAGAAGAGTGAATATACTACATGATGATGGATGTTTGAATAATGGTTATCGACTTAATTTTTGATGATGATGAGTGTAAATTCCTTTTGATGAAGAGTGAATATACTAAGGATTCTTGGGATTCATTGTTTTGATTTTGATGACTCTCCTCCAACGCCTAATGCTTCACTTACTAAGGATAAATGGGAATCAATGTTTGGGATTCATTGTTTTCAAAGATATGTTTGATGAGTACTTTCAACCTCCGAAGAATGTTGATCATCCGACCACAAGCTCATGCTCCGGTTTCTATTGACTCAATTGGTTCACCATCTAAGAAGTACTTATTGGAATTCTCAAGAAACCTTATCTCCGGTTATTTCACAAGGCGTTTATAATGACTATCATGATATTGTAAGTTGCACTATTGAATAATGATCCGCTCTTTGGTATTCACTGTGCCAAATCTTCACGGATTGTTGTTCATGGATAATGATCCGCTCTTTGGTATTCCTTTGCCAAATCTTTACGGATTATTGTTCCTCTCATTGTGCACGCTATAAATCAACCACATGAACATTAAGGAAAATGACTACCTCATTCGCTCAAAGACATTTGTGGTGAATCTTCGGATCGATCTCTACATGTATACCTTTAGGAAGAATGCATTAATGTTGAGAAATCATTTGTTCGGTTCATTCGGTGGATCGGCGTACATCCGGTTGTACGTTTATTCACGTGTTGGGCATTGACACAAGGCGATTACTTGAGTTAATCAATTATCACTTATTTGAGATTGAAGTTAAATTTCAAAGGCGTGTTCTTATTTGATAACTTGCTCGGGTCTAAGAATTTTAAGTTGAAGACTTGGTTTATCTAGTTACCACCGTCGGGATGGATGGTTGAAGATCCGTTAACTATCACTTTAAGGAGTTACGTAGTTTTACTCGATGACACACGAATATGGCGTTGTGGATAATCGCAAGAGGTGTTAAAGTCTCATACTTTGGTTGAGTATTGAGTACTTAGAGATTTGCTTGAAGCATAAATTTCGATAATTGTTCTTCCAACATTAGTGAAAGCTTAAGATGCAAATCAGGAATTCTTCTTGATTTCAAGTTTGGTATATCGGGTTTTCTTCATCGATGGTCACTTCAAATTGTCTACATATGGGTTGATAAAGATAGTCGAGAGAGTTTCTATCGCGGTGGTCCTATGGCTCTGGACAATCCGATTCGGGACCCGCTCTTCAAAGCATCCCATTGGTTCATCCCTTGCCTTTTTCTTCTCCAAAGAACTCCATATGTACCTCCATCCGAAGATGATTTAAAGAAATTGTTTGATCCTATGTTTGATGAACTTTATGATCCAAGTACTAATGAGGTGTTGATTCCTACAACAGAGGTCGCTCATATTCACGTGAATGAAGTCAATCCTCGGTCTCAATATCTTTAAGTCACGAAGCGCCTCTGCGATCCTTGATCTCATCAACAAATCATCATTCTTCAAATGTACATCATGGAACATTTCGGCATCAATGATGAAGTTAATCCCTTTGCTACTCACGAAGATGCTCCATTTGAAAACATATTTGCTCTGAATCATCATCGAACCATCTTCTTCGTGAGACATCGACTCGCTACCTCGGTCCCTCAACAAGCGCCACATGAACACCTTAGAAAATGGACTCACGATCATCCACTAGACAACATCATTGGAAATCCTCTCGTCTTGTATCAACACGGAAACAACTTGCAACCGATGCCTTATGGTGCTTCTTCAACTCCGTACTATCTAAGATCGAACCAAAGGATGTTAAAACCGCCATGAATGAAGATAGTCGGTTCAATGCCATGCAAGATAAAATTCATGAGTTTGATCGACTTGATGTATGGGAGTTAGTACCGCTCCAGGCGTGCTATGATTATTGCTCTTAAATGGATCTTCAAAGTGAAACTTGATGAGCATGGTGATGTGTTGAAGAACAAGGCTCGATTAGTTGCTAAAGGATACCGTCGAGAGGAGGTATTGACTTTGAAGAATCTTTTGATCCGGTTGCTTGAATCGAGGCAATCGAATCTTTTGGCTAATCTTGCTAGTAAGAACATGGTAGTCTATCGGATGGATGTGAAGGCGGCATTTACGAACGGAGACCTTAAAGAAGTCGTCTCGTCGACCAACTGAAGGATTTGTAAATCAAGAGCATCCTACTCATGTTTATCGTTTGAAGAAGGCTCTTTACGGTTTAAAGCAAGCTCCAAGGGCATAGTATGATCTGTTGTCAAAGTTTCTTCTATCTACGGATTTAGCAAAGGAGCAGTTGATCCAACATTGTTCACCGAAGTCGTGCAAACATTTAATTCATGTTCAAATTTATGTTGATGATATTATTTTTGCCTCGGCGGACCCAATGGAATGTGATCGTTTTCAAATGAAATGAGTTCAAAATTTCAAATGTCAATGATGGGACAAATGTTATTTTCTTGGGATTACAAATTTCGCAAAGTCCGGAGGCATTTTCATAAATCAATCTAAATATGCAAGCGAGATCTTAAAGAAATTTGGATTTGATTCAAGTGACCTGTTGACACTCCCATGATTGATCGAACCAAACTAGATGAGGACCACTCGGGGATCATGATTGACCAAGCGAAATATCGTAGTATGATTGGATCACGATGTACCTCACGACTAGTAGACCGGACATCTTGTTCGCTATTTGCATGTGTGCTAGATACCGAGCTAAGCCTACTAAAAGCACCTTGAAGCGATTAAGCGGGTCTTTGGTATCTCCAAGGAACCATCAATATGGGACTTTGGTACCGAAGGACACCGGTATGTCACTAATGACCTATGCGAGATGCCGATCATGCGGGATGTCAAGATACTCGTCAAGCACGTGCGGAGGTGCTCGGTTTTGGGTGACAAGCTTGTGAGTGGTCTTCAAAGAAGCAAATGAGTACTTCTATTTCTCTCTGAGGAGAATACATAGCCATGTCATCGTGTTGTGCTCAAATCCTTTGGATGAGATCTCAATTAAGCGACTATGGCTTTGTATTCAACAAAATCCTCATCTTGTGATAATAAAAGTGCTATTGCTCTTTCATGCAATAACGTTCAACACTCAAGAGCTAAGCATATCGAAATTCGACATCATTTCATCGGGAACAAGTGGAAAAAGGTGTGGTGGAACTCTATTTTGTGAGGTCTGAATATCAGTTAGCAGACATCTTCACCTAAGCTCTTCCAAGAGAATGTTTTGAGTTCATACTTCCACGACTAGGCTTGAAAAGCCTTCAACCAGAAACACTCAAACGTCTTCAGGAGGAAGACGAGGAGTAAAGGTCTATGCTCATCTATCTCTTGTATATATTTATTCGAAAAACAAAATACAAAATTATAAAACCTTCAAAAAATCAAATAGAAAAATATAAAACCTTCAAAATCCATAAAAATTTGAAAAATTCGAAAAATCTTCAAAAAAAATATTGTCATTTTGTCATGTTTTTCTCGATTCGATAATATCTACAGTCTTTGTGTTGTCATTCAAAGAATGACACGGGACTTTAGATATTGTTCGAATTAAAAAAAAAAAAAAAAAAAAAAAAAATCAATCAAAAAATATTTTTGGGAGAAAGAGAATAAATTGGTTTATTGTCATTTCGTGCAATAACCCATTTTCAAAGAAAGAATAGAGCCATACTTTATCATGTTTTCAAAATTCCGTGCTCGATTCTATAAACATTTATCTCTGCGAAAACTAATTGCTTTGGAAAATAACTCGGTCTCTATTTTTGATAATCATCGGACTTATTTGTCAATACATCAATCTCTCAATCAACAACCTATGTCATTGATTGAGGGGAGAATGATTTCAATTAAATTAAAAGTTATTTGGCATTAAATTGTTTTCAAAATATATTCATGCATGTTTTATCAATGGAGTTTAAAGTCTTAAATCCGATCCTTATCGATTAAAACGCTTTTATAATCAAGTCACAATTCTCCTTAAAATCTTTCAAAATCAATTTAAATCTATAAGAGATCACAAATCTCAAATGATTTGATAATTGTGATCGGGGAGAATGTGTGATTTAAATTGGATTTAAAGCGATAATTCGGTAAATGGTTTTATAAAGATGTACATGCTATCCTTCCTACATGTGACAAACGATTTCAAATTTTCTATGCACATGTTGAGGGGAGCATCTATCTTAAACCTATGATTTGAAACGTGATCACTTATCTCGATGTGCGGGTTCCTCTAGTATGTGCAAAACTCTTTTCAAATCTCGAGGCACATATTGAGGGGAGCAAAATTATGAAAATCTCATCCTTCCCAAAATGCTTTATCTACTTGTCTTGATTAGGAAGTGATGTTGATATCGTTTAGAAAATGGTATTCAAAGAAGTTAATTCTTTCTCTTGCCTCCATGTGCAAAACGATTTCAAATATTTGATGCACATGTTGAGGGGAGTTCTCGTTCTAAAATATCAAAAACAATTCGGTACAAAATATTTTGATAATATATCACAAGTATCGGATTGATTTTCAAATAGTTTTCAATTGGTTCAAATGGCGGATGAACAATACCAAATAGCAGACCAACTTTACTTTATGTACGGTGATATAAGGATGATAAGGTTAGGTATGTGTTCCATGATCCGCTTGAACCGGAAGGATCTACCGTGGACTATCCACTAGTTAGTGTAGAGTTCTTAGGTATGATGAAAAAGGAGAAAAATGATAAATGGGAAGAGTGCGGGACGTCTGAGCTAATCTTGGAATAAACCCAACAAGGTTCTAGTTATGAAGTCTCGGTAAGCATTGAAGGGTTGAAGAATGAAAAAGAACCTGAATGTGAAAAAGGGTGAAAAGAAATAGCCTCCATCAATTCAACCTTAGGGCGTAAACGGGTTCAATACATATACTCTTGGTTGTTACTAAGGTAACACCGGTATTGAAGACAAAGACGTCATGGACCCAGTGGACGATCGCACTAAACTTCCCAAGCCACTCAAGTTCCTCTTAAAAGGGCTTGTTTCATTCTCACGGGAACCGACATAATCTATCGACTTTCTCTTAGAGATGGTTGATATTGAAGTTAGAGACCCTCTCCCTAGTCTCGACACGACAGAACCAAATATGCACAAATTGAGTCTAGAGCCACGAGATCATCTATAAATCTCATTAGGACACTTTCAATGAAGACTCTGTTTCACACAATGTGGAAAGAGATTATATCTTGAGTCCTTTGCATTATCCTTGTGGTATTGCGAACATCCGAGTGATGTGTATACATATTCACAATGAAGATGGAAAGCCTTCGAGCCAACATCAAACAAGCTCTGGTAGGTGGCATGTGAGATCTATTATATAGATCAACCATGTGACAACCGAAGAAACAATGGGGCGATTCAATCTCTTGAATCAATCTGGTTCGATTATGGATTGCGGATACCTTTGAAAACCGGTCTTTGTGCTTAAAATCTTTCCTTTAGCAAATCGACCGTTTACGGATATTTCAAATCAAAAGGTGTTTTATGATTGATAATTGATGTTCATTAAAACCTTCGTTGTATTGCAAAACAATTTCTATTGAGCAATGCACGATTGTTTTCAAATCTCTTTTCATCAATCGTTGAATTTCTATTATTTGGTTCACTCGCTCCGTGTTGTCTTCTTTGAGACGTTCGGTTTGAGAACGACTTGAGCGGTGCGAAACCTGTCAAGGAAATTCTTGAATTATACCGATCACGAGCGATGCTTGTCTTGATCAACGGGAACCGTGGGCGTGTACCTCAATTCAACTAAAGTGATCAAAGACACTTTTGTACGCTTTATTGCTAAGCTGTTTTATGCGGTATGCCCGACGTTTGCGGTGATCGAATGAAGCGGTCAATCCATAGCCGCATGCTCACACAATACATTCATCTCTCAAGAAATCATGATAAGTGCATCAATGACTCGATATTTTCACTCCATGCTTCGCTACTGCGCCAATATCATGAATCAACGAAAGCTTCCACTACTCGATGAGAAGATATCATGATCCGAATGTGAGCATGTCGGTCCGAATGTCACAACATCACATAATACCAACACCACAATGGATGTCTCGAGATTTTTAGTAGTTGATGATCTCAAAAGTGGCTCAAATTTATTATCACGTGGATCGATAAAGACCTCCACCGGAGTAACCAAACATGCAATGAGAAGAATCAATGACTACGAGCTTGAGCAAAGTACTACATCAAGAATGCAAGAACAATTGTTAATGAAATATCTGTTTGTATTCAATGTAATTTTAGTATATGTTTGAGGTGACCTCCGCAGGGAGATTGTTAGGAATTAGAAATTCTAGGTATTAAAGAGTCGGTCACCTCAAGTATATGTAATCGTTAGAAAGCTCGTAGTCGTAGTTATTTTAAGTTAAGTAGTATTTAGTTAAGTAACACCGTGGAGGACGGACGGTCTTTACCCACTGTATGCACGATCCACGACCGTTGTGTGGCGTTTATGTAAGACTATAAATACTCTCTACCTCCCAAGGTAGAGAGTTGGAGCTCATAATAATATTTCTTCTTTCTCTCACTAAAGTTCCCAACCTCTAACTTTCTCTCTCTAGAACTCTTCTTGTACGCCTACTTTGGTTATGGTTTGATGTGTATGTGAAATCCAATATCCTACATGAAGTGCCACTGAAATTGTGTGTTTGGGATTTTGGTAGGGATGATAATGTTATAGAGTGTGGATTTAGTGAGAAGAATCATTGAAATGAGAATAGTGAGAAAAAATTGTAGCCACATATTTTAAATGAGACAAGAGAAATAATATGGAAATGCATATATTTTTGTGAATACATCTAATATTTGTGGTTGTGGTTTCTTCTCATTTTTCTCATCTTAATTATATTTCTCATTTGATCCTTACTCTAATGTGAGTTACAACGTTACATCAACTAAAGTTAAAAGAGTTGAATGCATACACCTAACATCTATATGACCACACCATATGTCGACGCAACCATTATCCAAAATAAATTGCAAGAATGAGTGTCTTGTAAAATATGAATAGAGGTAGTATCAAATTTGAAATATAATTAATATGAGAAGAATAAGAAGAAACTACAACCACAAATATTAGCTGCATCCATAAAAATATATGCATCGCCTTATTATTATTTTTTTATTATATAAAATATGTAGCTACAATTTTTTCTTACTTTTCTTATTAAAATAATTTTTCTCACTTGATCCATACTCAATATGAATAGACTAACCTATACTAAAGCAATATGACAGTTTTTTCGAAGCAATAAAGTAATGGTTAATTGCAATTTGCATCAACAATTAATCATGTCGTATAAATAATCATGTCGTATAAATAGTGGACGATGATTTGCACACATAGGCTTTTGATTTGCACATATTAATGAACAAAAGTTAAATCATACATACAAAGTATATAAAGTATAATTGTTTAATGAGTTAATTACATAAATGGTCAATGTGATTTGTTGGATTTTTCACTTTCAGTCACTAAACTTTTTTTTTGACTGATTCAGTCATTGTGGTTTTTTGTTATTACGTATCCAGTCCAAATCCGTATGAAATGACCAAAAAGCCCTTGTCACATTCTTTTTCAAATGAATTAATTACACAAATGGTCACTGTGGTTTTCAAATGACAATTAAGTAACGGCCATTAGTCATTTATGCTAACTGTCGTTAGTAAATAACCGAAAATTTAGTTTCTTACGTTTTCGTTCATTTTTACACCTTATGGTCCGTTTTTACACGATTGCTTCCGTTTTACTCGTTTTCGTCCGTATTTACATGTTTTGTCTGTTTTTACACGTTTTCGTTCGTTTTTGCACGTTTTCGTCCATTTTTATACGTTTTCATTCGTTTTTGCACGTTTTCGTCAATTTTTACACGTTTTCTTTCGTTTTTACTCATTTCCGTCCGCTTTTACACGTTTTTATCCGTTCTTACATGTATTCGTCTTTTTTTACAGTTTTTCGTTCGTTTTTACATGTTTTCGTATGTTTTTACACGTTTTTGCACGTTTTCGTCCATTTTTATACGTTTTCATTCATTTTTGCAAGTTTTCGTCCGTTTTCACACGTTTGTCTATTTTTACACATTTTCTTCTGTTTTTACACGTTTTCTTCTATTTTTACTCGTTTTGTCCGTTTTTACACATTTTCGTATGTTTTTACAAGTTTTCATTCGTTTTAACACGTTTCGTCCGTTTTTGCACGTTTTCTTTCGTTTTACGTTTCGTCTATTTTACGTTTCGTTCGTTTTAAACGTTTTAAATACATTTTACGCCGTCCAATTTTACATTTTCGTCCATTTTACGTTTCGTTCATTTTACACGTTTCATCCGTTTCTGAGGTTTCGTCCGTTTTACATGTTTTTGTCCATTTTTTCACGTTGTCGTCCATTTTTACTCGTTTTCATTTATTTTTACACGTTTTCCTCCGTTTTTACACGTTTTCATCCATTTTTGCACATTTTCGTTTGATTTTATACAGGCAAAAACAGACAAAACGTGTAAAAACGGATGAAAACGGGGAAAATGAACGAAAACGTTTAAAAATAGATGAAAACGTGTAAACCGGACGAAAACGTGTAAAACGGACGAAAAGTTGCAATAATGAATGAATATGTATAAAAGCGAAAACGTAAAATGATTTAAAACATGTAAAACGTATGAAAACGTGTGGCGTATGTAAAACGAGCAAAATGAACGAAACGATATAATAGAGGAAAACATGCAAAATCGGACAAAAAGTGTAAAATGGACAAAGGCATCTAAAGCGGTCGGCGTGTAGAAAGACGAAACATGTAAAGCGAACGAAAACGTAAAACGGATGAAAACGTAAAACGGGAAACGAGTAAAAGCGGACGATTACGTAAAGCGGACGAAAACGTAAAACAAACAAAATGAGTAAAACGGACGAAAACGCAAAACGAATGAAAATGTGTAAAATGGACTAAACGTCAAAACGGACGGAAAACGTAAAACAGATTTAAAACATGTAAAAATGGACGAAAACGTGTAAAAACAGATGAAACATGTAAAACGGACGAAAACATGTAAAAACCGACGAAAACGTGCAAAAACGAATGAAAACGTATATAAATGGACGAAAACGTGCAAAACGGACGAAAACGTGTAAGAATAGACAAAAACATGTAAAAATGGACGAAAACGTGTAAAATGGACGAAAACATGTAAAAACTGACGAAAAGGTGTAGAAACGGACGCAAACGTGTCAAAATAGAAGAAAACGAGTAAAAACGGAAAAATACATGTAAAAATGGATGAAAACGTGCAAAACCTGACGAAAAGGTGTAGAAACGGACGAAAACGTGTCAAAATAGAAGAAAACGAGTAAAAACGGAAAAAAACATGTAAAAATGGATGAAAACGTGCAAAAACGAATCAAAACGTATATAAATGGACGAAAACGTGCAAAAATGGACGAAAACGTGTAAAACGGACGAAAACGTGAAAAACAACGAAACATGTAAAGCGGACGAAACGAGTAAAACGAAAGAAAACGTGTAAAACGGACGATAAGGTGTAAAAATGAACGAAAAGGTAAGAAAACCAAATTTTCGGTTATTTACTAACGACCGTTAGTTTAAAGGACTAACGGTCGTTACTTAATTGTCATTTGAAAACGATAGTGACCTTTTATGTAATTAACTCATTTGATAAAGAAGGTGACAAGGGCTTTTTGGTCATTTTATATGGATTTGAATTTGGATCCGTAATAAGAAACCATGACGAGTGAATCGGTAAAAAAAAGTCGAGACCGAAAGTGAAAAATCCAACAAACCCGGTGACTATTTGCGTAATTAACTCTTGTTTAATGCATAAAGTAGTGTTTCCTAATAAAAAAACAAAAGTGTGCAAATTAATTTTATTTTTTTATTAATACACTAAAAATCTAAAATGTTCGTTAGCTTTCAATCCATCATTCTCTAAATGACGTACAAAACACATATTGGGTCCATCCTCTTTTTGCCCATGGTGCGGGCCTAGGTGCACGAAACACATGTGTTTTGCGTTTAGTTTGTCGATCTGGTTGGTTCTTGAATAGGCTCGGTTGGTATAGTTTTTGTTATTTTGTAACACAGCATATTAAAAGGAATTGACTTGCTATAAATCGAATTACTTGAGACTATAACAATAACGTGACGTTGCACATTATATTATGCTGATATTATATCCGTTAAAACGGGTTATTATTTCCTCTTCAGGTTATTCGGAGAAGAGGAGTCTTTAAAGTGCGAAACTTTTGAGGTTGGAGTTGATACTATATCTGTTGTTTCACGTCATTTCTGTGCTGCAAATGTCATGTGTTGATATACTATAAAATGTTATTTATTTATTTGTTAGCTTTGGAACATTCTTGGACATCTTGAGCAACTGTACTTTTAACACAACTACTTGGATAATCGAAAAATAATAATTTAATTCGGGCTTATTTGCAATGTACATTCAAATTGAACATATGCTATATGTATCAAGTATAATAAATGAAACTGAGTATGTTAACCTGTAAACTATATCACTTTTTGTGTGCTTATGACTTCCCTTTTGTGCCCAAAAGAATCATTGGTAAACTATATGTTGTTATTCACATCGTGCATCCACCAAAAGCGTCTTAACCGTGCCGGACAAGGGTCTCCACCAAAATTTTCTATCGTATGAGCTATTGAACATTGGCTTTTCCTAAACAAGCCTGAAATATCAAAATGCAAGTCGAACTCAATATGGTTGCAAAACTTCTTAAAGGGTGTATGGGATTGCTTATTTAAGTGCGTGTTATAATATTTATAACAAAGTATATAGCCAATGGATTTGATATATAAATAGGTCACCTTTTCAACGATTTGTTGAGTACTCGACGAGTGACAGCTTCCAAGGGCGTAGCTATCGCAGTTACCAGAAGGGTTACCATGACTTGCAAATACAATCTTGGTGATGACTCGTTTAGGAGGACACCGCAGATAAACTCTAGGTATTGGTCTCCATTGATAATGATCACGCACTTCCCATGAATTTACCCTATGAGGCTGTATATCCGATACATGTCCACAAACTCTGTTGTTTGAAACAGTATCTAATGAAATATTTAAGGGGTCTCCATATTCTTCCTCAAACAAAACTAGCAAGTTTCCATTTGGTCTTAGAAATGATCGTGGTACATTGTACCTGTCAAATATAGGCCAAAAGAATTAGCCGTGTCACGTATGCTACAAAATCAATATATGAAATATACGCGGGTTTCAAACCATGATTGTGAAGGAGTTCCTTTAGCGGTCAGAAATGTGACCCAATATCTTCCAATACTTTGACCATTTATCCAAGCTTCTCCTTTGCCCATCGAACCAAGGTTTAGTGCGATCGATTCGTTGCCCTCAGGTGTGTCGAATGTTGTCTGTTAAGCACAAATCAAGAGCCAGAATAACTATAAATTTTTTATGCATTCCCATATTATAAAGATATTTAGCACCAGATTTAAGGTCATTGTTGTAGGAAGTTTTTCTAATTGTGATGCTACTCGAACCCATGACCCCGTGTTTTGTAACGGTGTCTAATGCTCACCTTGTACCATGTTAGAGTACGAGGATTTTCGTACTGGCTCCATGTGGCGTTACTTGACCCTTCATCTGTGTAAATCGATAGCTTCTCTCCTACTAACCCAACCTTCATCATAAAACAAAAAAATCCGTTTCAATACAATCACGAAATTACTCTACAAGACACAATACAAGTATAAAGTATAAATTTTCAGTCATGACTTACTTGATATCCCCACGAGTAGCTCGTAAAGTTTTGCTGTTGAATCATCACCTGGCTTAAGCCTGCACGTCTACGCTCTATATGCGCTCCTGAATCCTTCACAACTCATTGACCTAAAATCAGTAATGTAGCTTTTTATTTTGCGTTCTACCTACTAAATTTGACACTGAAATTGTCTGTAACGTAACCTACCGGCAATCCAACCATTACATTCAAGAAGGATATGTTGCCGATTCCAGTTGGCAAGGAAGTAGTATTTTCAAATGTAAAAGTTGGACCTGTACGTGCTCCATGTGCGGATCCTAAGCATAGAGTAAAATATAGATATCAATTATCATCTTATAAGTGCTGTTAGTAATTGGTTATAAAAATGGCTTATTGCTTTTGTGAAATAAGCAGTTTGGAGTAAGCGTCTTGCAGCTGCTTAAAAGTTCTTTGGGATTTCGTATCTAAGTGTAGATCTGCTTAAGTGACTGAATGAAATTTCTTATCTGCTTATATATATTAGAGTAAATAAGCACTTTAATATAAGCAGGTTTGTTATTGCTTATCGGTTACAATCCCAAACACCATCTCGTTCAAAACAGCTTATTTCACTAACTAAAAATCCAATAAGCAGTTTTGATAAGCAGTTGTTAACACCTTTAAAACTGTTTTAATAAGCAATCCCAAACATTCCCTTCACGCTCTAGATAGTTGAAGTTAGGATACAAAAATTCTTACCCACAAGAGCTCCATTAACATAAGCACGTAAAACATGTCCAAGAGAGGTCACATTTAGCGTAGACTGAGCTGTTGAGGAGTTTTGCTGGAACCTATTTGTTCACGAAGATTAAATGTAGGTTTTTCCGATTAATTACTCTAATGAAAATGACAATTATTTAGTTATACCTCATTGTGTACCAAAGATAATCTGACGTATCTTTAGTAGTATTCATTTGATCTAGCAATGTATTAGATCTCAATGAGGTATCGTCATACTGAGGGATATATTCACTATACGTCTCCCATTTTTGAGGTGAGTCGAAGCTTATGACTGGCACCATTGATCGTGTACTAGGTGCTTTACTTACCTGCGGTATAATAAAACAGTAAACATATAATCTTTTATTCCCAGAAGAACTTGTTAGAGTTTAGGAAACATACTGTAGCAGTATTGAAGACTACAGATTTGCAGTCGGGTAAGATGCTAATTGATTTTGATGGTAAAGTGTAAGGTAAATTCCGGTATAACACTTGAGCTTCTCGGCTACCGTTATTAAATAGAAATGCAGCACACTCGCCTGAATTTCCATTGTAGACATATGCCTGTACCATCGAACTTACTAGAATTAATATATGTTTTCTGTTTGACTGCTTGAGTCACTTTTTAACCTTATAACCCTAATAAATGTTAAGATTATATGGGTTACGAAATGACCCAAACGGTACACAAAAAAATATTTTATCAATTCAAATGTAATGACTAAAACGCGACAAATGGAAAAGAGCCATAATGTATCTAGAGTATATAAATAAGATGTCTTACAGTTTGATTTTGACCCAACGGTACAATCGAGAACTGCCCATAGAGTAACGCCTGCGAACATTGCTTCAACGCCGCATGCATATTCTGAAGATGGCTGTATTTTGGTTCTCTCTCTATGCCATATTCATCAAGTGGAGCTTGATCATAATAACCTGTTATGATAAATGTTGCAGGTGCCGCCCAAAGTTTGTTCCTCCATGGTACTATCACACAATAAAATGTAAATTTATGACATTTTATGCATGTTTAGTCGATAAAAACATCATATAAATGTATGTAACTATGTAAGTTTTATGTATTACCATGTAGTAATTTACAAAGCTTCCATTCCTAGTTATAATAAACTCTGTTGTATGAAAGGCAATATCTTGGGCTGTTCTCATGTTTAGTCCTTCTCCATATCCTTGTACACTACAAGAATCCGTTATTAAATTAG
This sequence comes from Chrysanthemum lavandulifolium, assembly GCA_022545495.1. Lineage (NCBI taxonomy): Eukaryota > Viridiplantae > Streptophyta > Magnoliopsida > Asterales > Asteraceae > Chrysanthemum > Chrysanthemum lavandulifolium. The sequence continues at coordinate 196,261,920 of CM040244.1, forward strand.
TAAAGATCCCGGTTTGAGTGTCGCTTATTATAAATTGAAGGAAAGTAAGTATTTACAAAGAAGTCCAATTTTCGGTCCATAAAGAAGGTTTATTTGGTGAGTTTGGTCCTTCCCATGTTTCGTCGCATCTCATCCCATTGCATGTATTAATCTGTAGAAATGTTTGAATTTAGAAATTAATGTGTAATTGAGGGAGTTTTGTAAGTAAAAAGAGACATACCACAGGATCAGGGGCGGTTTGTTGCTTGCACATCATCCATGGTTCACCCGTGTTTTGACCCAATGCCATTTGTGCCCTCCAGTTTACGTATCGTGGTCCATCCTCATGAAAAGCACCTTCAATGTTTTGGTACTGTTTTCTATCTACCATGTACACAATAATTTGTTAAACGTTGGTAATAAAATCATTGCGGTCCATCCTCATGAAAAGCACCTTCAATGTTTTGGTACTCGTTTTCTATCTACCATGTATACAATAATTTGTTTAAAACTTTGGTAATAAAATCCTCATAAGAATGTCAAAACGAGTTTCCTACATGGTTGAAACTTTCTCTAGAAGTCATGAGTTTAAATCTCACATGATGAACATGAATTTTGGAAATGCACAAATGACAATAGATGGAAAAATTGACTCATCAGACTGTCACAGACTCACAGGTTAGATGATACTTTTTTAATAAGCAATTTAGCGTTTTTATGTTTTTGAATAAACCTATGATAATTTTAACCCGTATGATTTGTTCTTTTAAGTTAGCCTATTTGACCTTGGATAAAAAACGTAATCTAGATCGACCAAATTATAGGTAAACTGGTCGAAATCGCCATTCATAAGATATAATAAACTTGCAAACCTGTGATAGAATGATTGGCCCTCCTTGTGAAGCAAAAAGCTTCTCTGCCTTCATCATGTTCACTATTGTGGTTGTGAAGTTTTGCATGTGAATCTACAAGAATACAAACACATTATTTTTAACCTTTGACTTTTTCATGTCAAACAAACAGCTGTTAAAAATGATAAATGATGTGAAATTTGTCACTTTTATTAAATTCTTAATGTTTAGTTTTTACACAATAACATATTAGTGTATGTGTTCTTAGTTCAGCAGAGAGACTACTCAGATTTTTTAATACGAGCTTTAGAATCAAATAATGTTCGACTCCCACTTTGATAGTCAAAAGTGTTGTTACCTTGAATGGTTCATTGTTGGTTCGGAAGACAATGTCAGGAACATCATGCAACCAAAATGGTAAACCTCTGAAAGACAAAATCATAGTGAATAGTTTTTGTTCCAAAAGCTAAGAAATAAGAATGAATTGTTTTAGTTGTAATAACGTACCCGTAATCCCATTCAGCCTCAATGAAGGGTCCTATTCGAAGGCTTACATAAAGGCCTTGTTGTTGGACTTGCTTAATGAAACTTACTATGTCATTTCTTCCACTAAAATCATACTGCAAGTAATTAGTCCCAAAAATTAGCTAATACATATATGTTTGTACAATGAATTGGTAACACGGGAGTGTGAGTTTGAGAAGTAAGTAAGACCTGGTCAGGTTGCGGCTCATGGAGGTTCCAAAAGACATAGGTTTGTATAACATCAAGACCACCTTGCTTAGCTTTAGCTATCAAAGATGGCCACATCTGCAGATAATTTCGTGTTTGTATGTAGTGAACCATCAAATATACGTGAAAACCAAGAATTAGGTCATTCGTGTACGCTGAAAAAACTTAATGCATACAAATCAACACAATCGGTATATTTGAGTTGCATATGATATAGAGAATGTGATGTTCATATAAACAATTAGGGTGGCCAAGTGAAAAAGCGCTTGGGACTATTATCATTAAAATGTGAGAGATTTTAATTCAAATCATGTTTGGTGTAAACAATCCTAAAGTGAGCAAGCGTTCTTAATAATTATAATATTTTTTTATAAGTTCATTGACGAAGTTCTATTTACTCAACAAATTTTCCCCTCCTCTTTTGTTTGTCCACCACTTTTTATAGTATACGTAATTATTAATTATTGTAATAGAATTTATAATATAATAATTATTTCTCCCGTAAAAAGAAAGACTTTACTAGATTTGCGTTTCTGTGCTGATAGACTCAAACCCTCTTAGATTAACCAGGCCACAAAAGTCTAATTACATAGTAACCAAAAAGGTAAAAAGAATAAGCACGTCCATATCTTTATATAATTGCAGTCAGAGCCGTCATTGACGGTGAGCGAGGTTAGCGACCGCTCAGAGCTCCAAAAATATTAAGGGCCTCCTAATTTGTCCCGTTAATATTTATATAAATGTGCACACATAATATTTTCATAGAAAAAAACAATTAGATGGGAAAAATATCTTAAATGGGTCATATGTTGAGTATTTATATCTAGTTTGCATTATATTTTATAAAACGATAGACACCTTTAATATGACACTAATTTTTGTAAGTCTTATTACAGATTTCGCCTAGGGCCCTTAAAAAACTTGTGGACAGCCCTTATGTGTAAAATATATCTCTTGCATTATTTATTTTTAATGTATTGTTACGAGAGTTTTTTTAACTTAGTTAGGAGAGTGACCATGCACATAAATGGTCCGGAAAATTGGATAGCACTCTTTGCTCCAACAAAACTAGTTATCAGACGCGTTTCATTTTAGGTGAGTTGATATTTCAATGTATTATAGGAGAAAATTATTGTAAAAGACAAGAATGTGACTATTTTGCCCGTTTTGATTGATTTTTAAGGCTTATTTAGTCTGAATTTTTCATCTTGTCTTGTTAGAATGTTGTGGATTTAGGTGCCCCAGTTATAACTCGTCGTGGAATCAAATTTTTACCAAGTTGGATATCTAAAAGGCGTAACGGGTTTCAAGCCCAGGGAACTTGGGCCTGCTGGAACTGGGCCAAACCAGGTTGCTGAGGAAGACGGAGACTTGGGCCGAATCCTGTCGGGTTTTAGTCTTAACGGGACACTGATCGATGGGAATGGTGGGGCAGGGCGGGAACCAGTTTAGTGTTCGGGCGTTAAACAATTTTAAATAGCGACAAAGACAATAGTAGCAGATTTGTGTTCAAGTGGATTAAGTGGATCCCGAGTAAATGCAATATTTTCATGTGGCGCCTTGGGCTCGATAGGCTCCCCACCAGCGAGGCCCTTAGCGTGAGAAATTGTGTATTTGGGTCAACATTGTGTGGGCTTTGTGGAACTGAAGTGGAATCTGCCGAGCACCTTTCCTATACGTGTATAGTCGCTACTGAAGTGTGGTACCGGGTGAGCCGATGGTGCAAGTGTGCACCCCTGTTCTGGTTCTCAACTCACGACCTTTTCGAGACCAACAATTGGGGCGGCCTTGGAAGACAACAGAGAAAAGCGCTTAGGGGCATCATCGCTTTAACTTGTTGGAACATATGGAAGGCGAGAAACAAAGTGAGGTTCGATGAGGGGAAGATCGAAGCCCGGAAGATCGTCTATGATGTTATGTCTTTTGGTTATCTTTGTTTTAAGAATAGGGTGGGCAATAGCGCCCTTACTTGGGAGGATTGGCAAAGTTTCAATCTATTGTAATTATGTGTATGTAACGGACGCCGCACTACTAGTTTGTAGTGCTATTGGCGATTTGTGAATGAAAGTTACCGTTCAAAAAAAAAAAAAAGGCGTAACGGGTCCTCATAAATTCTTACAAAGAGTTCAGGAATAATCATTTTCGAGCCAATACCGTACGTTGTGCCACCTAGGTCCACGACATCCCCACAATTTACGAGAACCAAAATTCCATACTCAAAAGTGTTGAAAATTAGTCCAAAATGCGCGCCAAGTGGCCTTATTTTTGGTCTTCTACAATAAGATGCAACTATTATAGGTGAATAAATCAGATTTGTCAAAGAAGGCATAGAACATATCGTCATAATATACAAGACTACAAAGACACAGTTGGCAAACTCGTGATTTCTTAGCACAGCAAGTCAGCAACATATGGACGAAAAACTTTGTTGTTTAGTTACTGTTAGAATATTTTCCCGCTATATATCTGAGTTTCAATATAGCTTAAAATATTTAATAATAAAATTAAAACGGTATCCGTGCGTTGACGGATAATTTATGGATCGCGAGAATACTAAAAAAATCATGAAATTGTATTTAATAAAAGTTAATTAAACATATAATTTTTTTTTTGTGCAAAAGGTAAATTTATATTAGAAACCACTCATTTACATCAAGAGGGAATACATAAACTGACAAAAGCATTTCCTTTATCAGATACAAATCAAACTGAAAAATACACTCCAAATGAGACTATACAGTCCTCAAATTTAATCAACATACAAATCCACTACTGAATTCCTTATACCAGAACTTTCTTTAGGGCCTTAAACATATAAATTATTATAACTAAATATGGTTTTTAAATAAATATACTCAAACTTTTCTTTTATAATCTCGTTAAATCTTGCCGTAGCACCATTAGACAAACCCAAAAATCATTATTGGTGTACATGTGAACAATATCAATTATTTGATTTCGGGTATTTAATAAATTCTTTCTTGCTGCTTTAAAAAAGAATTGATATTAAGGTAGACATTTTTTCGTTCTAACAAATACTGTAGATATTTTAGGTATTAAAGGCATGCATCAAAACAATATACTAGTAATTTAAGATCACATTCTTTGAGTCGAAACTCGAAATTTGTGATGACGTAAGAGTCAAGCATGTAAACATTTTCGGTTATGATTTTTCCAAAAGAATACCATGATTTTCGGTAACACTCAAATATCTATTTATTTATTTACAAAATGCAAGTTAAAGTTCATATCTTCTACTAATGAAGTTATTTAAACAATACACAAACTTGTCATTCTCTACACATGAAAACTTCATCTCTAACAATCTAACATGGTTGTAAAAGAGCACCATGCTACGTTTGGACTTCAAACAGTTTAGCTTTAACGATGTCGGTGGTTCCTTATAATTGGTTGATAGAAAATCAAGGAACGAGATTCAAATGTGACGTGACATTTTTATACAAGTAGTTTGATTATATCATCAAAACCGACTGACTATCATGCATTGAACTTGATAGTGTTCATGTACCATGTGTTCCTAACATGGTAATTAACTTAACATGGTTTCAACAAATCTATATGATGTACAAATCACATGCATTTCCGCCTGCTAATAAAGTATCGCATGGTATGCACCAAAAACGCTATAGTTGGCGCAAACTAGGAACGTCGATTGAGTAACATCATTCATATATAGCAATTAAGTAAATACCATAATAGGAAAACAAGAACAACATATATATACACTTACATCAGGGGTGCTTCTAGGATAATGAATTGAACCCGAAAACAAAATCTTCCGCTCCCCATCAATAAGAAGCGACCGCCCATCATACGTCACGTTAGCACCACCAGTACTAATGTTATCCAAAACAACACCATGTCTTATTTTCTCTACAACAAGCTAAGTAAGAGTGATAGGAAAATGGAATATATATTGGTGAGAAATTATTGTATGATTATGTTACATTAGAGTTATAAGAATTGTTATTGGGCATCTCCAACGCATCAATCAATTTGGGTTGAATGCACCGCCACATCAACGATACATTATCGCCTTTTCACTTTTATACAAAACACTTACAATGTATCGAACTTTAAACACTTTAATGAATTTCCACATCAACATTATATAAGTACATTTTTATATTAATAAAATAAATAAGTGGAGAAAATGGCCCACTATAAGGTATTTAAATGGTGTGTACAGAAAGAAACTCATTATACTCTTGTATCCCATAATGCTATTACACTATAAGGTGTCATCTAATTATCTCATTGCACTTTGACACATAAGTGCATTGTGGATGGCCTTATTACAATTCGAATAAAAATGGTGCTGATAGAAAGAGACGGCGGAGTTGTTAAAGAAAAGAAACAACATATTAGTTGCATTGCACGGCAAACATGGTTTTTATAGGTTGCTTTGGTTGGTATTGACCATACATAGTTTATGTGTGACAAATATCTTTATTATTATTATTTCATATTTCATATAAGAATCACTCAAATTTCAAGGTTGTTAGAGCATCGGGAGTTATACAACGGTGTTAGCAAAAAGTGTCGTCATTTTAATATTAATATTTTTTTATTTTTTATTTTTTTAAATTCAGAATTTATAATTTAACTAAAAAACAGCTTTATTCATCACTTACTCAAGTTATAAGACACTCCATGATTCACACTTAACCGAATTAAAAAAAAAAGTATGACATGGCTTATGAATTTGACGCGAGGTGCTATTGCTTTGAGGGGGTGTGGAGTGAAGCCATAGGGCTCGCGTTATATGACACGAGTCAATCCTATAACGCTCGACACTATGCTCTTACTGAAATCTGAAAGTTGCTTGTTTTGTTTAACAAACTTTATTTCATATAAGACGGGTGAAACGAATTTATGCCTTTAGACGACTCAAATGGACAGAAAATTATTGTGTTTGTATAACAACTTTTGTTTAGTTATGAAATAGACAAGAGACAAGACTAAGAAGACTCCCATCCATAACACCATAACACCAATAACACCGCCGTCAGTACCACATCGCCTTTAACATTTAACATTAACATCCCAAAAACACTCTCATCCATAACATCCTAATAACACCATAACACCACTAATATTTTATATTTTCAATTTCAACCCCTAAACTAAAACAAACATTTCATTTATTAAACTAAAACAAACATTTCATTAAAACTTAAACCATATTACAATACGAGATAATAATAAAAAAAAAAAAAAATACAACGAAATGAAAAAAAAAAACACACTTCAAATAAAACGCTACAACAAATTAAAGGAAATACGATCTACTGACGAGGTTTCAAGTTATATTTTGCGATGATTCGATCTTTTCATTGTACATCCGGCTATAAGCCTTAGCGATGTAGTCGCACTATCACATCCGGGATAGAAATAGGTGCTATAGGTTTAGGCTATAATGGAATCTCGAGAATCGGGGTTTTCAACCATTCGACTTTCTGCAAAGAAATGCTGGAGCCACGATTCAGATTCCATTGTTGAGCTGATGCAAGTTTGCTTCTTGGATGCCCAAGAAATCGCACCTCACCAAGTAGAATACCCGACAACTAGTAGGCAATTGTCTTGATTATTCTTGATCCGACTTGCATCGGTGTAACCTTCCGACGATCGACGGTAACGATTATATGAGAGACTATAATCCATAGTTCTCTTCAAATACTTCAGATTCTTCAATCGCTTGCGTTGATGAGCGCTAGGATTACTAGTATGCACCTTCGATTTTCCGGCTGCAAAACCAATATCGGGTCTTGTACAAGTCATGGCATCATGGTGACCAATTACCCTGGAATACTCGAGTTGAGATACGCCTTGCCATGATTGTGCATCGACTCTGGGTATCCATAGGTGTACCTCATCTGGAGTACAATCGTAGTAATTGAATTTCCTCAGATGCGCTCGATATAATGAGGTGAGATATAGAAATTCTATTACTTTCATGTTTAATCTTTATACCGAGGATAACATCACCTTCCCCATGTCTTCATGGAGAACCTTGATGACAAAATTTCCTTTGTCGTCAACCTCGATTTTGGTCGATGCGAAGATCGACATGTCATCAACATATAGACAAATGATGACTCCTTTGCGTGATTCATCAAATTTGCTATATACGCATTTGTCGACCTTGTTGGAACATAACCACTGTGACAAAACCACTTCATCAAACTTTTGATGCCATTGTTAGGTGCCTGCTTAAGTCCAAAGAGACTTAACGCTTACATACACTTGTTTTCATTGCCGAGCATGATGAAGCCACAGGGTTGGTTCATATAAACCTCCTCTTCCAATGCACCATTCAAGAAAGGCATTTTCGCATCCATCCGATGAATAACCGATTGTGAATAGATGCCATAGTAATCGTGAGGTCTTATAGATAATCGACTGACGACGGGGCATAAGTATCAAAATAGTCTATTCGACTTTTGTTTAAAGCCACGAATGACTAGTCTAGCCTCGAACTTTTCAATAGTTCCATCTACCTTCATTTTCCTTTTGAAAATCCATTCGCGACCCGAAGGTTTGCAAACAGTGAAATAGATCGACCAACACCCAGTGTTGTTGCCCGTGATGGAATCCATCTCATCATTGATTGCTTCTTTCCGAGAAAAGCGATGTCACGGGACTTCATTGCTTCTTCAAATGTTTTGGGGTCGTCTCCGACAATGAAGCAATAAGAGTATTGGTCCGAGACCTCAATCCTAAATGTCAACTAAGTATAGTTGAAACTCGAGGTCAAATGACTTTGAGTCCCGACCTTTGCTTTTCACGAGTACGAGTTGAGTTCTTTGAACCACAACCTCATCGTGGGACCACCGATGGTTCATCATCGTACCTCGATACACCGTTGTCATGAGTTCCATTAGGAATCCTTCGACTGGTCTGAGGACGATGATGAATCTATACTCATCAAAATCAGCATCCGCTTGATTCAATTATGGGTTAATCAAACATGTTCGTTGGGTTCGATAACATAGAACCTAAAAGCCCTTCGAATGCTCGGCGTATCCAACAAAGATCGGATCGATGCCTCTTTCGCCCAAAGTCTTTGCTTTGGATCGGGGAGTCTTCTGATTTCTACAACCCCGAACCTCGAGATAATTCGAGTTGGGTTTCTTTTTAGTCCGAGTTCATAAGGGGTAACCTTGTTCCTTTTGTTTCGAACCCTATTTAATAAATAAGAATTTATTAACATAGCTTCACTTTGAAACCCTTGACTGATCCTCGAATAGGACAACACGGAATTAACCGTCTCCTTGACGACTGTTTTTCCTTCGAAATACCATTATCTTTGAGGAGTATAAAGAAGCGATCGTTTCATGGATTATTCCAACAGATGAGAAATCTTGAGTATCCATGTGTACCACCTCCCCGATCGCCTTAATCTTTTGATCAAAGACCCAAGTTGTAATTGACTTGGTTTTAAACACTTGAATTTATCTAATGCTTCGTCTTTGTATGTAATAGATAGACATAACAAAATCTACAAGCATCATCAATAAATGTCATAAAGTGTTCTTATTTCCAAAGAGGAGCAGCATACAAATCACATGCGTCATCGTGAATAAGCTCCAAGATCTTGGTCTCACGACTAACACCACGAAGGGTTTCTTGGTTATCTTGGTCAACGTGCAAGTTTTACACTTTTCGATTGTCCGTGTCAAAAGAGGGATTAAACCATCCCGTACATATCTTGCATCCTTTATAGTGAACATGACCAAGTCACAGCATGCCAAAGGTTAGAATCACTCTGATCGTATGTGAGTCACAAAAGGCAGAATTCTTGCTCATTGGTAATATTAAGCCTGAACATTTGATTACATAAATAACCAAAACCAATAAAACACCACATTTAGAAAGAACAAATTTATCGAGTTCGATAACTGTTTATATCCATGATTATTCAAACACTACTTGAAACCAAGTTTTTCCTTATATCGGGAACATGAATAACATTAAACAAAGTTACAATCTTTCCGAACTAAACCTAAGATTCATATGACCACGACCATGCACCGGTTTGTTGACTCATTTCCCATGTGAAGAATAGAACCATCATTCGGTATTTCATTATGAGTGAACCCGACTTCTATCTTTACACATGAATTGTTGCACCGAGTCAACCCACCACGCAACATCATCATCCTGCGCATAAAAAAGATTCAGACATATGTATGTAACATAATAACCGAAAAGACTTATTAAACATATTCGACCTTTCAAATGAGTTGGTGAACCGCCACCCTCGAACCATTAAGTGCGATCAGTCAGGCTTTACCACCAACTTTAACACCTCTGCGGTCTTTAATGTGACTCGGTCACACGCATTTCCAACAAGTAGGTGTGCGCTTCTTGTTAGGATGCGCCGCGTATTATCATGAAATTGCGTTTGCCTTTGTTGTTGTGTGCACAGTGAGTTGTTATGCTCCGCCATATTGACAGCGAGATGGTCGACATTGCCACTCTTTGGCTTGTCATTATCACGCACCTTGAGAGATTCCTCGATATGCGGATAGATCCCAACTCGACAAGAGTTAACTCCTCGCCTTCATATGTTTCAAGGTATGCTTGAAATCTTTCCACGAAGCGAGGAGTTTATCGATCAATTAAGAGACTTTGATAACCTCATCCATTGTTCATTTGGTGTTGTAAACCTTCCAAGTATTCCAAGAAGTTCATTGTATTGTTCCATAACCGGTCTTGAATCGGTCATTTTGTAATTTATGAAATTACTAACAAGGAACTTCTTGCTTGATGCATCATCGGCCGTATATTGGCATCCAAGGAATCCGAGTTAACGGAAGATTCAAAGTTCGATAAATATCAAACAAAGAATCGGACATACCATTCGAATAAGACCTCGTGCATATGTAGTCATCATTCTCTCGGCACTCCTCCTCCCGATCCGATCCGCAAGCGCATCATCACTTGTCGTCGAATTGAGTAGTCATACATATGACCACGCTCGTGCTTGATGTGCCAAAGAAGCATCTTCTACGCCACCTCCTAAAATCCGCTGCCCAGACTTGTCCTAGCAGCAAAGGTTTGAAACCATATTTCATCATAAAGAATTGCCATTGATTATCACTAAATAGTTTACTTTGATTGTTGGTGTTTATTCGTCCCAAAGCGGGTGAGATAATCAATTCAAAGAATTGCAGCTACCTTCACAGAAACAAACAAACGTGGTAAGAGTACGATACCACTTGGTGGTTACTGGATATCACTGGAATCGCTGATCACTTTCCAAAGTAAACTATTCAACCCTAATGCCCGGGTATCACGAATATCTACTTGGGATAAGCACCAAATGCGCTTAGAGAATTAGGCGCAATTCTTTAACCCTTTCGCTTATAAGTGTTATGTGTTTTCGTATGGTTCTTCATGCATATTCGTGATCTCCTATTTATAGGAGGTTACTCTCGATCGCTGTCAATGGAATTATGAGTATTAATCTACCCATTAATAGCCCTCATAATCATCCCCATTATAATCAAGTAGTGGTCATATGATGAATTAAACGCTGGTCATAATGATGCATGAGTAATCTTGTCATTTATCAATGACTTATATCGATCTTTCAGAGGTGCTTCGATGGTTACATCGCTCAAATTAAACGCTTCGCTTCGATGTAAACACAACTTCGGTGGAAACATCGATCCCATCTTAATCTTGTGAGCGGAAACACCGATAAATCGCAGCACCACAGCAGATTACTACCAAGCACTACCAATACAAACCACTATTAGTAGTCGGGTGTTCATGGACCTATAGATTGTACACTCTGTACCTCTAACCCATTACAAGGTGTGAGCCATCCCACAAGTGCACTAAATTTTCCAACAATTTATATGATGTACAAATCACATGCATTTTCGCCTGCTCATAAAGTATCGCTTGGTATGCACCAAAACCGCTATAGTTGGCGCAAACTAGGACCGTCGATTGAGTAACATCATTCATATATTGCAATCAAGTAAATACCATAATAGGAAAACAAGAACAAGATATATATATATATATATATATATATATATATATATATATATATACACACACTTACATCAGGGGTGCTTCTAGGATAATGAATTGAACCCGAAAAACAAAATCTTTCGCTCCCCATCAATAAGAAGCGACCGCCCATCATACGTCACGTTAGCTCCCTCCACCACAACGTTCCCACCCACGAGCACCACTAGTACTAATGTTATCCAAAACCACACCATGTCTTATTTTCTCTACAACAAGCTAAGTAAGAGTGATAGGAATATGAAATATATATTGGTGAGAAATTATTGTATGATGATGTTACATTAGAGTTATAAGAATTGTAATTTCTATTATTCGAATAAAAATGGTGCTGATAGAAAGAGACGGCGGAGTTGTTAAAGAAAAGAAACAACATATTAGTTGCATTGCACGGCAAACATGGTTTTTATAGGCTGCTTTGGTTGGTATTGACCATACATAGTTTATGTGTGACAAATATCTTTATTATTATTATTTCATATTTCATATAGGAATCACTCAAATTTCAAGGTTGTTAGAGCATCGGGAGTTATACAACGGTGTTAGAAAATGTCGTCATTTTAATATTAATATTTTTTATATTTTATTTTTAAATTCGTAATTTATAATTTAACTAAAATGTTTTATTCATCACTTACTCAAGTTTATAAAGACACCCACGATTCACACTTAACCAATTAAAAAAAAAGTATGACATGGCTTATGAATTTGACGCGAGGTGCTATTGTTGTTGAGGGGTGTGGAGTGAAGCCATAGGCTCAGCGTTATACGTATTACTAGCCAATCCTATAACGCCGACACTACGCTTCATTGAAACTGAAAGTTGCTTGTTGTTTAACAAAATTTATTTCATAAGACGGTGAAACGAATTTATGCCTTTAGACAGCTCAAATGGACAGAAAATTATTGTGTTTGTATAACAACTTTTGTTTAGTTATGAAATAGACAAGAGACAAGACTAAGCATTTAGTTATACTATGCCCATATCCCACATGCATGCTCGACTTAAGGTGTGATTTAATAATTAATTATGATAGAGGTAATTTTCTACCTTCTTAAAACAGTAAGCTTTGAAGTTTATTTTGGTTCTATTTTTTTTTTTCAATTTTTTCACAAGTTAACAGACAACATTTTACGATAGATAGATATTGAATTTATATTATAAATGTATTGAGAAACAATTTATCCATTATATGAATGAAAACGTTTGGCTACAGTTAATATCTGGGCAGCTTATTTATATGTATATGGATTTGTAGATATTTAACAAAGTAAGAACCTATGATATAGGAAGCTAGTTTTCAACATAAAACAAACGTAAAACATAACACTCTTGTTATATCTTATCTCTAATTTATGTTTAATACTATTGCCATACATATCTGGTTTATTTTATATTGAATAAATCAATAATCATATAAAAAGCATCACATATCATATATTCATATAATCATAATTGAAGTTTGCATATATCATTATATAACAAATAAGCAGCAACAAATAATAAACCTTGATGCAATTGTCTAATAAAAAAAACCGTATAATACCAAAACGGATAAATTTTGTCACGCATCTCCCCATGTAATATTCTTATGTATATATTTAATTTAAGCCTACTGATATCTCTCAAGCATTTGCGTAGCTAAAGATGCACTGATCATATACTCATACAAATAAATTACCCAAAATTAATACTTTAGTTATAACTAGACACGCACCTTGAATAATAAAACGTTTATACAGAGTGCGTCGCTTGAATCTACTCCATATACCATTCTAAACTATAATTTAGAAATACGCGATAACGCTGTTACAGAACAACGGAGCCAAGAAAGACAATAAGAACAATAACGAGAATATGTCTAGTATTGGGCAGAAACATACAACTTATTATTATCGTGTCTCATATCATATTGTAGCTTTCATTTATGCTTAGACCTCATATGAATGATATTAATTACAATATTATAAGTTACAAAGTAATAAAGGAGGAGGTTACTAGTGAGGATATGAATATGTACAATCGTTATAATAAATATTCATAACAATTAACATTAATAATATCAAGAGAAAAGTACATAATGCTCCACCAATATGAGTAATATAGTACTCTAAATATCCAAGAGTGGGTTATAAGATGAAATGATTAACAAGATAAAATTGCTTTATGAGCCACGCTCCTGCTCCGTCAATCTAGTCGATCGAATTAGGAATAGCTTAGCTAACAACAAAGCAATTAAGTTTAAAATTGATTGCGGTGGATAGAACCGCTTGTCTCTCATTAAAATTGTATTTCTTCCCACAAACATGATATGTGTCTAGGTCATCAATGAAAGGGATTTGGGGCATAAAGAAAATCAATTGCATCTTCATCTCGAATCCCAAAGCACACCGCACCAAAGAAGTATGCAAAATTAGAATGTACTGATCGTGGTCGATACCTTTAACCCATTAGTGTACTGCAAGGCAACACACATCAATAGGTAGTTATGCCTCAAACGCGCGATGTGTATAGCTAACAGAGGTGTCGCTTAACGCATACGGGTCAAGTCCGGGTTACATGGGTTAAACGTGCGGGAGGGTTTGTCACGATAAACAAAGCAAGAATGGGTTGTTTGGGTAAAACAAACCCATGCGAATTGCCATCCTCAATAATTCCATATATAACAAAGAGTAAAACGGTAGTCGAGGCGTGCTAAGTAATGGGTCAAAACACGTTGACGCCCAAATGGTCATTTATTATACAGTCAAATTGGTAAAGAGGACTCGCTAACACATTTGTGTCCACCGCTTTATAAAATTTGTTTAAATCATAAAGCCTAACCATTTGACCCGACTCAATTGTTCAAACATGATTTATATCTAATAAAGACGTAAGTTGCTAGTCTTTGAACTTTGAATAATACTCCGTAGTTTCAAGCATTTGAACCGTCACATGTTTAATAAGTTTATCCCAAATTTTTATTTCACCCATGTGACCCATTTTCGATAAAAATAATTTAAACAAATCGTTAGACTAATAAGTTGACGATTCTACTCCAATACCCCTCGGCAGGAGAGCTCTCAACTGGATTGTTTCGCAAAGAACTTTGAGTTGCACCTCGCTAAACCACCAAGATTCCCCAGAAGACGGCCGAGTCCTCGCCGCCCGCTTGCCACACCTAGGAATCCTTTGTCGCGCTCTTTAAGTTGACGCCTTTAATGAACTTTGTTGATATATCTAACGAATCGTTAGACTAATAAGTTGCCTTCGGGACCTTTTGTTTTTGCTCTGTTTGCTTGCTCTCTTTTTCCTGCTTTTGCCTGTGGTTTACTGTCTTTTTACTCTCTTTCCTTTCTTCTCTCCACCGCACATCTGCACTTGCCGGAGGTCTTGTTGGAAGCAGTCTCTCTACTCCCGGATTTATCATGGGGTAGGGGTAGGATCTGTCTACATTTGGCTTGTTGTTGTTGTTGTTGTATTCTACTCCAATAGTGGTGAATACAACATACATGTAGCTTGCAAGAGATTCTAGAAGAAGCTCCTGGACTAACATCTTGTCTTTCAAAAACTTGATTATTGTCTTATCACAGTTCCAATCTTCAAATTCTGTTTCATGCCTAACCTGAATTCATATAGCAAAATGGTCGGTCAAATGAGCAAATACTTTGAAAATCTTGTAAGTTGTATATATGATATTTACCTATAAACATTGTTGCTAAGATTCAAGATATATTTACTAATCTAATCCTTTTTACGGGTTGACAATACATACTTCGAGCCCAAGTTATACTCCCATTTATCGAGAAACTGTAAGCAACAATTTAACAATGGTTCAGTCAAGAAGTACACCCAACCGATGATATACAATAAAATATACGAATACACTCGAACCGTGATAGCGATCAAGAAAATGATCCAATATACCTTTCCAATTTTAGTCTATTTCTTGTTCAATGCTGTCATCAGATCTTATCACCAAGAACAAATCATCATCCATTTATGTTTCCGGTATCTAAAACACATACAAAATAAAGTTGTATAAGGTTAAGCACTACATAAGAATAGAAAAACAACAATATTTATTTAAAGGGGTGTTTGATGTGCATTTTAGTCGCTGCAATCTAACAAATTAGTACTATCATAAGTTCATAACCAATTAATCATCGATGCAAAAAATCAAGTTTGATCATTTCAACTTATAACTATAAATAATTTAAAATCAAGCAAATATAAACGAAAAATTTGATCAATCTTATATATTACATAAAGAATTCTCTCAAGTTGTTCATAGAAATTATATCAAACATGTTCAAATCGAAATAAACATATATCATGCCAAGATATCGTATCACAATCATATCGTATTGATCATTTATCGCCTAAACGTATAAGAAGCGGCAAGTTTTAATTAGGCCTAGGCTCGAACATTACCATTCGTGAGCCAATTTCATTATTCAACAAACTGCATTCTTATACTTAGATACCCATTACAAAGACGCTCGCTGGGAAAGGAATACACTTTCGCGTTGAAAGCACACGACTTATGTTAAACTATATAATCAACACACACTCGTTATAAACACACAACCACACGTATCAAGAGCACGAAGATTAGGACACCCATAAGCGAAACTCATAACGCCAACATCACCAACTCCTCAAGACCAACCAAGATTTATCAACGAAGTTGATTACAATTGTATCCAAAGAGCCTACAAAAGCAAAAAAAAAGTTAGATGACTTAACTTATGGATACAACACAAAGAAAGCAATAAGAATTAAAAGTGCCGAAACATACATAAGACCGAACAAATGTGTACTTACATGTATACTTGGTAGATCGATTGTCAAGACCAAAGAAACCAGTACTTGGTAGCTTTACCAGATTGCGGTGGCTCTAGAAAACTTTAATGCCAAAAAAAAAAAAAAAAAAAAAAAAAAAAAAAACACTTCACTTATGTAACAAAAGGGATCCAAACCGCCATGGTCGCAAACACTGCTAGAAACATTTTAGTTTGGAACTATCACTTAAGTTAAAACTCGTGGCTCGATGTGCAAATTTAGAACCGGATAAAAGGGGATCCAAACCGCCATGGTCGCAAAACACTGCTTTTGAAACATTTTTAGTTTGGAACTATCACTTAAGTTAAAAATATTAGTAACACCAACACCTTGAATTCCTCCCATTCGAAACAAATTTAAACAAAGGAAAAAGTAATTTTCAATTGCAAAGTTCAAACATACCTTAAATACCAAAGGACTTCAACGCCGCCTTCGAGCCACACCTCTTTAATGAGAACGGGTGCAACATCACCGCCACTAATTTGACTCAGAATCCCGTGATCTAGAGACAATAAATGCACAAAAATAATATCTTCATTGTCTATGTAACAAATTTCCCTTAAAATTATGTGGCCGGGATGTGCAAATATGGGACCGGATTAAAGGATCCAACCCGCCATGGTCGCAAACACTATTCCGCCGGATTGCCCTGGCCAAGGTATGGGTCAATACACCCATCATGATCCGTAACCTATGCCGAAAAAAAATAATAACTTCATCGCCTATGTAACAAAAAAAACACACATGTCCAACATCAACACGACAAAAAAGCGTACCGTTTCATCACGCCTTTTGTATATATGTATAATGTACATGCATGATATTGAATCATTTTTACCATCATTACAATCAAAGTATAACATAAAACAATCCATCATCACATACTCAAACCACTAGGACTACAATCAAGCTAAAACCAATCTTGAATGTGGGTGCAACAACCAAACATAAACGAGCACACACGCACGTGACTTTATTGTAGAATAGAGTTCAATCACAATTCTTCGGGTTCAATGATATGTGCTTTTGTAACGGATAATGACAACATCACAAAATGATATTGTTGCTCCTCAAAGAATGAATGATTTTCAACAAAATGTTTATGGTACACAAAAGGTAAGATATTTAAGCTTACAAACCCGTGACAATCGTGAAAACAAATAAACAAGTTGGGTGTAGAGTCAAAATCAGCCGATTATATGATGACATTCAAACTACCAAAAGCTACAATCTATGAAACTAATAACCAAACCGAAAAAGAAAGTATAAGCTTGACCATTGATCGAGTAAAACCGCATATATGGAATTCAAAACATTAAGTTCGTAATCCATGCACCTTGCTTGCATCATTTTGCACAAAATGTAGATTCGCCACAGATCTTTATGCACAAGGTAATCAATTAGCTCGCAACATTACTTGCACCTTTTCAAGAAATGTCAAGGACGCAAACTCTTCGCTTATGAGAATCTCAAAGCACTGCTTAAGTTAAGCTGAGGTGCATCTCGGCTGCAAAAAGTTCTCTACGCCCACCATTAGACGAATTAATTTCCATATAAACTTTACATAGTTCCAATGAGGCGTGTGCAAACTTTACAAACCGCTCTTTATCTTTCCACAACTCGGATCCTTGATATGATCTAACTTGCTTCAATAACGCTTCCGAGCACATCGCTAGATCCCCTTTAAGTTTATGCCACTTGGCAAAGACTCCCCAAACATCTCCACCTCCTCCACTTTTAACAATTTGCTGTAAAATTTTACCAATCAATTCAGTTAATTGCTCAATGGCCGACTTCTTTCTATCCCTCGATTCACCAACAACATTTCTTCTATTTCTAGCATTACCCTCTAATAACTTAACATCAATCCTTTTATTCTTACTCAAACTCAACACTTTCTCGTAGCCTCCAATGCAAGAGAGAACTTTCCACTATCTACAACAACCCGACCGTAATTTTCCCACATCCGCCAACTATCACGCTTGAACTTCAACGCTTCGAACGCAATCAAAGCCTCTTTGTGTCTCTTTGGTCATATGCAAACAAGCAATATTATTCCATGCTTCCCATTATCGATCAAGCCACAAGACGTAAAAGCATCAACCGCTTTTTCAAGATATCTAGCCTTCAAAGCAACCGCATCAAGTGCAAACCATCCATCGGGATACAAAGAATTTAACGCCATAGCAGATTCCCATAAAGTTTTGATTTTCATATTCCTCTATTGTATGCACTGCAAGTGACCGTTGCCCTTACCGACTTATTTTCCGAAACTTCTAATGCTTTTTCATAACAAGAACCCGATTCAGAACATCGCCTAATGAGCAAAATAATCTCGGGTCATTGGTTTTCCAAAGACGGTGTTAATCGCCTATAAAGCAGAGCCTTTCTTTTCCAATAAACCAGAATAAAAGGTCACATTATCCCATAACTCAAGATCCTCATATATTTTTAGAGCCTCCCCTACCAAGCGGCAACTAATCAAAAGGTCAGCATATTCCTTACGAAGAGTTGGTATAGTAGGTAAATCAACACCAAAACAACAACGTATTCTCTCTGCAACTCCCGGTTCTGACTCATTAACACCTTGAACCACTTTATCCATCATCAAAATTGCACGCTCTTTTGTTCTACTACGGGTTCCCTCCCATCTTATACGTAACAAGTCACAGAAACATCTGATAGCAAACAAACACGAAGCCTGAGAATCAATTGCCTCAATATACGGAGCCATATCCCACCGTTGCATCTCATCATGTGGAGTATTTTTCTCAATTATAAGACATTGAGCCAAAATCAAAGCTTGTTGGATCGGCTTCAAACCACCCGAACCTTAATTCTCTTCTAAAAACCTAGGAGTCAACAGTATATCAGACGCTTCACGAAGCTGACTATCATGCTTCAAACCATCACCAACCCTCACCTCCATCTCTTAAACTCAGACATCGTTAAAGATGAAGTCCGCTGGATCCACCTGATGCATAATCCTAAACCCCATCGCACCACTAACCTCAAACCTCAACCCAGACACCTTTTCCGCCATTTCAAACCTCATCTTCGCCGAGTCAACACGTCCATACCTAAAATCAACAATCCCACATTCCAAATACACCATTGCCACAACGTCACTCAAAACCCATTCTTCCACCCCATCCCAATACTTTCTCACCTTCTCCAATCACCCAAATTATCCAAATACTCACCACACAACTCCCCCAACTTCTCAAACAAAAGAGACGAATGGCCGTCAAGTATCTTCTGCTCAACCAACAGAATCCTAACTAACCACCACGAACACGTCACAAAACCAACATCGTTACCACCACGAACACGTCACAAAACCAACATCGTTACCTCCATTTAACTTCAAATAATCCCTAACTGCCATCAGCAACACTTTCGCGTAAACCAAATACTCCAAATTAACAAACTTCCCATTTAAATCAGACCCAGATGACATAACCTCATTTCGAGCCCAAATTTCGATATCCTCTTTACTCACATCACCAAACAATAAAGGTAAATCCACAGGAGGCCCAAGAATATTATTCTCGCACAAACCTAAAAATGCAAAGAATCGAACAAGAAACCATAAATAACCCATCATTGTTCTGTGAAATTAAATACGTATTTATGCAATTGGTGATGGTTTGTGAAATGGGTATTGATTGGTTTTTGAGACTGATGTGGAAAAAGGCTGAATTTGGGCTTAGGGTTACTAGGGTTTGAGTGTATTGGCCTGATTGTATTGATTGGATTAGGGTTTCGATTGTGGGGTTGATTTGGGTTTTTGAGATTAAGGTTTTGTGATGTGGGAGTGATGAATGAAGGAGATGGAGTTCATGTAAACGGAGGGTTTGCAGGTCTGCCATTGATGAATGGTTTGAGGTTTTAGGGTTTGGGGTGGAACAGTAGGGTTTAAGAGGGTCTTAGTTAACTTCTAGTTGTTGCTGAAACTAACTAATTTTCATTAGTAAGAAATAGAACTACAGATTCTTGTGGTTTGGCCAAATTGCACGTTTCATCTTTGTGGTTCATTCAGTGCAAAAATCGTCTGGATTTTCCACTGTTATGTGCACTTTTGGTCCCTCATCACTAACTGCATTAAGTGAGTTTCGTTAATAGTTACACATTAGCTTTTTTGGCTAACGGTCGTTGCAGCGCTAGTCTTTTAACCGCTGCAAATACGGGCCCTTAACCTAACTACCGCTTATAATTTAAAATTTTCGTCCTGCTTTCACACGCTTATTTATCCGCTTTAATAACGCTTTTGTCCGTTTTCATCCGTGTTTATCTGTTTTTATTCGTTTTTCTTACGTAAATCGTCTTGATAAAATATGGTTTAATTTTAAAATTTTATTTTATTTAAATTGGGAAAATATTACCTGCTTTATCATGTAGTCAATTGCATTCTTTTTTATAAAAGAATAACACCACTTTTATAAAAGTTATAGTTACACCCTTTCTAACACTCACCCTTTCCCTATTTTATCTCAAATATATATATATATATATATATATATATATATATATATATATATATATATATATATATATATATATATATATATATATATATATATATATATATATATATATAGGGCCTTTATTTTGAACCTCAAGTTCAAGTCAGAATCATGAGAACCCCTTATGTACTCCTAGTCATGCATATTGTGCAACATATCAATGCAACATAACATTTTTGAATTATAAAACTTTTTTATTTAATCCAAAAGGGTAAAATAGTAAAAGTTAATTTTATATTATTTTTATTTTTAAAATAAATATTGTTTTTTAAAAACATTCAATTTTCGTTATTTATTTATTTTATTTTATTTTATTTTTATTTTTTTGCTTTTTTCTGAACATGCATGTTTTAAAACTGATTTAGTGCATATGTGATTTTATGAATTAATTTTATTATTTTGGTTTTTGGAATAGTTTTTTCGACATACATGTTTTTTAAATGAAAATGTGCCTATGTGTTTTTAGATCATGTAAACTTATAACAACCAAGAACATAATGTTAAACACAAAATCGATATAGATTGAAATGTTAAAATACAATATATAATAAGAAGAAATACATGAATATAATCTATCTTTACACTTGTGCACTAACAATAATTAACGTAAACGGACATATGTGCACAAAACATATGTTTTTGAAATTTCTCATCATATTATTTTAAACATGTGTGCATGTCTTCCAAAAACATACATGCACGCCTTCCAAGAATATATATGTACTTCCAGTATATGTGCACGCCTTCAAAGAACGTCACGCCTAGAAAAAATAATAGCCAAGATTAAATAATTATAAAATAAAACTTAAGATAACATGACACATATGGACAAGCTTAAACTAACAAACACAAATAAACAAGAGAATTTTTTTTTTTACGTATGCAAAACATATATAATCCAATCACAAAACATATATGTTTTATAATTCATACACAACACATATATGTTTTATATGTAAACTTATATGTTTTATACATAAACATATATGTTCACCTAACGACTTCATGATCTCAACTGCTTCAATGTGATTATCACGTAAACATATATGTGCATCTAACGACTTACATTCAAAGTTAGATAATCTAGTTCTTGTTACCCTATCGGACGTTATTATTATATACTTTGATTAACATCATGAGTGCACCGTTTCACCTTAATATGTGCCATACCACACAACACTCACATAGAACATAATTAAAAAAGTGGACATAAGGCTAAAATAGTTAGCACAATTACGCTCGTAGCAGTTGTCATTTATATCATAGTAACATAAAGTATCAATGATGCCGTAATATTTAAGCAATCAAAGCCTTATGCTAAAACCTATGTCCCTACCACAGTGACAAAAAGCTTTCTTCTCAGCGTGGTACAAACGCATTAGAAATATATACTTGAGGGTGCAAAAAAATTAATCACATATCGAAAGCCCAAAAATTTTAGATCGAAAGCTCAAAATTAAAAACTTTCTTCTCGTGGTATAAACCCAACTTAATCACGTATCGAAGCACAAAAATTAACGAATTAATTGCAGATCGGAACCAATATTCATAATCGTGTCGAAGTTAACAAAAGTTCATCTCAAAATCTTTCTCGAGATCAAGCAAAATAAAAATTAAAAAAAAAGGATTGACACATAATAAATCGAAATAAAAAGCAAGATTATAATTAGCAAAATAACAAACTTACATACGAAGAAACCAAATTATAACAATTGTCGAAAAAACGATTTACACATAATAAACAACTGAAGAAAAGAGAAAATTAAATTATAGATCAAAGTCAAAACTTACATGTGAAGATCTATAGATGAAAGTGACGAGATTTAATGAGATTGATAGATAGAAGACTAGGTTTTTTCTGAGTGAGGGAGATGGAGAAAGATAGGTGGCTAGGGTTCTTTAGATAAGAGATTAAAAATGAAAGAGAGTAGATCTAAAAAAATTAAAACCTGGAAAACAGTTTTGGGTTTATAATCCCTTTTTTTTGGGAGAATTAATTTCCCATTTTGCCCCTCATTCAATTTTTCATTCAAAGTAAGTTACATATATTTTCAAAAATGTCATTATGCATTTACATGATGTACATCATGTATTATTAGGAGTAAAAAGGGTTCTCGTAGTTCTCGCACTTAATGCGCTTTTAAAATAAAGATACACTATATATATATATATATATATATATATATATATATATATATATATATATATATATATATATATATATATCAAACAAAGAACACACAATTATAGGAACCTACCTATGTGATCAGGTCCCTTAAAAGTCCATCCGAATAAAACCATGCCTAACCATTAAATGCCAAGCAAACAAACAAGTAAGACATGTCCATCCAAAAGGAAAACATTATACCAAAGGACCTGACACACAACCTTAAAAACATGAAAGCTGAAATTGCAGTAACATCACACATTTTTATTTTATCTCATCTTTCTCACTTATATAAGTAATAGAGATCACACATATCAGTAACTCATAACAACTTTATTTGAAATAAAGATAACACAAATAATGTCCAACACACCAATCTGTCTAGAACGAACATCAAAATTAACAAAAGAACCAACATATCATCGTCCTTCTTAAATAGCTCGAAATACGCTTCACTTAATTATCAGCTTCACCTCGTTGGATCTCTTTTTTTTATGCATCATCCTTATGAAATAGTAAAATAATAAAAATGAGAATCAAAACCTAAAAGATGCAATGTTGAGTATGAAGCATAAACAAACCTTTTTCTTTGGACATTTAGTCCTGTTATAACCTTTTTTCCATAATAACCACAAGATTATTTTTTTCAAGTCCAAAGAGACCTCTAAACCAGGCTTTACTCTTATGGCACCTTTTGGCCGACCTTTTGTCTTCACTGAAGATAGGGGATCAAAAACTAATATATGTTGTGACATTTTTTTTTGAAAGGCATTGTTTTACATGTTCTCTTGTTGTGTAGATGGTATATCAGCATCAATATTAGTAGGGTTGTAAACGTAATAAACGTTCAATGAACATTTCATACCGTTCGGTAAAAAGTTCGTTTATGTTCATTTATTTATCCAATGAACGAACATGAACAATTTTTTACGTTTGTTTAGTTAAATGAACGAACATGAACAAAAGTTGCGTCCGTTCATTTATGTTCGTGAACATATGCGTTCGTTAATGCTTGTTTATGCTCATTTATTTATTTATGTTTGTATATCATATTTTTTAATTTTATAATTTGAAAATTGGGTTGTTTAAACAAAACAACACTTATAAAACAATATATTGTGCATGATTAAAGTTATGTTTACTTTTTACGTTCATTTATGTTCGATCGTTTATTTTTGTTTAATGTTCGATAAGTGTCTTAATGAACGAACATAACGAACATGAACAACTCATTTTCTTAATAAATGAACATGAACAAGAAAATTCGTTCACTTAAGCGTTCATGTCCGTTTATTTGTTCGGTTGAAATTAGACGAACAAACATGAACAAGGCTCCGTTCGTGTTCGTCTGGTTCGTTTACAACCTTGATATTAGTGTTTAACTCGACTCTAGTCTTCTTTCTTCTACTTTGTACTTTAAAAGACCATTAAGAATGTCATCAATTTTATTAATTTCATCGAAGGAATCTCGTCCATCCTTGTAGTATTTTGTTAAATTTTGCTCGATGGACCATATAGTTAATAAAGTGATGTCTTTTGTAGCAATATCATTTTTATCTCACCATCGAGTTTCAATACCGCATACCTTATATGTTGCCTTTATAGTCCACCTAGATATTATGTAATTATGGTTGTTAAAGACTCTCATTTCATGATGCAAAGAATATGTTTGCACAAGATTCCATAAATCTCAAACCTTGCACACGAACAAATAACAAAAATGTCCGAAGTAACATTGTATTCAATGGTTTTCCTATTTTCCTTATTACATTTCAAAAACCCGACATGATCTATAACCTTAACATTATATGTACTTAATATTTCATGACGACAATCAAAACTAGCTTTCCACTCTTTCTTGAATATAGCATATATATTTCGCATATAACATGTTGCCGCCATTTCTTCAATCGGATGATCACTATATAACGTGTGCTTTGAATTTAAAGTTCTAAAATCTAGGTCTTTTTCTGCACTTCTTCAAAAACTCACTACTTTGTCATGCTGGACTACAAACTCATTTAGCATGGTCTTAGCGTTGACAAAACCATAAAAAAAAAGAATGTATACTTTCACTCCTTCCGTGGTTGTCATGCCGGCAAAAAAATGTATCTTTGAGATATGATTTTACCCAATGATGACGCAACTTGAACATGTTTCTGAATATACCATGCATAATACTGGTGTTGTGTGTTTGGAAAAAAATTTGAAATTGCTTTACCCATTGCCAAATCTTGGTTTGTAAAGAGAGCTACGAGCGGGCACTCATGCATGCATTTTAGAAACAGCTCAAATAACCATTTAAACGTATTTTCGGTCTCATTTTCCAACAACGCAGCTCCAAGTAGAATAAATTGACCATGGTCAACAAATGGAAAACTAAACTTATTCATCCCACAAGTTACATAAAAAACAACAACGTCACCAAATTAGCAATATGATGTTCTTGATCTCCCACTTGCTCAAAACACATATTATAGTATGCCATTGGTATATGTTAAATCACATACCTTTTCTGTATCAAAACCAGACACAAAAAACCAAAAATTGACCGTTAATTGCCAAATATGCATTGTTTTTGTGTTTTTGCTTATGCAGGTACCGGATATGCAAATTGGACAAAAAGAAAGACGAAACAGACAAACCGAGCATGAGATTGGAACGAGTGTGGAAAACAGGAGCCGGGAAGGATATTTCTAGAATTTTGAGCAAGTTTTATATCAATTTATGTAACACCCCCAAAATAGGGTCCAACGGAAGCATACCAACCTTGGGGTGCTACCATATTGGTATCACAACATAAGGTACAAAGAATGGTTTTTATCTCATTCATTTAGAATGAAATCTATTATTTAAAAACATTAAGTTTATATGAAAGTAGTGCGGAAATAGGCCCATAAAGAAGTTTAAAGCAGTCCCAATTGTTTATCGAGTTTAATAAATGAATGTCGATACTGTTGCCTTTCATCTTTTAATTCATAGTACTCATTTCTAGTCATGGGTCTGATTTCTTTTTACTATTAAGAAAGTTGCTGAGTCATTTCCCACGGACATATGCTGACCTCCAGAATGCACAGTTTAAGATTGAGGATGGTCAGTACTTGATATTTGTGGGAACAGTCAAATCATCCAGGTTAGTAATTGTTATTATAATTAAAATGGTCTAGTAAATCATTTGGGAACGATGATTAAATACGTGCAATAGATTTTCATTGGTAGATTTTGTACTTTCTCAATAATGTGCTTTTATTAATTTACTACAATCTTCAAGTGTGGACGCTGCATCAATGCTGTATAATAAAATAATTTATTTCCTTTTTGATGTTTCCAACATTGATTTTGAAACTCAGGGGAATCAAAGCAAGTTGTTCTCTGTCATTTCTCGAGGTGATTGTTGGTTGTGAGGTTGCAGAAAGTGGTTCAGCTTCTGCATGTACGATCTCTGAAAAGAAGAGTGGAAGCAAGAGAACTATATATTTGCACTTGAAGAAATTTTTTCGTGGGACTCGTTTTACGTATCAGCCTTTTTTGCGATGTATCCAGGAGAAGCAGAAAGAAGGAGACATTGTATGTGTCAGTGGCAAGGTATGCTTATAAGTATTTTGCATTTCATATGTTAGAGCATATCATGGGTTCTCTTTTTTATGGAGGTTTGTGTCCATGTTTATTGTCATACGACTGTTATAGTGGTAAAAGAATCTCATGGTTTACTTTAAACTACATGACATCTGAATATCTGATGCTTTTGCATTGCAACTTGTTGTGTAGTCTATTTCAATTTCATAATTTTAAATCATGCAGAACTCTTACTTCATGTTCCTATGATGCAGGTGAGGACTATGCGTACCAAAGATCATTATGAAATGAGGGAATATAGTTTGGATTTAATTCGAGACGAGGATGATGAATCTGTCTGTGCTGAAGGGAGGCCTTATCCAATTTACCCTTCAAAAGGCGGTCTTAACCCAAAGTTACTTGGTGACATTATTGCAAGGTTCTGATTTAATTATGTTGTAGATTATTGTTTTCATCTTCCTAGATAACGAGTTGCCATTTCTATTAGGTGATAAAAGACTGCGTTTGTTGCATGCACTCGAATGTTTACGTTTGAAGTGGCAGCAACATTTATGTTTATCCTTCATTTCTTTATCATGGTGAATACATCAATTAAGGCTTTTTACACATGTTAAGTGATATTCGATTGCTCATGCATGTTTTTCAGAGTTCTTAAAGCCTTGCCTCCTGACATAGATCCTATTCCGAAGAATGTTCTTCTGATGTTTGGACTAAAGAGCCTTCGTGATGTAAGTCTTAGGTTTCTTAATTGCTCCTTTTCTTTTACTTCACTGAATGTGCGATACTAACATATATAGCCCAGGGATAGTCATGTGCATATATAAGTCATTTTTTGGGGCAAACTTTCAAACCCGCCTAAACTAAATCTAATCCACACCTTTGTTCCAATCTAATCCACAAAATGTGGATGTTAAAGAAATCTTTGTTATATTCACAACAACAATAAGCCTTTATATGCAAACTTTTTGGGCTATGCTAAAATATAAGCAGCAGAATATTGAATTTTACTTTATACACTTCTACTACTCTTTAAAACTCGCCATAACCAATCTACAGAAATCTAGATGTCTAATTGTGACATCTGCTAAGTGTCTTCTTATTGCCATACAGTCTCATAATTATAATATGATTTTTCCGTAAAAAAAATCCTCATTGACCAATTGCTGATTTTTATATTGCTGAATGCATAGTGATACTTTTGCCAGAGATTGACATGGGCATCTTTCTATTTATCATTGCAGACTTATTTTGGGATTCACCGGCCTGCGGATTTTAATGAGGCTGATCTAGCTCGCAGGAGGATTATATTTGATGAGTTTTTCTACCTTCAGGTAAGCTTGTGTTATGTACTTCTTGAGATAAAAGTACTATTGCTTGGAACTCGTGAAGCTCACATCCTTCCAAGTGCACAGTTTCTTTTATATATTTATTTTCTCTTTTGACACATTTTAAATAATAACAGTTGGCTCGCTTGTTTCAAATGCTTGAAGGACTTGGTACCATGATTGAGAAAGATGGTTTGTTGGACAAGTACAAAAACCCTGCAACAAATGCAGTACTCGCTGACGAATGGTGCAGTTTAACCAATAAGTTTCTGAAAAGTCTACCATATTCCCTAACACCTAGTCAATTAAGTGCAGTTTCGGAGATAATTTGGGATTTAAAACGCCAGGTTCCAATGAATCGACTTTTGCAGGTTCGAAATAAAACAAATAGCGTTTTTCACTTGACTTCATTATGAGTTATGACCAACTGTTTGTAACCATGATATATGTATGCGTTTCTAATATTAGGTTCTGTGCAATTTATACCTCATCTTATATTGCGGGGGACATCTGATATAAACTATTATTATCGTTGTTACAGAATTTGATTTTTCTGTTATCCTGCTTGTGTTGTGATCCTTGAAGTATCCATGCAGGGAGATGTGGGATGTGGGAAAACCGTGGTAGCTTTCTTGGCGTGTATGGAGGTTATTGGTTCAGGATATCAGGTTGATTTTGTTTATGCTCTCTTATTTGATAACTTTTTCATATGCTACTTAACTTTTAGTAACTATTTTCTCATGATTTGGCTGTGTGTTGTATATCTGTAGGCAGCTTTCATGGTTCCAACTGAGTTGCTTGCCATCCAACACCATGATCATCTTCTGAATTTGCTAGAGAAAATGGAAGATGTAGATTGCAAACCAACTGTTGCTTTGCTAACAGGCTCAACTCCAGCAAAAAAGGCACGGCAAATTCGTGAGGTGTGAATATCCCTCCTTGATTTGATTTTTAATTGAGGATATCTTTTAAGTATTGTTAATTTTTTACTTGGACTCTTAAAGGGTCTCCAAAGTGGAGAAATTGCATTGGTGATTGGGACCCACAGTTTAATTGCTGAAAAAGTGGAATTCTCTTCTTTGAGGATTGCTGTTGTAGATGAACAACACAGATTTGGTGTAATTCAGAGAGGTCGATTTAATAGCAAGGTGATTTTTCGTTGCTAATTTCTTGTAATTAGTATTCCTATCAGATAATATTATCTGGATGGACCAAAAGATTGCTATTTGCACCATCTGAAGCTCTTAAATCTTGCAGCTATACACTAACTCAGTAAATTCTAAGTTGGCTGAAACTGATACAACTGACAACTCAAAAGGCGACGTAAATATGGCTCCTCATGTTCTTGCTATGACTGCAACCCCAATCCCAAGGACTCTTGCTTTAGCATTGTATGGAGACATGTCTCTGACACAAGTATGTAATCCTGCTTCCTGCCTTATTAGCTTTCTGTAATTCTGCTACATATGTGCCCACACTACAAACTTCTTGGAATTCGTTAGGGTTCTTTAAGTGCATTTTATGTTCCTCTAATAAATGTTTATGTCAAATTAACGACCTTTTGCCGCAATCAACGTAGTTATCGTTTAGAAGCATAAGTGTTGTCTGAACCCTTTCGTGGATATGTTGCAATATATGTTGTTTTGCCTTTTATGATATCTAATATGGGTTCTCTTGATTATATTGCAGATAACAGATTTACCTCCTGGGAGAAAACCTATTGATACATTTATAGTTGAAGGAAATGAGACTGGTTTCGAAGAGGTTTATGAGGTACTGATTACTATCATTTAATCTATGAAACTGATAAAGCCACCTATAATTTCTATTTCTTTCTGGATTTTAGTATTCTACATGTTTGTTTTCTGTTTAATGCAGATGATGAAGGGAGAACTAGAATCAGGAGGGAGAGTTTACAAAATTTACCCAATTATTGACCAATCAGAGTAACTTCCTCAGCTTCATGGTGCTTCTGCTGACCTGGAAGTAATATCAAATATATTTGAAGGTGTGAACTGCGGGTTGTTACACGGGAGAATGAAAAGTGACGAGAAAGACGAAGCTTTGAGAAGGTTTAGATCTGGAGACCCAAATACTGCTTTCAACTCAAGTCATTGAAGTTGGTGTTGATGTTCCAGAAGCTTCTATGATGGTTGTTATGAATGCTGAGAGATTTGGGATAGCTCAACTGCACCAACTTAGGGGCGAGTCGGGCGTGGGGTCCATAAGTCAAAGTGTGTACTTTTGTCTTCAACAACCAGTGGTCTTCCTCGATTGGAGGTGCTACAGAAATCATCAGATGCTTTCCACCTGGCTAACATGGACCTTGTTCAGCGTGGTCCTGGTGACTTGCTTGGTAGGAAGCAGTCTGGTCATCTTCCAGAGTTTCCAATTGCCAGATTGGAAATTGACGGAAATATCCTACAAGAAGCACACCTTGCTGCACTGGTAATCACTCCAAACCAAACCAAACCTCGTCCTTTTTTGGCTTGTTGATATAATTTATTTTGACATGCAAATACGTGCCATAATTGCAGACAATTTTAAGCGAGTCGCATAATTTGGAGAAATTCCCGACACTTAAAACTGAGCTCAGTATGAGACAACCTCTCTGCCTTTTAGGTGATTAGTGCGAAGAAGCATTCTGATGGTGGATATAGGATTAAATAGAAGTTCCAGGAGCTTGTAAATACTTTTCTCAACTCTTGAAGCCATCCAGGGACATGCCTAGTGCTTCCATGCAGTTGAATATTTTAGATACAGGTATGTCCATTAATAATTCTTAAATGACATGTGTGTTTCGTAGACGGCAAGATGGGTATTCCAATGAGAACCATAAATCAAAACTAAACTTCTTGCTTGTCATGATACATTATATGCACCTCGATCAGTTTTATCAGTTTGTTTATGCTGATAGGGTTGACATACAGTATCTTGAGAACCTGAATCAATATTATTAAGTTTATACTCATCAATTGCATTAACCTCACTGAATTTGGCTGATTATGCCTTTGTGAATTACAGGGTGGTCATGGAACATAGCTGCCCAATTGAAAGTTTAGAGCCCGCAAGAATGGTAGAGAACAGGTTAATTCATCTCTTTGTATTTTGCTCATGCAAAGAAAAGTGTTGTTCTTTTTCTGAAAACAAAATGTTGTTATATGTACCAAATGACACATGCGGATGAATTTTAATGTTATAATCCAATCATCTTTTGTAGAGTATCAGCTTTTCTTGCTTGTTTGAGGTTTTGATATGATCCTGGTTGGGGTAATTTACTAGCTTAGTATTGTGCTAGATGAAGTCCTTTTTTGTTCATATATACATGTCTATTGATTACCAATGCCCTTGTTTTTTTTTCTTCTAAAATAAATTAAAGTGTTGAGTTAAGTAATCTGTAAAAAAGTAAAATTAATGTGAATTAACCTGAACCAGTGCCACCGCATATGTATTTGAATGTACATACATGATACACATGCATGATATTGAATCATTTTTACCATCATTACAATCAAAGTAAAACATAAAAGTGTTGAGTTAATTAGTAAGTAATCTGTAACAAAGTAAAATTAATGTGAATTAACCTGAACCCAGTGCCACAGCATATGTATTTGAACGAGGATGATAGCCCGCGGGTATTGTAACATTTTTTTTTTTGGTTTTGAAGATTTGTTGTTTTAGTAAGCGGTCGTTTGCGGGTTTTATATTACCAAATTTATTCATTTTTTTTTCCGTGTAACGTTGTTTGTGTTTTTTTATTGACATATCCGCGAGTCATGCTTAATGTTTCTATTTAAGTACTTTTGATAGCGTCATTAAAAGTTGGAGGTGCTCGGGGTGTGAATTTTTAGAAAACGTTAATTACGGGGTTGTGGGTGTCATTTCTTTATTCATGATCCAATTCCTAGTATTATCACAAAAATCAAGGATTGCTTCTAAATATAAACAAGTTTCGAAATACAAATAAAAAAAACGAGATCTCAGTTCTTTGTGGTTTGCGTATTTTTCTGGATGAAAGTGATGGGATTTATTTGTGGTTTGCAAAGTGATGGGATTTATTTATGGATGAAAGAACGAGATCTCAGTTCTTTGATGGATGAAAGTGATGATTTATTTGTGGTTTGATTTTTCTGAGGAATGAGGAAGTGACTGCACACAAAATAGGGTTTTTTGTTTTTATAGTGTATATAATTAGGGTAGTTTGTATGGGCTGAGAAAAAAATTTGGGGTTTAACAAAATTATTGGATTGGACAAAAAATTTGGATTGCACATTATAAAGAGTCTAAACATCATTTGACTTGTCCTTTTAATGTACCCGAATTATTTTGTAATAATTATGAGTTAGTTATAATTTTGTTAGTTATCCGGAATTTTTGTGTTACAAGTTGGTTGTGTTGGCTAAATAATTTATGAATGCAATTTTAATAAATAAATAAAAAAGTTATGGTCGCTTATCATGCCACCACTAAAGTTAAGGTACGGTGTAGTTTTTTAGTAGAAGTTAGATGCGATGATGCTAGAGAGCGACCACAATATTTGTATCATTATTAAGATTAAATTTCAAGTTCACGGCATATCTTTTTTTACTTTATTTCCAGTCCCGGTTTCTGTTATGTTTTGTTGTTACTTGATCAAATTAACCTTTTTTTGGAAAGGTAAACATGGTATGGGTAAAGGGGTAGTTATTGACAAGTTTAATTACCACAACCATTAAACTTTTATGTCCATAGAAATTTTATCTCATTCAAAAGCTAATAATGGCAGCGAGTCCAAATATCGATGAATTGAAGCGTGCAGCCGGTTCCGAAGATATCTCAACCTGTTTCAAGTTGCTATTCAATAATGAAATGGTGGAGGAGAGGAATTTGCTGTTGAGGTTAATCAGTTAAGGGAGAAGATTGAAAAGCGTGGCCTGGGAGGTGCATTTTCTGGGACCTTATAACGAAAAAGGAGTGGATGCAAATTGCTGCACGGGATGTGATGGAAACTCTTTCTTGAAGGGACCGTTGATTTAGTTCGTGATGGGATTGCACAGCTACAGGAACACATCACGTTGATGGAGGTAGATGAAGCCCTCTCAGTGTCTCTGGAAAGCTGTGTTGCATCTTTTGGGCATATTCTAGTTAATATTGCCATACATCTTTTGGGGATCCTGTTAAATGTAGGTTTACTCTAAGTATGGGCTGTTTATGTAAAAAGTCTTCTAGTTTAATTTAGGATTTATGGGTATGTAGGTAGGTTGAAGTTAACTGTTAGTAAATCTTATGTCTGGATTTGATGGTTGTCAGGCTACAATTTTGTATGTTTTCCGACCATTCACTTATCGTGATGGTAGCAATGTAACCGAAATTCGACTAATAGAAAATTATGCCACTTACTTTATTGCGTGCTCTTGTCTATTGTAATTTTCTTTACAGTAATTTTGTTTTTATCTCAGCAATTTTTGGTGATTGACCTGTGTTTGATGGTTGGACGATTATGTTGTATGTTTTCCATATTGAGTGTTGAGAAAGGTTCGTCTATTGCTGTGAAGGTTTTTTTTTTTTTGTGTGGCTGTTTAGGGATATATATGGTTTGGTTTGTATGGTTTTCCGCCAGTGAATGTGTTTCGCTTGTGGGGAATTTTATGTGCGTTTAGTATTGCTGGAACTCTTTCGTTCTAGTACATATCTGTTTGTTTACATATTGGTTTAAATATCAGAATATTAGTCTTTCTTAGAATTAGGAAAGAGATTTTGAAAATGGCTTGTTGAATTTTAAAAACGGATAGCCTTTATTTCTTTTGGCTACACAATTTGTATTGCCGTGTGTAAATATTTTTAACGTGTGGCTGTCCTTTTGTATTTGCATTTCGATATTACTTGCTTTATTAAGTATGCTTGGAATTTGTTTTTTGATAAGTTTCTTGAGTCACTTTCATAAGCGTAACGTTATTGGCAACACTTATGAAAGGATCGTGGGTTTCGTTTATTTAACGGAACGGCTCAATTTGCATGGATTTCGATGCTACGTTTACTGTGTTTTTAACCATTTGTAGGTCGCTGTACTATATATTGCACTTCAAGTCTCTATATATATGTAGCGCCAAATGTTTTGGTTTTTGGGGTTGCTCCTGAACCGAGATTCTTTTTATTGGCAGCAGCCTTCAAGAGTCCTAATAATGTTTTACAAAGTGTCACATAACGTAAATTGTAAAATGATAGAGCAGTACTAAGCTTAAATACTAATATTGTAGCCAAACCTTAAAGGTTTGGCAAAATTTTGGTTTTTACAACGCTGAGTAGTGTTTCCGTTTATAGTTACATACATATATTTTATAACAGCACTACGTACCTGTACATAAAGCCTCTACGCTTGCCTATATAAGTAGTCGTAGTTGTAGTACGACAGGGTTAGTAAGCGTGGACGTTAATGAAAACCTGTGCAACATTACTATGTGTGCACCTTTGTCCTACTAAGTATCTATACATAGGTTTTTGGGCCACCGAAAGGCGGAAAAAGTTACGATACCTTTATCATAAGGATCTTTGGTTATGGGCAGCTATTCGGTCCTCGGTCTTTTAGCGTCTGGTGTTGTAGCTTCTTCGGCTGCCGTCTGAAACAGTTGCTTTCGCGCTGTCCCTGCTGATGATGCAACGCCTGGTTTTTTTTTTCCGTTGGTTCTATTGAAGTAGGAGGGGTGAGTGTGCTAGTTGGTATTTCTGTTAACGCCCTGGTTGAAGTTTCTTGATTTGAGCCTCCGGAGTTGAACTACCGGTTTCTTCCGAGAGGATTTCAGTGATCGTGCCAGAGGTTGTTGCTCTTGAGGGCAGCGGCAACGCTGGTGGAGACGGTTCAGATGCGTCGTCCAAGACAAACCTAGGAAAACCTTTTTTACTTCCTTTCCCGAAGTGTAACACAAATCTATGCTTTGTGTGTTCAAGATCTTTGAGTATCGGCGGAGCTTTATATGGATCTGGGTCCGGTAGATAGCTTAGCAAGTCTGAACACGCTGGCAGTAACTTTTCTGCCTGTGGACTAAAACATGTCAACAACAGACTCCCTGTTACGTCTGCAATTATAGCCTTAATGCAGTAGCTGCATAAGTAAAATAATGTTAGCTTATGTTTTAGGATTTTTAATTTGGTTAATGTAAATAGTGATGGGTAGTTTGTTCATTTATGTTTGTACCTGTAGTTTGGAATAACTTTTGTTCCGGGTTCTTGGCAATGCCAGTGCGGTGAGTCATCTTCAATTTTGAATCCACACGTTCGGCACTTGTTTAGATACCATCCCTTGTCCTCTTCGATTGTCATTATAACAGCCTCAGTGGTGAACTTTTGTTGTTGCTGTATGATTATTTTAGTGAGTGTGAGTTTAAATTTTACAAACACCTTTTTTTAAGTAAGAAACGTCTTACCGTAAGGGTCTCAGGATTCATTTGCCAAAGTTCTGATATCGTGAATATCTGCTGCTGCTGCTTTGGTTCATCTTCTGATTCAGCGGGTGCCGTTAATGCTGGGACTCTTGGCACGATAGTCAGGACGTCATCATACCTATGCAAGAATATATGGTTAGTTTTTCCTTGTTATTGTTATGCAGTAAAGTTCTAAGGAATGCTTTTGTGGACGCTTACACTGAACGTATATGTGCCGCTTCATCGATATTAGGATTAAGGTAGTAGTATGTTGCTGGCGTTGCTGACAGCTGAATGTATCCTGTGTGTCGCCGTTTCGCTCGTTAAATTTTAGAAACAGTAAAAATGAAGGAGTTCTGGTTAAGATGGCTTTACCTCCATATCTTTTTACCAAACATGAGCTAACCGCAATGATAACAGGTTGATCAAGCGGTAACGCCATTTGTAGCCCAAAAGATGTGGCCATCTCGTTCCACAAACTCAGTGTAACACTGTTGCCACTGTCAGATAACAAAGACAGGTTTAAACTATAGTTCATATGGTTGTTTGCAGATTATAAGGTTCTAAAATACTTACTTGAGGTTTTGTATCTCAATATTTTTAAGTATCCTGTTGGTCGTGGCACCGCCAAATTCTTTATTCGAGAAACGTTACGGATGATTGCGATGTAATCTGCATGTTTTCTAGTAAGTAACCGAGTCGGTAAAATGGATTCAGAAGCGTGTTGCATTTGGGTTACAACAGATACCTGTCAACATGGAGTCTCTTGCATCTGCACGCTGCCCAAGCTCGTTATATGCAATAAAATTGAAATAGTGTTCAGGGAAAGTATTGTCCTCGAAGGGAGTAACTTTTGTGTATTTCCCGAAGAGAAGGGTTATATTGTTTTCCAGCGTACGTTGCCAGTTGTCAGTGCGCTTACATCCAAATCCCTGTATCCTGTAGCATGTACCAACTTGGAGAGCTGCGTCATATTGTCTGATATCGCGGACGTCCACATTTGCCTGTACCGCCGCTCCCTGTATTTTGTTTCTTGTCACAAACAGTGGCGAGCACCTAAAAGTAATCGACATTGCACTTGAGAATAGTTATATACCTGTCTGTCCAGCAAGATAAAACACAGGCCGGTTGGGTTTGGGTCTGGTACGTTCTTGGATATCCATTTGCGATAGATTTTAGCTTCTAGTATCTGATTCGCGTTAGATGGATCTATATCTGATATTCCCACGGTAGCGGATTCTACTACAACCATTTTTCCTTTATTTTTTGCGCGAATTTCAGCGAGTTCTTCCGGTGTGACGCGCCTGTCGGCCATTCCGGACGTAACAGCTTTTGTTTCCTGGTCAGCCATGTGTCTGCAAAGTAACAGTTACGCATAAATCATTGAAGGTATGCTTATTATTTTAATTATATGTATATTGTAATGGTGTTAGTTTTAACAACAAATTTTCTAGAACATGCATAACGCTATGTGAATTTACAGCATTTAGTCATGCCTGCGCATTTAATAATGATAATATTATAAGAAATTATTTCTAAAGGAAACATGAACTTATACGAAACATGACAGAAAACAGTTAGGCAAACCCACTGGTATAAAGAATTATTGAACCACATCCGTCCATAAGATAAGCAAGAAGTTACAGAAGCAAGTTGTTATGAATATAGGCTATCTAGATAAGGTAAGAAACGCCTATGTAAAATGGTGAGTGGGAGTGCTGTCACTCGATAAGGTAAATATACTACCTATGAGCATGTTGTATGCAAAGATTCTTCTAGTGTAGGTTCCTTAAATTGAAGGCTTAATATTTGAAAACAGTGGCAAAGATACAAATTCAGTTCGAAATAACCAAATACAGAGGAGATAATAGTTTCAATAAGTATCTGTATATGAAATACAGCGGCAGAAATAAATAAAACCTGACGCCTGCGAACTTTATTTAGAAAATCTTTATATACTATATTTTTGGTACTGTTAGGCGGTTGGCCTTGCTGTTCTTCGATAATCATTTTAAGACAATCCGTGAGGTTGTTCTTGAAAGGGCCACGACAGTTGCCCATGACCAAATATCGGTTCCGGAAGGTATACTCCGATCTTCTTTAATGATTGACCTTGACTTTTGTTGATGGTCATTGCGTAGCACAATTTCACCGGAAATTGTTTGCGCTTAAAAGTGAATGGCATCTTCTCCTCTTTAACTGTCAAAATTATCCTTGGTAAGAAAACCTTTTGGCCTATCCTTGTTCCGCTGATTATTTTTGCCTCAATTACTCGAGAGAGTAACTGATTAACTATCATTCGGGTTCCGTTACACAGGCCTCCAGTTAAGTTTATATTACGAAGTAGCATAATTGGGCTTCCGATTTTCACTTCCAGGCTGTGCGGTGGCAGGCCTGAGAAAGTCATTGAGTTTAAGTATTCTGTCGGATACAGCAACTCTGAGGCGCCACCGTCATTTCCAACAGGAATTGCCTCATCAACGCTGGTGTAGAAATACGATGTTCCGGTAACTTTTTGTAGGATTTGCGCGTTTATAACATCTGCCGTTTCATTTTTAGGACACACGATCGCCTTCTCTTGAAAACTTGCTGCAGTAGGTTGTTGAAGTGACGCGTTGTCATAGATAAAGTCAATAAGCTGAAGTACTCCGGTCTCCGTAGGCGGAAAACAAAACCTGTCTGGTATCTGCACCCAAGCACTGTTTTCAGGATCTGATTCGTCTTGCACTCCACATTTCCCATCACCTATATCCAAAAGCCATTGTGAAAATAGAGCAGTCTCCTCCTGTTCCACCATTGTCATCAAAGGCCTCCTCAAACGCATATTTTCCTGTAGCACGTATATTTTGAAATGGTTCCAAAGGTGAGATTCGGCAATAGATAAAGATATGATTTCATTTTTGCGTGCCCCTTTTTTTATCGGTAACGTCTGACGGAAATCACCCCCTAATATTACGGGCTTGCCTCCAAATAACAACCCCGCTGGTCTAGTATGTCTCTCAAAGTTCTATCTAAAGCCTCGAAACACCTACGTTCATTCATTGGAGCCTCATCCCAAATCACTAAATTCGTTTCTTTTAGAAGTTGTCCTAACTGCGTCCCTTTTTTAATCGAGCACACTGACTCTTCACTTAACTGGATAGGTATCTTGAATCTTGAATGAGCAGTTCTCCCAGCCGGCAGGAGTAACGATGCTATACCAGATGAAGCAACAGCCAAAACGATATCACCTTGAGAACGTAGCGTTGCAATTATTGCATTCCAAAGAAATGTCTTGCCTGTACCTCCGTGACCATATACAAAGAGAAGTTCTTGTTTCTTGTCAATTACAGCTGACATTATGGTATCGAATATCATTTTCTGGACGCGATTCAACTTTGGGATCATGTCGCGACTCTGTGCAGCTAACTCTTCACGGTTGTAATTCCTCTCTTCCATAACAACTCTATTTCTAAACATGTGAATCAGCCCTTCTGGGGGCGCTGGAAGGCCATAGTCTTTTAAAGACTTGTTGTGCAACGATAGCAACGTCTGAAGCTCGTATAAAACCCCCCCACGTAATTCAGGTTCGTTTATATGTAACGGACGAATGCCCAACGATTCAGATAAGATGAGTGGTATATCGTCCGACATATGCCTCCAAAAGGTCTCCCACAACACTAACGGATTAGAGATATCCGTAAACACTAAAATCTCTGAAAAAGGGCCCCAACTGTGATGAAGTAGCAGTACCAGAGGCCTCTTGCATAGCAACGATCCATTCCTGATCATCTTGCAATAGACCTAACGCCTCACATGCAAGCCTATTTGTAGCATAAAGCCTGCCATTAACTGTCCTTATATCAGCAAACGATGTGCATCCCTTCGAACGAGCCTGTGTGAAGCTCTGAATGTAACAGTCTGCATATTTTCCAAGTGCACAGCAAGTATCTGTACGGCTGGATCTCTGTTGTGTATATCGAAACCCAAAATCCGCCAGCAAGCTTCGTGGTGGACCGATATATCGTCCATCTACAAAGTTACTAATCTCGTCGATGTGCACTGTTTGGTTGTCGTTAGAGGAGGTACCTGAGTCGATAACCGCCAAGCTTCTCCAATTTCGCGACTTATCTTTGCCATGATCCTGTCGGTGCCCTTTGAAATGTACTTGAACAAATATTTTATGAGCATCGACCATCCACAATATTCAACGTTTATGTGTGCGTAAAAAGCCATACAAAGTTGCTGGTTATAAGGAACCACATAGGCATTGTCTAGCCGGACATTATGCCTCGTTTCAGTGAAAGGGATATCACGACGCCTATATTGTACATAACCAGATTTGTCGATGAAAGTGGCGGCAGTATTCTTTCGAAGTACTTCTTGCAGTGCCATTTAAAGCACATTGCATTTGCTTCCCAGGCTGCCATTTACTAACTCACATGTGAAGGTTACAAAGAACGATGGGTTTCCATGTTTCCTGCAAATTGCCAACGCGTCTAAGTAGTGATTATACATGTACCTTGGGCCACCGGTAAACGATGACGGTAGGATGATTCGTGATCCTACATCAGACCCATCAACGTCTCCACGTGCTATTGCATCGTGAAGGCCAGCTAAGTAATCTCCCCTTATGTCAGCCTGATTAGCTCTAATAAAATCCATTCTATTTTGCTCAATACTACAATAAGCGGTGACGACGTATTGTTGAAAAAGCCTACCCCCCCTACTCAAAAGGTTATAGTAGCCTAACCGGTCATGGAGCTGGTACGTATAGAACGCCTTCATGGACATACGTTTACCCTTACGTGTGGCAAGGCCCTCTACGTTAAGGTACATGAGATCGGTGTGATAACCTTGCTCACCATAAACGAACAGGAGTGGAAACTGTGCTAACATATAACAGGGGTGTAACTTATTTATCCGTTGAGCATCTCCTGAATGCCTCCAAAACTATATCAAGTCACTTTCAGTCTCAACTGTGTCATCAAAGATGATCGCTCCTATAGCATCTGCTGTAGGTAAATCATATTGTGACGACGGACCGCGACTGAAGAGAGCCACCTTAAAGTTGGGCAGGTCGTTTTGTTATGAAGAAGATATTAAGAGTAGATGGGAGAGTATTTTCCGCTCTTTTCAATGTAGGGAATTCGGCAGGAAACAGGGAAGACGATAACCCTAGCCGCCGACTGTGAGTGCTTCTACTCGAGGATTAGACAACCAAGTGAAGTTTGCACTACGTAAGATGGGAAGAAACAAAGCAAGAGGGCTGCACTAAATCCCCATTGAAGCATGGAGGTGTCCTGAGATGAGGGACTAGACCGGCCGACTTGCCTTTCAACAAGATCTTCTCGGTGCTAAGATGCCCGACGAATGGAGACTCAAAGAAGTCATCCCATCTACAAGAACAAGGGAGATGTGCAAGTGTGTAGCAATTATAGGGCATTAAGCTCCTTAGCCACACCATGAAGCTTGGGAGAGAGTTATCGAGAGAAGGTCGAGTAGGAGACAAGGGTATCCGAGAACCAATTTGGTTTTATGCCAAGAAGGTCATCGACCGAGGCTATCCACCTCCTCGTAAGTCTCATGGAGAAGTACCGAGAAAGACAAAAGAACCCGTATACGGCGCTCCTCGACCTTGAAAAGGCATATGATAGTGTCCCACCAGAGTCGATCCGGAGATCTCTTATTGATAGGGAACACCAAAGAGATATGCGAGAGTCATTAAGGATATGTACGGACAGGGCTAAGACCCGCACGGCCGACGATGGGGATCCCGAGTTCTTCTCGTGGAAGTTGGGCTCACCAAGGATCCGCCATTAGTCCTTACCTATTCACGCGATCTTGACGAGTTATCAGCGGATTCAAGAGGCATCCCGTGGAGCATGATCTTCGCGGATGACATTGTTCTAGTGGCGCACTCGGCGAAGGGTTAAACATCGATCGGAGCAATGGAGGGAAGTATTGAAGATAGGCGGTCTTGGTCGCAGAGAAGATCAATATCCGAGATGCGAGTTTGGGAGGATCGAATCGTAACACCTGTGAAGATTTGATATCCGTGACGGGGACCGATTCTACCACCTAAAGAGTCTTTTAGATATCTAGGATCGATGATCCACAACCGGAGGATAGACGAGGACGCGACCCATCTGATTCGAAATGGATGGGCAAGATGGAGGCGGCGTCCGAGTCCTTTGTGATAGAACATCCCTTGTAAGTTAAAGGGAAAATTTACAAGGTGGCGATTAGACCGAATGTCAGATGGGTCCGAGTGTTGGCCCATCTCAAGGCGCATGCTAACAGAGTAGAGGTGGCGGAATCGAGGATGCTAAGATGGACTGTGGGAAAACCTTGCTTGACATGATCCCAAACGGTGTTTTCGAGCAAAACTTGGGGTGGGAATATTATCGAGAAGAGAGAGGGAAGGCCGAGGTGGTTCGCCATGTCGAGGAGGAGGCCACAATCGCCACTGCAGAAGAGTCGAATCGCTAGTAGTTGATGGTGTGTAAGGAGGGTAGACCCAATCTCAGTGGGAGGATAGACTTAAGCTCGATATGAAGGAGTCGCTCTTGTCGAGGACATGACCTCGTGATAGGAATTGTGGAGATAGAATTAGTGATTTGCTGGTAGTTCGTGATAAAAGTTAGGTTTTTGTTTTTTTTTTTTTTTTTTTTTTTTTTTGCCTTAGCTTAGGCCCTATGCTTTGTTGCCCCCTTAGGTTGCCATTTTGCCTTCGCTTAGGTTTCTTCCTTTGTTTTGCTCCCTAGGTTTACCGCTTTTCTTTGCTTTTGGTTTACACTTAGGATGCCTTTGCCCTTAGGGTTTTTTTTTTTTTTTTTTTTTTTGCCTGCTGTCCGGCCTTTTTGTTTGTTGCCCTTTGCTCTCTTCTCTTCTTTATTACCCGCACACGTGCCCACTAGAGGTCTCATTGAAGCGCCTCCTTACCCCGGGTTTATCCCTGCAGGGGGTAGGCACCGCTCACATTCTACCTCCCCATACCCCGCCTCTGGGACGGTCGTGGTTGTTGTTGTTGTTGTTGTTATCTCTAGCCATTCTAAATAACTGCACCAATGCGTTATTATGGTCCAAGAAATCAACCAATGAATGAACAATATCCTCTCTAACAGTAGCGCGACCAGGTGAAGTAAAATGAGCCATCCGGTTCTGCACACTTCGTTGTCCGTGTCGTATATATAAAGTTGCAGAAAACGTGGGTCTTTACCAGGTTCAGGACATAATCTTCCGATCCTGTGGTATATCTGCCCTGATATTTTGAAGACGTAGGTCCATTACCAAAGTTTACAGACTCACAATATTAGCTCCCAAAGACGCTATGGCTAACATCTGATTGTACATCCTTATGTTTTCCAGAAAATGTCGGTCTGAAAATAAGTGATAAATGAGCATGGATATTCCTGGGAACAAAAAGCTTGACCCGTCCTTGTAAGCAACACCTATGATATAAAGGACCAGTCTTCCTTGTTGAAACAGCAAGTTTCTCTTCATCCCAAAATCTTGCATGACAGTATCGACACACACGATTACATTGTCCAAGGCGCCTATATTGTTGCGGGGACCTATAAAACACACGGATGCAATCAGCAACTATACAAAGACACATAGCCAAAATAAAAGCAAACAAAATATGTTAATCCGACACCCCATGCACCTGATATTCGACCCTGGGTACGTGACTGCCCAAACGACTGTTGCTCTCGCCGTTCAGCAGCTGTTATATAAACAGGAAACCGGCGTTAAAAAGTTTATACGATTACGCAACAGTAACATATATATGAACGACAGCCACTCACATCCACGTTGTTCAGAGGTTTGCTCTTCATTCTGAGGAGGAACGCCTACACCAAAACAATGTCACAATTTCAATCAAATCCTGTCAAATAACACGTACTCCAAACATAAAGTATTAAAAATGCATCACACCTCCTATGATGAACATAAACTATACCAAACCAAAAGATACTAACGCTATAAAGTACTCGTAACATGTAGTTAAACATCAAATAAAATGATAAGTTTCTTCGTATCCACATTGTCCACTTACAGAAGAACGGAATTCGATAAAGGTACACACTGAAAATATAAAGGTAACAACTACTTGACACAACAATAACATTAAAAACGCAAATGAAAAGGTGAGACCAGAGGAACAACCATCAAACCTTGGTCTATAAAAATATCATACCAGCCGTACAGGCAGTCA
Organism: Chrysanthemum lavandulifolium; assembly: GCA_022545495.1. Taxonomy (NCBI): domain Eukaryota; kingdom Viridiplantae; phylum Streptophyta; class Magnoliopsida; order Asterales; family Asteraceae; genus Chrysanthemum; species Chrysanthemum lavandulifolium. Next base: position 196,305,566 of record CM040244.1, read on the forward strand.
GTGGATGCATATCTACAGAAGGAGTGCTGAAAGGTGTTGCCTCATCTGTGAGAAATAACACGAAACAAATCATGTGAGCAGCCATAGTTATATCAGCTATTAGTAGGCCAAACGCATACGACGAAAATTACAAACGATAGTTTGTGTATAAAAAGAAGACAATTCAAACCATTATTTTCGTTGCAGTCAGGCTGTAGACGCGTTGGAGGAGGCAGGTCAGGAAACACAACGCCTGAAAACACAAATCGTAAACTCATAGATGATACCAACAGCACAAAAGACACTGTCAAACATTAAGACATAAAGGAGCATACCATGTGAAGAAGCACCCTGTTCGACGATGCCAAAGGCCGGCTGTTGGTGTACATCAGCGCCAGGTGTCAGCACACCTGCTTCTACAACAATAACAAAAGTTAGGCACGTGAATGAGTATCCATAAAGAATGGAAACTGAAGTGTACAACTATAAACCACAAAGTAAACAACCCAACACACCTGGCAAGCGCAATAGGCAGCCGTCAGCATAATCTGATGGCTGTAAAACTTGCGAAGAAGAAGCTTCATGACGATCGGCCGACAAAACTCTCCTTACACTTGAAGGAGAAGACTGGTCAGTTAAATAATCCCTTTTCCTTTTGACACTGCGTTGATACGAAGCGCCAACGACCCCACTGAGACGACCAGAATCTGAATCGTCAGCTACACTCTCAACGGTCGTTACATAAGTATGACGTTTACGCCGACGCACAACATCTTGCTGCAGCTCTTCTTCGAGACGCAAACGTTCGCTCATTTCAGGAAACTCACCAACCTCTCCTAAAACTGCATGAACTCCATGCACCGGTGGAAACCGCTTGCCGCCTCTTTTTCAAACCCGATGAACGAAAACCACTTTTCTCTTATTTAACGGAACACGGGTTTGTGAAACTCGAATCACGCCATCACGTATGCATGGACAGCTAACAGACTGACTACCTAAGTCTGAGACACTTTGTTGACTACATATCTGATTCTCAGCCTCACCAACCACCAAGTCACTCAACAATTCAGATGCACCAACTTTTCTTAAAGCTTTACTCTTTGTTTTCATTTATTTTCAGAATATTTAATCACAAATATTTAGTAGAAACACCCAAATAAGCTTTAACAACTAAAGATAACAAACAATAATAGGAGATAGAGGATTCATGCAACATAAAAGCAAAGAAACAACCAATCAGTAACATGAAAAAACATAACCAACACAAAACCCCCAACACCCTTGTCTTGAGTATTCAATCTGCCATGCATTGCCACCCAAGACACTGTTGATATTGACAAAAATGACACTGTTGCTCCTCAGAAATGAATGATTTTTAACAAAATGCTTATGGTATACAAAAAGGTAAGATATTTAAACTTAAAAACCTGTGACAATCATAAAACAAATAAACAAGTTGGTGTAGAATCAAAATCTACCTGATTATATGATGACATACAAACTACCAAAAGCTACAATCTATGAAACTAATAACCAAACTGAAAAAAAACAATGTATAAGTTTGACCACTTGTTCGCGTAAATCTGCATACATGAAATTCAAAACTTTAAGTTCAGAATCTGCATACATCAATGTTGCAAAAAACAGAGGTTCGTCACAGATCTTTATGCAGAAGGTACTGAATTAGCCTGCAACATTGCTTGCACCTTTTCAAGAAATGCTTGAAGGGACGCAAACTCTTCAGTTTCTGAGAATCTCAAAGCAGCCTGTTTAACAGTGCTTTTAAGGTGCATCTCGGCTGCAAAAAGTTCTCTACGCCCACCATCACGCGAACTAATTTCCACATAAACTTTACATAGTTCCAATGAAGCGTGTGCAAACTTTACAAAGCGCTCTTTGTCTTTCCACAACTCAGATCCTTGATATGATCTAACCTGCTTTAATAAAGCTTCTGAGCACATCGCTAGATCACCTTTAAGTTTATGCCACCTGGCAAAGACTCCCCAAACATCTCCACCTCCTCCACTTTTAACGATTTGCTGTAAAATTTTACCAATTAATTCAGTTAATTGCTCAGTTTCTCGACTTCTTTCTATCCCTGATTCACCAACAACAGATTTCTCTTCTATTTCTAGCATTACCCTCTCTAATAACTTAACATCAATCCTTTTATTCTTACTCAAACTCAACACTTTCTGTGTAGCTTCCAATGCAAGAGAGAAATTTCCACTATCTACAGCAACCTGACTGTAATTTTCCCACATCTGCCAACTATCACGTTTGAACTTCAACGCTTCCCTGAACGCAATCAAAGCCTCTTTGTGTCTCTTTTTGGTCATATGTAAACAGGCAATATTGTTCCACGCTTCCCCATTATCCGGATCAAGCTGAACTGCACGTGTAAAAGCATCAACTGCTTTTTCAAGATCTCTAGCCTTCAAAGCAGCTGCACCAAGTGCAAACCATCCATCGGGATACAAAGAATTTAATGCCATTGCAGATTCCCACAAAAGTTTGGATTTTTCATATTCCCCTCTATTGTATGCACTTCGTGCAAGTGACCGTTTTGCCCTTACCGACTTATTTTCCGAAACTTCTAATGCTTTTTCATAACAAGAATCCTGATTCGTAACATCGCCTAATGAGCACCATAATCTCGGGTCATTGGGTTTTTCCAAAAGACGGGTGTTAATCAGTTCTACAGCAGCAGCTTTCTTTTCCAATAAACGGTAACAAAAGATCACATTATCCCATAACTCAAGATCCTCATATATTTTTACAGCCTCCCCTACCAAGCGGCAACTAATCATAAGATCAGCATATTCCTTACGAAGAGTTGGTATGGTAGGTAAATCAACTCCAAAACAACAGCTTATTCTCTCTGCAACTCCTGGTTCTGACTCGTTAACCCTTTGAACCACTTTATCCATCATCAAAATAGCCCGCTCTTTCGTTCTGCTACGGGTTCCCTCCCATCTTATACGTAATAAGTCACAAAAACATCTAATAGAAAACAAAGACGAAACCTGAGAATCAATTGCTTCAATATACGGAGCCATATCCCACCGTTGCATCTCATCATGTGGAGTATTTTTCTCGATAATAAGACACTGCGCCAAAATCAAAGCTTGTTGGACCGGCTTTAAACCACCAGAACCTTCACTCTCTTCTAAAAACCTAGGAGTCAACAACACATCAGACGCTTCATGAACCTGACTATCACGCTTCAAACCATCACCACCCTCACATCCATCTCTTAAATTCATATTATCAGCAAAAAGACGAAGCTGCGCTTTCGGATCCACCTGATGCACAGTCCTAAACCCCATCGCGCCACTAACCTCAAACCTTAACCCAGACACCTTTTCCGCCACTTCAAACCTCCCCTTCGCCGAGTCAACACGGCCATACCTAAAATCAACAATCCCACATTCCAAATACACCATCGCCACAACGTCACTCAAAACCCCTTCTTCCACCCCATCCCAATACCTTCCCACCTTCTCCAAATCACCCAAATTATCCAAACACTCACCACACAACTCCCCCAACTTCTCAAACAAAACCGATGAATGCCCGTCAAGTATCTTCTGCTCAACCAAAAGAATCCTAACTAACCACCACGAACACGTCACAAAACCAACATCATTACCTCCATTTAACTTCAAATAGTCCCTAACTGCCATCAGCAACACTTTGGCGTAAACCAAATACTCCAAATTAACAAACTTTCCATTTAAATCAGACCCAGATGACATAACCTCATTTCGAGCCCAAATTTCGATATCCTCTTTACCCACATCACCAAACAATAAAGGTAAATCCACAGGAGGCCCAGTAACATTATTCTGCACAAACCCCAAAAACGCAGCAACTGCAACAGTAAAAACCAAAAATAACCCATCATTGTTTTGTGAAATTAAATATGTATTTATGCAATTGGTGATGGTTTGTGAAATGGGTATTGATTGGTTTTTGAGACTGATGTGGAAAAAGGCTGAATTTGGGCTTAGGGTTACTAGGGTTTGGGTGTATTGGATTAGGGTTTGGATTGTGGGGTTGATTCGGGTTTCTGGGATTAGGGTTTTGTGATGTGGGAGGAGGAGATGGAGTTCGTGTAACCGCAGGTCTGCCATTGATGAATGGTTTGAGGTTTTAGGGTTTGGGGTGGAATAGTAGGGTTTAAGAGGGTTTTAGTTTACTTCTACTTGTCGTTGCTGAAAGTCTAAATTAATATAAAAATTTAAACATAACTCTTCCCTCATCTTTAATATTTTCTATACTATCAGATTCAAAAAATAAAACAAACTTTTTTTTGCATGTTTTCGATTTTAACTTTAACAACCGAATGTGATTGCTTACTTGCCTTTCACTTTCCTAGTAAAGCTGATTGCCCTTTCGAACTTTGTTTTTTCCGCACACAAAAATCATATTGATAATTGAAACTAGCTAGATGAAAAAGTGTCTTCTTTATTGTTGTACTCCTGATTCAGTTAGGGTGTTTAAAAAAAGGCAGACCTAACCCGGACCGATTCAGACCTAACTCGAATAACCCGAATGCTAAACAGTGTCGGGTATCTAGTTATATTTTTTACTAACTCGGTTCGGGTCGACTCGTTTGACCTGAATAAAGGGCTTTTTGTATTATGTATAATATATTTTAGAGAAAATTACCAAAAGGGTAGAAAAATCCAAGCTTGATTCCATTGAAGATATGCAAATGTACGTTCAAAATCAATGCGAAAAAGACGATGAGGCGAAAAACGCTATTATAAACGCCATCAACTGCTTGAGGTGAATGGCAGAGAAGCAACATACGGTAGAAAACTATACGAGTTCAGAACGACATTACGCCGAACGAAAAGTTCGTGATCGACAAATTTTTATGGATGAAGCCCGAAAGACGCACGACATTCACGACAAGTTGTGAGTGTGTTCAACGATATCGAACAAAAACGATGGTGTAGGTGCATCAACTTGTCTCGCTAGATTTGTTGGGCAATCTCCTTGCACTGCGAACGTTTGGCTCGCGATCGGCGAATTTCGCGGTTATCGGCCTCCTCGTATGATTCTCGCATGCAGGAGTATTCGATTAAGATTTATGATTTATGTATTTCAGATCGTATTAATTTTAATATATTGTAATGTTTTTATTTTAATGAATTTTAAATTTGTTGTTTAATGTTTGAATTCAAAAAATAAAAAAAAAAAAAAAAAAAAAAAAATCATCATCGATCGCAAGAACAGTGGTTGCCTCAATGGAAAGAGAAAACTGATGTGTATGGTGACTGGGTCACGAGTGCCCAAATTTAAACTAACTAGTTTTTCATATTAGTAAGACTATGTTTATCAAGTGGGTTGCCAACCCAATTGAATGGTATATATATTAAAATATTTTTTTTTAATGAATTCATCCGATCTTCATATTCAACCAAGATCGTATGGCAACCCAAGTTGGCAGCCCACAATTGGTTAGTTGTTTTTTTTTTTTTTTCTTTTTCTTTTTCTTTTTTTTTAATACTTAATATTTTATATTATTAGGTTGGGTTGTTGATAAATGGTAAAAAAAAAATATAGATTGGTTGTATGTATTGGTTGTGTAGGTGGAGAAAATAGAAAATAATATTTAAATAAGAGATTGGGTTGCGGTATATTGTTGATAAACGTATTATTTGAATGCAATTGACATTTCTCTAAAGTTTTATTGATTTTCGTATGAGAAAAGTTCAATAAAGAACAAAACTTTTCTAAAGAACAAATCCTTTCATCTCAACCATCCATCTTCTTTAAATCTAAGGGTGTAGATTAATTTTCATTTTAATATAAGGGCATTTTTGTAACATCAATCAAGATTACTTCAGAGTCAGTTACACGCATATCATTTACTCATTTCATATCATTTATTCATTTCACACACTTTCTCATTTACTCTCACTAGTTTCATGAAAACATAACTGACCATCACCACAGTATTAACCGCCACCACCACAGTGCCGTCATCAACCGCCACCACAAATTATGTCAAGCCACCACAACAAACGGCCCAGCCACCCACCAATAACAGCCTTCCACATCATCATCATCATCACCATCACATCACTCTTCTTTTTACCCTCACATTATCTAACTGACCACCTCCACGTCATCACCACCACTCGCCACAGCACCACCAGCCACAGCACCACCAACAACCGGAAAACAACAACGAATCACTATCTGTCACGTGTGAGTATTCACAAGGCAAGTTGTTTTATGATCTAATGATCAGATCTAAACGTTATGATAAAAGTAAAGTTTGTTATGAATAGATACCTTATATATGGTATTAGCAAACTGACTTATGGGTTTATTGATGATTGGCACTACTGGTCAGTCTTCTGTCTATAATTATTCAGGTGTATGAGTGTTTGGCAAAGTGAGATAAACTTCAGTTTACTTTCTGCAGTTATGATGGTATACATGTGTTTGGCACAAGAAGGACTACACCTGGTGTGCTATTTATTTGTTGTGTTCCACTTTCATTTTGAGTTTGGTTTAACTGGGTACTCGAACTTTTATATGGCGGGTCCAAATTGTCTTGTGTTAGTGGCAGCTGCCAAGGTCTTACTTTTGTGGTCCATTTGTTTGGTTTCTTTTGTTTTTTTACATTGTATTGCTGGAATAAATTGCCTTTCAAAAACAAAAAGATGAATAAACATAATAAATAATTTATTATTATTATTATTTTAGTTAAAGCATGAAACACTTTACATTTTTTACATCAAGTGGTCTACCCTATAGACTAAAAAAAAGAAGATAACGATGTGCCATAAAGATGGCAAACAATGCAATTGGACTACATACTTTATCTACCCTATTATTATCGATAGGACTGCAGATATTCGATACAAACTACCACTTTAACTTTTTTGGTATTTGGTATTATTTAGAGTTCTAAATATGATGTAGGTTATCTTAGGTGGTTTTGACAATTTATCTAACATATTTGGAATGGAACTTATATTTTTTGTTTAATTAGTTTACTTTTTGGTTGTTTTTTGTTGTTTTTTGGATTATACAAAATCCCATGGGGTTATACAGAATCCCATGGGATTTATACAGAATCCCATGGGATTATACAGAATCCCATGAGATTTATACAAATCACAAGTGAATTTTTTACGAATCCCGTGGGATTTTTCTGGACGGAAATATTGAAAAAAAAAAGTTCGTCTTTTACGAATCCCGTGGGATTTTTCTGGACGGAAATTTTGAAAAAAAAAAGTTCGTCTTTTTACGAATCCCGTGGGATTTTTTTACGAATCCCGTGGGATTTTTTTACGAATCTCGTGGGATTTTCTGGACGGAAAGTTTGAAAAAAAAAGTTCATCTTTTTACGAATCCCGTGGGATTTTTCTGGACGAAAATTTTGAAAAAAAAAATTCGTCGAAATTATATAAAAGTGCATATCAATAGAAAGATAATTTTTTTCATGTCGCGATGGTGTATTTTTGTAGAACAAGATTTACCGTTTAAAGATATGTTGCTTTTTTAAAAGGTGGAAAGTGGGTTTTTTATGTAATTACATTTTTACCATTTTTTTGTTAATTTGCTTTATCTCATCCATTGGATGAAAAGAAGATGAATGGTTAAGATCTTATGATTTGTTCATTAGATTAGATGTGTTTTGTATTGATCTCACCTCATTTTCGTATCATGAAAGCATGTCCAAAACGAGTGAAAGCAACTTTGTTATCTTTTTTAATTTGTGGAATTTTTGTTTGGTTTGTTGGTGTGAGAGTTTTGTGACAAAAATATTCGATCAACGGACTTGTACCGGATTGATATAACACGTATTACTATTTAAAATGTTTTTTTAAGTTATACATTTGCTAAGACGATATTATCTAAATCGGAAACCATAACATAAAACTTTTAAAAATTAATCATTCTGACCATTTCGGGATGTTCCTTCTCTGTAAATGGGTAAATAGAAGATACTTTTCTGGTTAAAATTATTTTAGACAAACAATTTTTAACTTAAATATACACGGTTTAAGTGGAGTGTGCGGGCCTAGGTGCACGAACACATGTGTTTTGCGTTTAGTTTGTCGATCTGGTTGGTTCTTGAATTGGTTCGGTTGGTGTAGTTTTTGTGTCACATCATATTAAAAGGAATTGACTTGATAACAATCGAATTACTTGACAGTATTGTAACAATAACGTGACGTTGTTTGCACATTATATTATGTTGATATTATATCCCGTTAAAACGGATTATTTTTATTCGGAGAAGAGGAGTTTTGAAGTGTGTAACTTTTGAGGAAAAGTTATTTATTTATTTGCTAGCTTTGGGACATTTTGGACGTCTTGAGCAATTGTACTTTTAGCACTATATCAACTACTTGGATTATCGAAAAAATAATAATTTAATTCGGGCTTATTCGCAATGTACATATTCAAATTGAACATATGCTATATGTATCAAGTATAATAAAATAAATGAAACTGAGTATGTTAACCTGTAAACTATATCACTTTTTGTGTGCTTATGACTTCCCTTTTGTGCTCAAAAGAATCATTGGTAAACTATATGTTGTTATTCACATCGTGCATCCACCAAAAGCGTCTTAAGCGTGCCCGGACAAGGGTCTCCACCAAAATTTTCTGTCGTATGAGCTATCGAACATTGGCTTTTCCCCAAACAAGCCTGAAATATCAAAATGCAAGTCGAACTGTTAGTATGGTTGCAAAACTTCTTTTTAGGGTGTATGGGATTGCTTATTTAAGTGCTTATCAACTTATTTAAGGCGTGTTCTAATATTTATAACAAATTATATAGCAATGGATTTGATATATAAATAGGTCACGTACCTTTTCAACGATTTGTTGAGTACTAGACGAGTGACAGCTTCCAAGGGCGTAGCTATCGCAGTTACCAGAAGGGTTACCATGACTTGCAAATACAATCTTGGTGATGACTCGTTTCGGAGGACACTGCAGATAAACTCTAGGTATTGGTCTCCATTGATAATGATCACGCACTTCCCATGAATTTACCCTATGAGGCTGTATATCCGATACATGTCCACAAACTTTGTTGTTTGAAACAGTATCTAATGAAATATTTAAGGGGTTTCCATATTCTTCCTCAAACAAAACTAGCAAGTTTCCATTTGGTCTAAGAAATGATCGTGGTACATTGTACCTGTCAAATATAGGCCAAACGTATTAGTCATGTCACGTATGCTACAAAATTAATATATGAAATATACGCGGGTTTCAAACCATGTTTGTGAAGGAGTTCCTTTAGCGGTCATAAATGTGACCCAATATCTTCCAATACTTTGGCCATTTATCCAAGCTTCTCCTTTGCCCATCGAACCAAGGTTTAGTGCGATTGATTCGTTGCCCTCAGGTGTGTCGAATATTGTCTGTTAAGCACAAATCAAGAACAGTATAACTATAAAAATTTTAAACATTCCCATATGGACATATTATAAAGATATTTAGCACCAGATTTAAGGTCATTGTTGTTGGAAGTTTTTCTAATGGTGATGCTACTCGAACCCATGACCTCGTGTTTTGTAAAGGTGTCTGATGCTCACCTTGTACCATGTTAGAGTACGAGGATTTTCGTACTGGCTCCATGTGACGTTACTTGACCCTTCATCTGTGTAAATCGATAGCTTCTCCCCTACTAACCCAACCTTCATCATAAAACAAAATCCCATTTCAATACATTCAAAATGTTACTTTACATAACACAATACAATTAGTACAAAGTATTACTTTCCAGTCATGACTTACTTGATATCCCCACGAGTAGCTCGTAAAGTTTTGTTGTTGAATCATCACCTGGCTTAAGCCTGCACGTCTACGCTCCATATGCGCTCCTGAATCCTTCACAATTCATTGGCGTAAATCAGTAATGTAGCTTTTTATTTTGTGTTCTACCTACTAAATTTCACACTGAAATTGTCTGTAATGTAACCTACCGGCAATCCAACCATTACATTCAAGAAGGATATGTTGTTGATTCCAATTGGTAATGAAGTAGTATTTTCAAATGTAAAAGTTGGACCTGTACGTGCTCCATGTGCGGATCCTATGCATAGAGTAAAATATAGATATCAATTATTATCTTATAAGTGCTGTTAGTAATTGGTTATTAAAAATAGCTTATTGCTTTTGTGAAATAAGCAGTTTGGAGTAAGCGTCTTCAAGCTGTTTAAAAGTTCTTTGGGATTTCGTATATAAGTGTAGATCTGCTTAAGTGACTGAATGAAATTTCTTATCTGCTTATATATATATTAGCATAAATAAGCCCTTTAATATAAGCAGGTTTGTTATTGCTTATTGGTTACAATCCCAAACACCATCTCGTTCAAAACAGCTTATTTCACTGACTAAAAATCCAATAAGCAGTTGTTAACACCTTTAAAACTGTTTAAATAAGAAATCCCAAACACCCTTCACGCTCTATATAGTTCAAGTTAAGATATACAAATTCATACCCACAAGAGCTCCATTAACATAAGCACGTAAAACATGTCCGAGAGAGGTCACATTTAGTGTAGACTGAGCTTCTGAGGAGTTTTGCTGGAACCTATATGTTCATGAAGACTAAATGTAGGTTTTTCCGATTAATAACTCTAATGAAAATGAAAATTATTTAGTTGTACCTCATTGTGTACCAAAGATAATCTGACGTATCTTTAGTAGTATTCATTTGATCTAGCAATGTATCAGATCTCAATGAGGTATCGTCATACTGAGGGATATATTCACTATACGTCTCCCATTTTTAGGTGAGTCGAAGCTTATAACTGGCACCATTGATCGTGTACTAGGTGCTTTACTTACTCAAGTGTATAATAAAACATTAAATATATAATCTTTTATTCTCATGTATTCCCAGAAGAACTTGTTAGAGTTTAGAAACATACTGTAGCAGTATTGAAGACTACAGTTTTGCAGTCGCGTAAGATGCTAATTGATTTTGATGGTAAAGTGTAAGGTAAATTCGTATAACACTTGAGCTTCTCGGCTACCGTTATTAAATAGAAATGCAGCACACTCGCCTGAATTTCCATTGTAGACATATGCCTGTACCATCAAACTTACTAGAATTTAAATATGTTTCCTGTTTGACTCCTTGAGTCACTTTTTAACCTTATAACCCTTATAAATGTTAAGATTATGGGTTACAAAATGACCCAAACGGTTAAAAAAATATATTTTATCGAACTAAAATGTAAAATGACTAAAATGTGACAAATGGAAAAGTACATTGCTAATTTATGCAACCGAAAGAAAAGAGCCATAATGTATCTAGAGTATATAAATAAGTTGTCTTACAGTTTGATTTTGACCCAACGGTACAATCGAGAACTGCCCATAGAGTAACGCCTGCGAACATTGCTTCAACGCCGCATGCATATTCTGAAGATGGCTATATTTTGGTTCTCTCTCTATGCCATATTCATCAAGTGGAGCTTGATCATAATAACCTGTTATGATAAATGCTGCAGGTGCCCGTCCAAAGTTTGTTCCTCCATGGTACTATCACACAATAAAAATGTAAATTTCTGACATTTTAAGCATGTTTAGTCGATAAAAACATCCTAATGTATGTAACTATGTAAGTTTTGTGTATTACCATGTAGTAATTTACAAAGCTTCCATTCCTAGTTATAATAAACGCTGTTGTATGAAAGGCAATATCTTGGGCTGTTCTCATGTTTGGTCCTTCTCCATATCCTTGTACACTACAAGAATCCGTTATTAAATTAGTAAAGATCCCGGTTTGAGAGTCGCTTATTATAAATTGAAGGAGAGTAAGTATTTACAAAGAAGTCCAATTTTCGGTCCATAAAGAAGGTTTATTTGGTGAGTTTGGTCCTTCCCATGTTTCGTCGCATCTCATCCCATTGCATGTATTAATCTGTAGAAATGTTTGACTTTAGAAATCAATGTCTAATTAAGGGAGTTTTTTAAGTAAAAAGAGACATACCACAGGATCAGGGGCGGTTTGTTGCTTGCACATCATCCATGGTTCACCCGTGTTTTGACCCACTGCCATTTGTACGCTCCAGTTTACGTACCGTGGTCCATCCTCATGAAAAGCAGCTTCAACGTTTTGGTACTCATTTTCTATCTACCATGTATAAAATAATTTGTTAAACTTTGGTTAAAAATGCTCATAAGAATGCCATAATGAGATTCCTACATGGTTGAAGCTTTCTCTAATAGTCACGAGTTTAAATCTCACATGATGAATTTTAAAAATGCACAAATGACAATAGATGGAATGGAATAATACACACATCAGACGGTCAGAGGGTTAGATGACATGTAAAAAACGATTATGATTTGGCTTTTTGAATAAGCAATTTGGCCGATTATATGTATTCGGATACACTTATGATAATTTTGACCCATACGATTCGTTCTTTTATGTTAGCCTATTTGACCCTTGGATTAGAAAAACTTAATCTAGATCGACTAAATTATAGGTGAACTGGTCGAAATTGCCACTGATAAGATATAATAAACTTGCAAACCTGTGATAAAATGATTGGGCCTCCTTGTGAAGCAAAAAGCTTCTCTGCCTTCATCATGTTCACTATTGTAGTTGTGAAGTTTTGCATGTGAAGCTACAAGAATACAAAGCCAGCAGTTTCAATCTTTGACTTTTTCATGTCAAACAAACAACTTTTAAAATGCATTCAATATGAAATTTGTCACTAATAACATATTGTATGTCTGTTGACTTTTACTTTGAGTTTGATAGTCACAGGTGTGCTTACCTTGAACGGTTCATTGTATGTTCGGAAGACAATGCCAGGAACATCATGCAACCAAAATGGTAAACCTCTGAAAGACAAAATCATAATGAATAGTTTTCGTTCCAAAAGCTAAGCATGAATGGTTGTAGTTGTAATAACGTACCCGTAACCCCATTCAGCCTCAATGAAGGGTCCTATTCGAAGGCTTACATAAAGGCCTTGTTGTTGGACTTGCTTAATGAAACTTACTATGTCATTTCTTCCACTAAAATCATACTGCAAGTAATTAGTCCCAAAAATTAGTTAATACATATATGTCTGTACAATGAGTTGGTAACACGCGAGTGTGTGTTTGAGAAGTAAGAAAGACCTGGTCAGGTTGCGGCTCATGGAGGTTCCAAAAGACATAGGTTTGTATAACGTCAAGACCACCTTGCTTAGCTTTAGCTATCAAAGATGGCCACATCTGCATATAGTTCCGTATTTGTATGTAGTTAACCATCAAATATACATATTTAACCAATAAAATGTCATTCGCATATACTGAAAAAAACTTTATGCATACAAATCAACACAAATCTGAGTTGCATGATATAGAGATCGAACGCTCCTTCATACAGTAATTCAGGGGTGGTGAAGTAGCAAAACTTGTGACTATCATTTCTTAAATTTGAAAGATCTCATATTTAAATTTTGCTGGGATAAACATCCATGAATTGGCCACGCTAACCTCCCAAAAAAAAGGGGAAGGCTTTACGCGGTTTGAGTCTCTTTGGCGGTGGCTCAAACCTATGGATCAAAGTCCGGATTGTACTTTTTTTAGAGATTGTTGACCATGCACATAAAATGGTTCTCTGATCCAACAAGAATAGTAAATTAGTCCTTAAAACTAATGATTATGACAATAAAACTTATCACAGACAATTTCATTTTTGGCTGAGCTGTAAAATTTCATACAGTAGTATTGTTTGAGTCTTCTAAAACAAGAGGCGACTATTATAGGTAAGGAAATGATGGAGGCTTAAAGTTGCAGCAAACTTGAACACAATTCCAAGCCAGATCATCCGATGGGTTTGTAGTATAAGTGGGTCGCATCAGAATCATCAAGATGACGCCACTGGAATTGAAGGCAAGTTTTGCTCAACTTAAGCGCTTCTATCATTTTCCGTAAGTAAATAAAACAAAATTGTCAAAGAAGACATAGAAAACATCGTCATAATCTACAAGACTACAAGACACAGTTGGCAAACTCGTGATTTCTTGCCATAACAACATATGGACCATAAATGTTGTTTAGCCTTTCAAAAAAAAGCTAGTCTTAAAATATTTTCCCGCTATATATTTGAGTTTCAATTTAGATATGAAGCATGTGACTAACAATTTATATAGGTTTATAATTGGTATCTTCTTTTCTAAATATACTTATCAAAAGATCATTATTGATCTACCATATTAACAAGATCAATGATGGTATTCGAGTATTTAATAGTAAATTTATTTCTTGTTGCATTAAAAAAAGAAAACAATATTTACTTTCTAGCAAATAGATATTTATTTAGGTATTAAAAGGCATGCATCAAAACAAATATACTAGTAATTTAAGATCACATTCTTTGAGTCGAAACTCGAAATTTGTGATGACGTAAGAGTCAAGCATGTAAACATTTTCGGTTAAGATTTTACCAAAAGAATACCATGATTTTCGGTAACACTCAAATATCTATTTATTTATTTACAAAATACTCCGTACAAGTTAAAGTTCATAATGATCAAGTTATTTAAACAAAACACAAAATTGTCATTGTCTACACATGAAAACTTCATCTCTAACAAGGTTGTAGAAAGAGCACCATGCTGCGTTTGGACTTCAAACAATTTAGCTTTACCGATAACGGTGGTTCCTTATATATTGGTTAACGAGATTCAGATGTTACTAGTATGTTTACATCTTTTAGATTGCGTAGCATTTTTATACAGGTAGTTTGATTATATCATCAAAACTGACTGACTATCATGCATTGAACTTGATAGTGTTCATGTATTATACCATGTGTTCCTAACATGGTAACTTAACATGGTTTCAACTTTCAACCAATTATATGATGTACAAATCACATGCATTTTCGCTTGCTCATAAAATATCGCATGGTAAGCACCAAAACGCTATAGTTGGCGCAAACTAGGAACGTCGATTGAGTAATATCATTCATATATAGCAATCAAGTGAATGCAATAATAGGAAAACAAGAACAACATATATATACACTTACATCAGGGGTGCTTCTAGGATAATGAATTGAACCCGAAAACAAAATCTTCCGCTCCCCATCAATAAGAAGCGACCGCCCATCATACGTCACGTTAGCTCCCTCGACAACGTTCCCACCCACGAGCACCACCAGTACTAATGTTATCCAAAACAACACCATGTCTTATTTTTCTCTACAACAAGCTAAGTAAGAGTGATAGGAAAATGGAATATATATATTGGTGAGAAATTATTGTATGATGATGTTACATTAGAGTTATAAGAATTGTTATTATTACAATTCGAATAAAAATGGTGCTGATAGAAAGAGACGGCGGAGTTGTTAAAGAAAAGAAACAACATATTAGTTGCATTGCACGGCAAACATGGTTTTTATAGGTTGCTTTGGTTGGTATTGACCATACATAGTTTATGTGTGACAAATATCTTTATTATTATTTCATATAAGAATCATTCAAATTTCAAGGTTGTTACTGAAATCTATAACTTATTTGTTTTATTTAACGAATTTATGCCTTACACAACTCAAATGGACAGAAAATAATTATGTGTGTATAACAACTATATAGTATGTTTACTTATGAGTTATGAGATCTCAAAAGACATTCTAAACATAAAAATATATAAACTTGAAATTTGAGTCTGTAAGAAGTGAATCTTGTAGTTATGATTGGTAAAAGCTTTAGGATATCTCTTCCGTCTCGAAATATAAGTCACTTTTAACTTTTCAAAGTTTTTTTCCGCTTTTTATCGAATTATTATTTTTGTTATATAATATTTGACGAAAATATATAAATGGATTTGTGTTTCAAATGTATTTTCATTGGTATACTTTTCATCAAGTATCATATAGCACGAAAAAAATTAATTACGGTCAAAGTCAAAAAAGAAAGACTTTGAAAAGTCAAACATGGACTTATATTTTGGGACGGAGGTAGTAAAATAGTAATGTGTTTTCATTAACTAATTAACTAGTTTACGTGAATTATTTTTTAGTATATCATATAAAAAAATAGTGCCTATCATATTTTGAGGTATGAGAAATTAACAAAAAGTACATATTTAGTCACTTAAAAGTTTATCACCATTGATGAGACAATGTTTACTTCATGTTCTCGAGTAGGATATAGGAATACTCCGTAATACATACCTAAGTTTCAGTAATTTACCTGAACTTATGTAAAATTTGCGTACTAATAATTGGATAAAATAATAATAACACCCACAGTTTGATATTTTATGTCAAACAATCTTTGCGTTTTCAAGTATATAGTGAAAAGAACATACTTGGTATATGGCTTTTTTTACAAATTTACATAGGTAATGTAGGTTGACGTGACGCCAAGAACAATATCTTTACACGTGACATGAATGAATGATCCCTTTTGCGGAAAGATTAAACTTTTGACGCGAGTCCAACTGAAAGCAATCCATGAAACTATTTTTAAGTTTCGTGTCTGGGTAACTAAGTCTACAAAAGTAAGTTTGTTGTTGTGCCCATTCATATTTTGTAACGACATAAAAAGTTGCAATGACAATTACAACATAAATTGAATTTGCATTTTTAAATCATTAAGTAGTAGTGCATATTCTATAATTATTTACATTGTAAAGTCCAATGGGACAATGAGCATTGTTTGGTTATGCATGGTCTATTCGTGAAAAGTGTCGTATTGGTTGTAAATCTATTGATCTACATAGTAAAGGCGATAAATGTAGGAAAAATCGAATATAGATGTTACCAATTTGAAAGTAAAATGTAAGAACAAGTAATTCTTAAAAATAGTTATTTAAAAACCACAATTCATGTACTTTTTTTTCTACATGAACTCTAAACGGTTATATGTAATAAGCCAATAAAGTCACTAAAGTTGATGGTTCATTGTCGTCTTAACCTCTTAACTCCATAAGAAAGACATAAAAGGCCATTATAGGAGTAGTATAGGGATTTAATGCTAAGTATACTAATATGAGAAATGATATATCATCTTTAATGACTTTATTGGTTTCAACGGGGAGTTTTCATGATGGGCAGTTTCGGTGTTGCGGTAGATTTTGATGTTATATGAGAAGGTGATAATGTGACATCACTTTTCTTACGACACTAATCTCATCTTATGCTCTAAGGCTCCTATTAGTGAGTGGTGCACCCCACCACCTCACCCTTTCACACGTTATCCTCATAAAAGTCACTTACCTTCACCTTCACCTCACCCATTTTTGTATCCATAATTGTGGTGGTGACCACCTTTATAACACCAAGAAATTGTGGGTTTTTGTGGGTGTTTTTGTTATTATTTATTTGGTTTGTGAGTGTGTATAGGGTATATTATGGGTATGTTTGTATAACGTGATCTATTTTTATATTTTTTGCTTGATGGTGGATTAGTTAGTGACCATAGATGATAAGCGGTGATGGATTTGATTGTGTATTTAAATGATGATGTAATGATGTAAAATGATGATGTGATGACCATAAAACTTGCATAAATGGCTATATTTAAAAGCTATAAAGTCACTAAATTTGATGATCATTGTCTTCTTAACTCCACGAGAAGACATACAAGGCCATTGTGTAATTGTATTATAGGAGTAGTACAGGGATTTAATGTGAATAATTAAGTATATTAAATTAGGGAAAATGGCAAAAATATCCATTTTCACAAACACACTTCACAAAATACCCATTTTTTTTTCAAAAAATCGAAAATACCCATAAAACTCGCAAACTTTGCGACTATTTGCGAATTTTTCAAAAATCTAAAGAACTTTGCGATTTTTAAAATCTAAAGAAAGTTTGCGATTTTTGAAAAATCTAGCAAACTTTGCGATTTTTGGAAAATCTAGCAAACTTTCTTAGATTAAAAGTTCTTAGATTTTTCAAAAATGCAAACTTTGCTAGATTTTTCAAAAATCGCAAACTTTCTAGATTCTTTGAAAAATCGCAGTTTGCGATTTTTGAAAACTTTGGAAAAATCATAAATCACATAAAGTTTGCGAGTTTTATAGGTATTTTGCTTTTTTCGAAAAATGGGTGATTTTGTGATGTGTTTAAAATGATATTTTCATATTTTCCATTAAATTATTAATATGAGAAATGATGTATCATCTTTAATGACTTTATTGACTTTTATTTCTATATCATCAACATTTAATAACTTTTCTCATTACAACATTAAAATGTGGATCATTTGTGTCTCAAAATATTACAAAATTTTAGAATGTCGTTAATTTTGTAAACAGGAGTCACATAATAGGATGAGAATACTTGTGTTTATCTTGATGTCCTTTATTATTTATTGCTATTAGTTTTGTTATTATTACTGTAATTATAGTGTAACGTCCAAACAGAAACAACCCAAAAGAGCACTTTGTTGGTGTTTTTCGCGAATCATCCCCACTCGACACACTCCCTCGTAAACAAGTAATCGTAAAGAGGAAATAATGACGAAATATGAAAACTAGAATATTGAATTATAAGTTAGCACTAAAATCCCTCTTTTGATAAACTTTTATTCACATGCTAACACATTTCAAAATCAGAAGTCAGCACTAAAATGAGATAAAAGAGCTTAATTAGTAGACTTGGTCGGTAAAAGTGGAAGTTGCAAGCGTACAAGTAAGCATAATTTGCATACCTTGCTGTCGAATAGACACGTCTTTCTGTAAGTGTTTAAGACTTTAAGTTGTGAATAAAAAGATTAGTCCTTGTTCATATGAAGAACAAGAACTATAATCGGTCATTTCTCAATTTATGCGGTATGCATGGTTATTAGATACGGTCTCATACGAAGTATTTGTATTTCAGACATCTATGCTTCGTACTTTACTACTAGTACATAGCATTTTCCATTAGTGTAACAAAGACATCTCGAACTAAAAAAAGTGAAGAATGAAGTTAGAAAATTGCATTTGAACCAACGGAATTGCATTATTCTGCATACGTGGCAAAATTATTGGTCAATATAAATTGAACATTTATCTGGTCAATAAAAGTTAAAGCGAAAATCAATTTGGTCAAACTCTTTATTCTCACTGATTATCGATTCTAATCACAACATTAGTTTCAAAATGCAATGCCAAAACACGCCTTATCATAACATTAATTTCACGAAGAAGATGAAGATGAAGGAAAAAGGGTGGTTATACGGTGGTGGTGGTGGTGGTGGTGGTGCCATTTGTGTGGTTGTGGTGCAAAAGAAAATAAAAGTGGGAAGAAAACAATGGTAGATTAGTCATTTTGCATGAGGTTAACGGCGTTAGCCAAAATAAGAAATTTGCAACTACTGATGTGATTTGAGCATAACTACGCAAAAAATGAAACGTTAAGAACATTTCTCTAAAAATCAAAAGTTTAAGAAATTTTTGCAGTCTACTCTTATTTTTAGTCTAATTTATAATATGTGTTAAAAAAAATATTTGTTATTTTTTTAAAAAAAAAATTAAGAAAGCAGGTGGTAAATAATTAAACTTTACTTGTTAAATTTTAAATAACTTATATAAAATTTAGAATACTAATAAGTTTTGTATTTTTAAATTTTAAATAAATTATATAAAATTTAATATACTTATAAGTTTTGTATTTTTAATAACCTTACGAATAAATGCCGATTAGACTTTATACCCTTTACTTTATATTTTATAATAAGATACAACAATATGTTGTTGTTATTTATAAACATTATTATCAGTGTATATTAACCTAATGTATTTGCATGGATTTATGAATATAAAAAGAAAAATACGAGTTACTGTGACATGTAAATGAATATCTATACTACTTATAATGCACGAAGGCACATCACTTTTAATTTTAAGACGTACAAGAAATTAAGCATGGTTTACAACACTTTAATGCACCAAATTTTCAGAATTACAACAAAGTAAGCATATTATACAACAAAATAAATCGTGGTGTTATTTTAAGACCAAAATTCTATCTAACAACATTAATGCTATTAAAAACACCACTTCACCAAAAATTACAACCATTTAAGCACAATGTACAATACCTGCAACCAATTTTCAGATTTACAACAAAATAAGCATAGTGTACAACAAAATAAACATGATGTAATTTTCAGACTTACAAAATTAATGCTATTAAAGTGGTTAATGTTATTAATGACTATTACTTACAGGAAAAGAAATATAGTATACAACACTTTAATGCACATAATTTTCGGATGTACAAGACAAGAAGCATAGTGTACAACAAAACACCACATTAATACTATTTAATATAGTCAATTATTTAACTGGTCAATAAATACAATTAATACAGTTATTAAAACACCTCTTACATAAGAAATACAAACTATCAAGCATATTGTACAACCACATTAAACACAATTCATGTATTAAATTTCACTACTACAAATAATAAAGCACGTAATGCAAATATTCAAGCTCGAGCAGACGCGGCCAAATGGGCTTCGAGCAGGTAGCGGACCAACGGCTCAAGCCCGAGACACCTGGCCAATGGGTTCGAGCCGAGCGAGCACGGGCTATCTAAATTTATATCAAGTAAATTTATTGTTAAAAGAACATAATAAACTAAAATACATTATTCATCGAAAATTTTTATTTGAGTCTTGCATGCGCAACGCTTGCAGACTCGCTAATCGATATTATACATATACGAACAACTCATATTATTTATCTTATGAGATTAATTAAGGATATCCTAAAAAGTATACTTTCTAACTATCCGGATTCAATAACGACTTATGTTATTCCACTTTATAAGTTTAACCCTCGCACATTTATAAAAATCGACTTAAATTTTTATTTACAGGAATATAAATATTAAAATGAAGACACAATATCACACGTTACTGTATGATAAAAATAACTAGACGAGATTCTAGATATAACAACGATGCATATTTTTTAAAGATCATTATGTGTTACTAAACACACATAATGTCTAAAACATAATATCAATAGATAAATTTAAACAAGATTAACATAAACATAATGACAGTTAAACAAAGTCAAATCTTTCTTGCAACAAAAATCTATTAAAAATATGAATCGATATTAACTCATAATGAAAAAATTATGTAAAAACGCGTGAGTGCACGGGTATTATAATTTATAACTATTTAAGTATTAAAAATTTACTATAATTCTATAGAAAAGTTTTAAACATTAAGAACCACAGATTTATAAATTGTCACAATATTTAACTTCAAAACAAATTTACTGAAATATGATTACATTTTATACTATCTGTCCAAACACCGTGCATGCACAAGTTCTAAAGTTGGGTAAATATGTTACTTGTTGACTATTAAGGATTCTAATAGCATGCATTGTTTAAAGAAATTACCGGTGTGTTATTTGAATGCGAAACAAAAAGAATACGCTATATAAATTTAATATACAAAAGATATAAGTTTGCATAAATGACTAACATGGCACTTATAGCTTGCATAAGTGCATGGTCGGATGAGGAGGTTTCTCGGGTGTACGAAAACCCTATGAATTTATCTCGCACGAAAACCCTATGAATTTATCTCGCTTAGTGTAAGAATTTGTTAATAAACATTGATTTTTTTAAAATGAATCTTGTCCTTTAAATATTGTCTTACAAATCTTCTTTATCTTATGATATATATATGAAAACCTTTAATCTTAGGTTCGCGATTTCATAAGTAACTGGCGCTCCTTATAGTTTTTTTTTTTTTACATTTTTCTATAGTTCCTAACAATAATTAACTTTTTTTTTCATCAAAAGCAGTGTGTATAGAGGAAGTGTTGAAGAGTGTGTGGTGTATGTGATATTACTAGACGATTACTCGCAGATAATTACGCTGGTGTACAACTTTCAACAAAATTCAATTGCGTCGATCTTGTGTGATATGTGTGTTTCTCTTTTGTCATTTATTTGGGTAGCACCAAATAATTTTAGTTGGAAACATGCAGTTTAATATTTCTCTATCTACTTAAATGTCACTCAACAATTTTTTATTCTTACACTTATTATCCCAACACATTTTTCAGTGTAACTAAACTCATATTGTTACAAGTTACAACATCAATTACCAAATATTAGATACCATTTATAATAAAATAATATGTTGTAAGTTTATTTTAAATCTTAAAAACTATGATAGACTATAATAAGTTACATAATGGTTAAAAGTATAGAGTTAATAGTACTAATTAATAAATGAGTCATTCTATCAATGAATTAATTAGAAAATATAAGTGATTAAGAGTACATAGTTAAAATCAAATGATAAATTTTTACAGCGCTAGTTACAATTGGTGTTGTGGGGTGATGTTATAGGCAAAAGTGATGTTATATCAGCACTTTTTGCTCTTAGCACTATTTTTGCCTACGACACCAAAACACTCATCCCTGATACAAAAGTGATATTATGGAGTAAAAGTAGTGTCATAGGTCCAGATATAGCCCAATGAAACACACAAATAAGAAAAAACAAAAAGAAAAGTTGGTTTGGCGTGAGCTGGTAATTACCAGCTGAGAGGCTTTGACACGAGGTTCGGTATGGCTTGTGGCACTGTTGGTTGGTGTCGTCGGCCACGGCTTGAGCCATCAGCCACTATGTCGAGGGCTCTTAACGTGAGAAATTGTGAAATAAATGTGAGAAATGCATTTAGTTGCGTTGATTCAGTTTTTATACGTAGCAATATCTTTTTGGTTGATTTAATATAAACGAGTGATTCACAATAGCCATTTTAGTGTAATTTTACTAAAAATTTGTAAAATGTTTCAAAACTTTGTCACTAAAATGATAAATTGCAAATAACATGAATCAAATGTTAAATGATCAAAACTTTGAATCATAAATTTGTTTCTGATCAACTAAAGAATCATTTTAACTGAAAAGAATTTGAAAAAAAAAAGAATCAAAGCTTCTGATTACGTTTTTCATGATTTCTCGATATTCTCAATTTCTCACTGGAACTAGAGTTTAAGGGTAGATTTGTAAATATATATTTCTCATTTGAGAGTTTTTATGTAAAAATATTTTCTTTTTATATGTAATATAGATAGAAGGTGATAATGTCACATTAGGGTTGCGATCTTTTGAAAAGAGAACAAATTTTAAAAAGTTTAAAAAGTGCTATGAGTCGTCCGATCAATCTCACCTTCATTTAATGGCTGGGAACTAGTATATTCTATAATTATACGCATTTATTCATTTTAATTATGAAATGTTATGTTAAACATAAAATGTTTAATGTTCATTAATTGTTAATCATTTAATTATGAAATATTTAAACACAATCCAACGGTGGTTGTCAGCAAAACCTACCAAAGAATAAAGACCCGTTTGGTTTGTAAGTGGTTTCGGATTAGGATTAGGATTTGGATTTAAATTTGGATTTGACGTAGGAGAGAAAAAAAATATTTAATAGTATTAATTGTTTTAAATAATAATTTTGTAATAAATTTTTTTATTATTTGAAATATATGTAGAGAGGGATGAGAAAATAATAGTACATGGACTCACTAATAAATATTAGAGTTAATTACATCTTTGGTCCTTGTGCTTTACCGGGTATAACATTTTTGGTCAAATAGTTTGAAAAGTAACGGATCCTGTTCAGAATCTGACAACCCGTAACACTTTTGGTCTAAAGTTAACACTCCCGTTAAGTTTGTCCGTTAACTTATTTTTTTGACAAAAAATTGAGGGCAAATTAGTCATTCCCTATTAAGCTTCTTTATATATTCTTCCCTTCTCTTTTCTAAATTATTTACAGAGTATAAAAATAAAAAATAAAAAAACACACATAACAAACTACCATGGTTCATTGTCCAATGTGTCATTCAAGAGAAATTATTCAAACATCATGGACTGATAGTAATCCAGGAAGGCATTTCTATTGTTGTTCTAGAAAGGTAAGGCAATATTTATGAGATCCTTTAAATATTACATACTTTCCATAATTAGATGATTTTTTTGTTAGCCCACAAATTGTGGTATTATTGATTGGTACGACCCACCAATGTGTGAAAGAGCTGTTCAAATTATTTCTGGGCTTTTACGAAACATGAATGGTTTACAAGCAAGTGTTGCAAGATACCAAGGTGAAGCAAGAAGATTGAAGATAATGTTATGGTTTTGTTTGTTGGTCTTTGTATTGTATTTTCTCCTTAAATGAAGTTGGTGATTGTAAGTTTCAATTGAATGTAATTGCTTTGGTAATCTCAGTGGTAGGTCTAATGGGTGTAAGTTAAGTTAATAAAATGTAATGGCTTTTGTGTTTTCCCAAGATTTGTTGCAGTTGACTTTTTAACATGTCATATGG
Source organism: Chrysanthemum lavandulifolium (assembly GCA_022545495.1). Lineage (NCBI taxonomy): Eukaryota > Viridiplantae > Streptophyta > Magnoliopsida > Asterales > Asteraceae > Chrysanthemum > Chrysanthemum lavandulifolium. Next base: position 196,329,875 of record CM040244.1, read on the forward strand.
GTGTGTTTGTACTTGCATAACAAGTCATACCAAACACACAACACTTAACATATAAAATGAGCCATCTAACAACATTACAATATTCTGCAAATACCAACGTCACCATAGTCTGTAAATACCAACATTTCCTGAAACAAACAGTTGTAGTTGACTTTTTTAATATGTAAAATGGGTGTGTTTGTATACAAGACTGCAAATACCATAGTCTGCAAATACCAAACACATAGACTGCAAATACCAGCATTATCCACAAACTATAGTCTGCAAATACAAACTTTACCATACTCTGCAAATAACAACATTTCCTAAAACATACAAGACTGGAAATACCAAACTGACTGCAAATACAAAACATACCATTAGTAGATAGTAACCAAGTACCAAAGTCATAATATTCGTAATCCTAAGCAACATCATCTCACCCCTAACACGTAAATGGAATGACATTCGGGATTATAGTAGTTATCATGTTAGGCACATACGCAAGGACTAAAACCGTTAAGTATGTAAAGTCATGTGTATGTTGCCCTATATACACCCTCCTAGACTTCGCTAGGAGGGTGAAGCTTAGTGTGTAATTTTAATCTTTCATAATCAATAAAACACATAGTCTTTCACTTTCTCTCTCTACTCTCTCTCTCTCTAACTATGGCAACCATGTTCTTCCATTTACCAAGACTTCTCGAATCATATAATCAACCTAAAACTACGATCCTTCAAGTGGCATCAGAGCCTCCTTGCTATTATTGGTTGATTTTTTTGTGGTATTTCTTGTCTAAACGTCATTTTCTAAAATCTGTTATAACCACGAGTCTTTACTACTTTTACATATTTTTATGGTTTGACAGATTTTATACATGTTTCATTGTATCATCACATGGTCACAAAAAGTCTTAGCTCATTATTTACAGATTTACATGAAACCGCTTGTGTCCTTGTTGTGAAATATTGTTCATAACAGTTTTATGTTAAATATCATTTTGTGACTTTTTGAACCAAACCAGTGTGGATTTGTGTGGTAAGAAAGAATGTAAAGAGAAGAAAAAGTGGGTTTTTCTAGGTTATGCTTAACTGGTCGGAAAAAGAAGGTTTCGGATTTATTTTGAAACCCTAGTTTTTGGATTTCTTGTAAAGAAATCCGAAAGAGTTTCAGATTTATTTTCGGATTTCTTGGAAAGAAATCCAAAAGGTTTCGGATTTATTTCGAACTTACCCTTTGAAAATCTTTCGGATTTACAAAAGGTTTCAGATTTGTTAAGACTTTCGAATATATTTCAGATTTGCTCAAAACGTGTGACAATAGTTATATTAAATCCGAAACTTGACCATTACCAAAATTCAACACTCTTTGTAACTTCAGTTTCCACACCATAAGTTAAAAAAAAAAGGAAAGAAGAGGAAGATAAACGAGATCTAGACCAGCAATAACCCAAATCCAAACCAACAATCAACTCAAACTACAAACTAATCATATATCCCATCCTCTCGTCTCACATCAACAACAACAAACCTCTATTGTCGCATCTCCCATCTCAGTCAATGCAAAAGCATAAAACAAATCAACTATCACTAAGACTTGAAACGAAAAATTAATGAAACAATAAGATCTCAGTTTGTTCACTTGTGGCTACAACCGTAAAAGAAAAGAAAAGTGTGAACATAAGCATCATAGATCCTGGAGAAGCACAAGCCTCTTGCTTAATATCCGAAAACATAAATAAAGAGGTAAAACAAATATGTTTCTCTTTTCGTTTCATTCGGTTTAAATGAAACGCAGAACAAAATCAATCACCAACCTGAGACCCATCCTAGGATCTTGAAACATTAACCAATTAAGTAAATGGGTGGTGTTGATGTTCGCAGCTATGGGCCCATGAATCCTTTTGTTCTCAATCGTATAACAAGAAGAAAGATGTGATGAGATGTAGATGATGATGATTTGTGTTTCAGAGATGGGTATAGGCGGATGAAGCGAGGAGAGGTAGGCGGAGTATACAAAGTTTGTGTGTATAGGGTTTAGATAATATGAAACCATATGATTAAGGTTATAAGGGTGTGTTTGGTTTGTAAGTGGGTTTGGATTGGAATTTAGATTTTGATTTAAATTTAGATTTGGATTTGGATTTGGAGTGACAAACAATATAACATTATTAATAAAAATATATATATAATTGTTGAAAACAAAAAACTATGAAATAAAAATATAAATAATTCATGTAGTGGTGGTGAACCTATTTTACAAGCATGAAATATGAAAGCAAAGTTTATTTCTACCTATTTAATGTGGAATCATAAATGTCATAGGCAAGGGTATCAAATTGTTGTGTCAGAGAATTAAAAAGCTACCAAATAATTAATTTGGACTATGTGCAAGTTTTAAATTTATAAAGGTGAATTACCAATATTACCAATAACACATACGAGCAAGTATACTCGTCCGTTATAGCAAGATTATGAAGGTAAGTCGGGATGGTTCGCGAGGATTTGAGTGAATCTAAGCACAAGTTTGAATTAACGAGTCTATCAAAACATATAACAAAGCAAATAGATATAATGAAATTCAGATGATTAAAAACTACACTTGCTTAAACTAGTTTCATATCATAGATTAATGTGATTGTGTTAACCTCTTAACATGTTGGTTGTGATAATTAGTTGGTGTACTAATCTATTGTTCTTACAAGTTAAACTTTGATCAAGAGTTTAGTTTATAAAAACAAGCATTAAGTTTAACCAATCAATTCAAGATCAATTCAAGTTTCATAAGTCTACATACATAAACTTAAACACAAAAACATCCACTTGTTCATCAAATTGCTTAAGAAATGGTCAATACAAAGGTAACCGATCATAGACAAAAGGCTACAATTGATTCTCAACAACTAATCTTACGACCATTTAGATGTTTCCAACCAATCCAATTTGATAATCAAAAAGCGTTTCTATTACAACCACACCTTAGTTCCTTTGTATAATCAAGAATAATGGGTAAAAACAATCATCCATAGACAAAATGATTATGACTAGTTGAATAACACGAAGTTCTTTCGACCCCAACGATTATCAATTAGCCAAACTTGATTAACAAATGTCACTATGAAACTTTAGCACAATTGGATCTTAGAATCAACTTGAAATTGAATTAAAACATGTTAACACAATCACTAACTAATCATATGATAATCAACATCATTTAAGCAAGTGTATAAAGAAACTAGCCACTCATAGCAAACATAAACATAAACTCGAACTTTGAACATTAGAAAACATGATTGAAAGTCTTACAATGCTTGGAATAAGATTACAAATGGTGTAGTAATGATTCCCAAAGGATTGGTGTTGACTTCTTGATGGTTTGACCTCAAATGATGACTTCTTGGACCTCCAAAGTTTCACGGAACTTTATGAACAATTTAGGCTTTGAGAGAGTAGTAGTGGTGGTAAGATAGGTGTGAGAGAAGATCTCTCAAGTTTTGGTGTATTTGGATGATGAAAACATACACAAATGAGTCCTATTTATACTACTCTCGAGCCCTTGGGGTTATAAATGCATTTCTTGGTCACCAAGGAGCTTGGAAGGACTAGAATACATGAAGGAAGGACCTAGAATCGTTTGGAACAAGTTTGGAACCTTAGTAATGGAAAAATGGCTGAAGCAGGACCTCCAACCGGATCGGTTGAGCTCCAACCGTTCGGTTGGTCTCGTGACCATTCTCCAACCGGATCCGGTTCGGGTCTCGACCGATCGGTTGGAGCAAAATCATAAAAAGTCATAAACTGCAAAGTTGTAGATCTTTCTCTTAGCTTTCCGTGGCATGAACCGGGGTCAAGCGAGTCCGTATGCAAAAGTTATGGCCAAAATGGTGAAGGTGTGTCGGGAACAACGAGTCTTCCAATATCTTTTCGTTTAAGCTTCTTTTCTTCATTTCTTTCTCGTTTTCCTTCTTGAACTTTATTCTTGAGTCTTTGGACCACTAACTTGATGACTTTATCTTCTCGAATATACTCCACAAGTCTTGCTTTGGTGGAATTCTTCATACATGGAGAAATCTTAGTATTTTACTTCTTTTCCGTCTTTTCTCCACTTTCTGTACTTGGCTACAAATGAACTAGCAAGCACTTTGATACGATTAAGCAACAAAAGCATATGATTATAACCAAATAACATACATAAAAACACGGATAACGCTACTAAAAACATGCACAATTTGGCGTTATCAAATTCCCCCACTTAAACTTTGCTTGCCCTCAAGCAAATCTAGGAAAAACATCCACTGGTACAAGATCGTGATTATGAAAAATGTGATGCAAATCAACCAAGTATAAATACGAGAGAGGATTCATCAATTATGCTTTATAAAGGTGAAACATCAAGATGTTTGACAATATCCAATGATTTTCTTGCATGATTAACATTTCAAAACACCTCACGAAAAAGGAGCGAAATATAATTCACTCAATCACTCATTTTTAGGGGAGTAATAAGATAAATCACACTCATTGCTCAGTCATGATTAGATTATTACCATAAGCTTGTACAAGAAACAAAACTCCACCGGCGTGGCGTGAGCACCAAGTAAAAACATCTAAAGAGGGCTTTTATTCGGGTTATAATGATATGGCTAAGGGTTAAGGGTATGGATAAGGCATGGGAATGTTTATGAAATTGGTGTTAAAATAAAAATGAAATCAAGTCTAATACCCATGTTGCTAGCTACCAAACATTCCACGAACCAAATAAGCGATTATAGCTTTGCTTTCTTCTTTTCCACTTTCCACGACTTTTTGCTTTGCCATGACAATTGTTCTCGATCATAGCTCATTGGCTATTATTTCCATACTTTCAACACAATTTTTTTTTTTTTTTTTTTTTTTTTTTTTTTTTTAACATAACAGCATGGCTCAATCAATCACATAGGATGTGGTACTCATAATCATTTGAACAATCTTCACTTTCCGGCGACTAGCAACCAACCGTTTAGACATTGATATGGGATAGGCTAAGGTTTAAAGTGTAAAATCTTTTGTATTTTACGGGTGAAGCAAAAATGAAAGGGATGGCTCGGAAGGTGTAACTAGGGGTATCTAGTGCTAAAATGAGCACTACAAATGGGTCCATGTGGGTGGTTAACTAACCAATGAGGCTAGCTAATATATCATTAGATGTAAAATGGAAGGCCATTTGGGTTAAATCCTAAGGTGCCTCTTTATCACACGAATTCACTTATATCGCACGAATGCAATCTCACTGCTGATGCAGTAATGATTTACAAGCACAAGTTCTAGAATAAATAAAATCACCGCACACACTCATAGCAAAGATCCAAGCAGCATAAAAGATGTATGCTAATAAGAAATAGGCTTAAATCCTCACAATTTAGTGGAAAGGGTATAATATGTGCTAGCAAATGTTTATCGATCCCGAATGGATTGCAATAGTAATCGGAACACATCTCGAAGTTTCAAATATTACCAATTTTACCGGTGGAATGATCCGGTTATTCTAATAGATAATCCTAAAAGTGTGAAAACAACTAGATCACAAGGCAAACAAAATTTTAAATTTAAGCATGAAAACTCTAATTTTCCTATTCACCCCCACACTTAAGTTAGACATTGTCCTCAATGAAAAGCGAACTTCAAAGTATAGAAATAGGAAAATAGAGATGAAACCAGAATATGTCAACGAGTTTATCGACTTAAAATTCTTTCTTCATTCCTAGCGTCCTTTGGAGAAATCATCACTGCACACAATCTTATAAACAAACAAAGGTTTTATTAAAGGATGGCACCCCCACTTAAGTTCAACCAAAGGTTAAAACTTTGGGGAGTGACCATAGAAAATCAAATCTGAAACACACGGGTTGCCTCCAGAAGCGCTTGTTTTATTACAGAGTCATCGGCGACTCGAATCTTCCCGGTTAGGATACTTTGACCATACGGTTCAAATGGAATTTCGGCTCTTAAGCGTTGAGGTATGGAATCTTTGGTTTGTACTCCACAATGGATGGGAATACATTTGATTCTTTTGGTTTGACCAAGTGAAAGTCCCTCTTTGTTATCTCGAACATTTGGTCGATTTCATTAGAAATGAGGACGGTGGCGGATCTTTATGATTTTCGGAGGATCATCGGACTTTCCACTCCCGGTGAATATTGCATCCACATTCTCAAGGTGAGTTGTAGGAGGTGGCTTAGTCCTACCGTTTTGATTTAAAAGCTGGATTTTGTGGTTCGGACCATTTGTCTATCTTTCTTTCAGTTCTCCATTCCGGTTGTCTTGATTTTGTTGAACTTCTCATCACCAACATGATTGTGTTCGGGAACTTTTAATTGAGTCATTGGGATATGCATGGTGCAATCCTCAAGAAAAGGTAACACGGTTGGTGAGTTAGACATGATTTGGTTGATTTGGCGTGGTTGGAATGTGCTCGGTCTCGTCCTCTTGATAAATTCATCCTCACCCTTATCGTTCTCGTATTGAATTGAGGGTGGTTTGTAGACAAACTCATGTCTAGAGTTGGAATTTGTGGTGTAAGGAAGAGATTCAACGTGATGGACTTCTGTTCCTTACTTAATCTTTCTATCCTCCTCTCCAGTCTTGGCTTATCGCTTGTTGGTTCCTTCTTCCTTGATCGACTTTATGTTCCAATTCAACCAACAGGTTCGTCATATTCTCATTGGCTTTTGTTTGTTGGCCATCCATTCTCTCATCATCTCCTCGGTGAGGTTTTAGGTGTATTGAAATGTTGTGATGGATGAGGTATTGTATTCCATGGTGATATCGAGGATATGTTTGGGTTGGGTTGTGGTATGGAAAGAGATGCAATTTACGGAATTTTGGTGGTGATATCCTGGGTGATATCCTTCATGTTGGGCGTGGTTCGCTTCCATGGGATCACACATCGGCGTGTCATCCTCGGCATCGTGGTTTGAAGCTTGGTGATTATTTGCAGTTCCATCATCTCCTCCGTATGCTTATGAATTGGGTATCGATGTTTGTTGAGAGGCTTCCAATTTCTCGATCAATGAGGCATGATCGGTATTGATGTTGCTTCCACCGTGAAACAACGATATTCGGATTGGAATCGTTCGAGACCACTTCTTGTGAAGATAGCGTTGACATATTCATTTCTTGTTTGTGGTGGATGGTGCGTCTTATCATTTGATGGTTTTGGGTTGGATTGGGTATTACTTGGCAATGAACGGATGGTCTAGAGGAATGTTGGTCGAAAATCGCCAAACTTGTTTTCAAGATCTTGGATAGATGCTTGATGATTTTTACGTCCTTGCTCAACTTTGGCTTTGAGATTGAAAAATTGATTTTGATAAAATCATTTGCGGATTTTGAGCGACCACGAATTCTCTCATGGTTTTCTCGAATTCGGTTTCTTCCATCTTTTGTCGGGATTTTGTGGTGGTGGATCGTCGGTTCGTGGTTGAGAATCACGGTTGTCATCCCTTGGTCGGCGATCTTGCCAATTTCGAATTTCGACCGTAATAATTACTACGATATCCTCCTCACGGTATCCTCCTTGATCATAACTCGCTTCTCCTTCCTTGGTCCACCCATAGGTTTATCGTCACTTTTCGGACGATGGATGATTTCCTCCACAATTGTTGCATCCGTCTCGCATTTCCTTCATTTCATCTTTGATATCTTTGTATTGCGAGTCGATTTTTGAGGTTAACGCTTCCATCTTCTCCATGAGTTTTGAGGTATCGGTGTTTTCGACAAAAGCAACGGTTTTCGGAGAGGTTTGGTTTTGGAATCTTTGGACCAATCAAGTTTGAGAAGTACTCGATCTTGAGCAATTGATGTGCATCGTTGGGAGTCTTATAGAAAAATTCCTCCGACATCAAGGATGCCTTGAGAGATTTCATCTAGTCCATGGTAAAGATTTGGATAATGGTTCCTTTTGATAGTCCATGTCCATGACAACTCTGAAGCAAATCTTTCATTGAAGCCAAGCTTGACAAGTGATTCGTTTGGGTTTTGGTTGAAAGCGAATTTCTCCCATTGTCGATCAAACATGGCGGTGGAAAGAATCGGCACAAAAGCTTGCCTCATCTCCTCCCAGTATTGATGATTCACGGGGTTAATTCATTGTACCATACTTTAGCATCTCCGCGGTGATGATGGGAAAAGTTTGAGTTTGATGGCATTGACATCGGTGTCGCCATAACGAAACATGCCGCAAATTTCGATGAATTGACAATGTGCTTATCGGATCGGCCAGCGCCACGACCATCGAATTGTCGGTCTTTGATCATAGAAAGGTGATGTCCCTTCACGGTGAAGTTGTCACCAAGGTTAATAGCAACAATAGCACTTTCGGGGTTGGTGCTACGGTTGATTGGTTCCCCATGGGTTGATCGTCCGCCATGGGAAAAGGTAAATTGGTGAAAGGGTTGTAAACAACTTTGGCTTCAATGAGGTTATCAAATGGTGGGTTTGGTACTCTTGGTACACGATTTTCCAATGGTATGAAACGTGTTCTCCTTCTTCTTGAATCAAGCGTTCGGGGTTGGTAAGAGGTGTAATTGGTTCTATTCCATTGCTCAGTGTTCATACAATGTCCTAGAGAATCCGGGCAATATCTAAACACACGGACAAACAACGAAAACAGTTTTATGGGTCAGATTAGGTAACGGATCGGTTGCGGGATGCGACCGATCGGTTAGACTAGATGATGAGTTATGGGAAAAATTGTAACCGATTCGGTTGAGGGCAACGAATCGGTTAAGGTTTCGAGTTTTTTTTTTTTTTTTTTTTTTTTTTTTTTGGTTCGATCTTAGGGAAATTCAAAACTTGTTGAAACACAATCAAATCCCGGCGGCGTAAAAACTTGATGTGCCGGTTGGTGCAAGTTTTAAATTTATAAAGGTGAATTACCAATATTACCAATAACACATACGAGCAAGTATACTCGTCCGTTATAGCAAGATTATGAAGGTAAGTCGGGATGGATTCGCGAGGATTTGAGTGAATCTAAACACAAGTTTGAATTAACGAGTCTATCCAAAACATATAACAAAGCAAATAGATATAATGAAATTCAGATGATTAAAAACTACACTTGCTTAAACTAGTTTCATATCATAGATTAATGTGATTGTGTTAACCTCTTAACATGTTGGTTGTGATAATTAGTTGGTGTACTAATCTATTGTTCTTACAAGTTAAACTTTGATCAAGAGTTTAGTTTATAAAAACAAGCATTAAGTTTAACCAATCAATTCAAGATCAATTCAAGTTTCATAAGTCTACATACATAAACTTAAACACAAAAACATCCACTTGTTCATCAAATTGCTTAAGAAATGGTCAATACAAAGGTAACCGATCATAGACAAAAGGCTACAATTGATTCTCAACAACTAATCTTACGACCATTTAGATGTTTCCAACCAATCCAATTTGATAATCAAAAGCGTTTCTATTACAACCACACCTTAGTTCCTTTGTATAATCAAGAATAATGGGTAAAAACAATCATCCATAGACAAAATGATTATGACTAGTTGAATAACACGAAGTTCTTTCGACCCCAACGATTATCAATTAGCCAAACTTGATTAACAAATGTCACTATAAAACTTTAGCACAATTGGATCTTAGAATCAACTTGAAATTGAATTAAAACATGTTAACACAATCACTAACTAATCATATGATAATCAACATCATTTAAGCAAGTGTATAAAGAAACTAGCCACTCATAGCAAACATAAACATAAACTCAGAACTTTGAACATTAGAAAACATGATTGAAAGTCTTACAATGCTTGGAATAAGATTACAAATGGTGTAGTAATGATTCCCCAAAGGATTGGTGTTGACTTCTTGATGGTTTGACCTCCAAATGATGACTTCTTGGACCTCCAAAGTTTCACGGAACTTTATGAACAATTTAGGCTTTGAGAGAGTAGTAGTGGTGGTAAGATAGGTGTGAGAGAAGATCTCTCAAGTTTTGGTGTATTTGGATGATGAAAACATACACAAATGAGTCCTATTTATACTACTCTCGAGCCCTTGGGGTTATAAATGTTGAACTTGGTCACCAAGGAGCTTGGAAGGACTAGAATACATGAAGGAAGGACCTAGAATCGTTTGGAACAAGTTTGGAACCTTAGTAATGGAAAAATGGCTGAAACAGGACCTCCAACGGATCGGTTGAGCTCCAACCGTTCGGTTGGTCTCGTGACCATTCTCGACCGGATCCGGTTCGGGTCTCGACCGATCGGTTGGAGCAAAATCATAAAAAGTCATAAACGCAAAGTTGTAGATCTTTCTCTTAGCTTTCCGTGGCATGAACCGGGGTCAAGCGAGTCCGTATGCAAAAGTTATGGCCAAAATGGTGAAGGTGTGTCGGGAACAACGAGTCTTCCAATATCTTTTCGTTTAAGCTTCTTTTCTTCATTTCTTTCTCGTTTTCCTTCTTGAACTTTATTCTTGAGTCTTTGGACCACTAACTTGATGACTTTATCTTCTCGAATATACTCCACAAGTCTTGCTTTGGTGGAATTCTTCATACATGGAGAAATCTTAGTATTTTACTTCTTTTTTCGTCTTTTCTCCACTTTCTGTGCTTGGCTACAAATGAACTAGCTAAAGCGCACTTTGATACGATTAAGCAACAAAAGCATATGATTATAACCAAATAACATACATAAAAACACGGATAACGCTACTAAAAACATGCACAATTTGGCGTTATCTTGCATCATTTGGATCATTTCTAATGTTAAAGTTTGAATCTTGGGTGTAGTTTTGTGTTTAGAATCATTGTATGTGCTTGGGTTTTGATTTGGTAAGCTTGAATCATCGTGGTTGGGTTGTTTTTGGATTGAAAAAATGGTGTTTATGTGATTTTCTAGCTAGCGACTTGAGCCACAGATAAGTTATCTTGGTGGCGACTTGCTTTGTAATTTGGTAGCGAGTTATTGTTGAAGGTCTTAGCGAGTTGAGCTAGCAACTTGTCTATTGAGACAAGCCGACAAACAGTACACTTAGTGGATTCTCCACTACGGGTAGCGACTTGGTGTAAGTTAGCGACTTGTAGTTAAGTTTGTTAGCGACTTGGTGTTAGTGATTTGATGCCTAGCGAGTTGCTATTTAGCGACTTGACAACTTAGCAACTTGATTCCTAGCGAGTTGCTCTTTAGCGACTTGCCTACTTAGCGACTTGGTGCGTAGCGACTTGCTGTCAATATTCGTAGCAACTTGGTACTTAGCGACTTGGATTTTGAATACCTTGGTGAAGTGAAGCAAGTTACTTATATCTAATATCCTTAAACACATTCATCAACACAATGTCATACATCACTGATCCTCTAATCACCAAAGTACTTGCACTCTACGATACCTCGCAGAATAATGAAACAGGCTGCTTCCCAGAATGCTCTACTGTGAACGATTCAGCAACTTATAGTCAAAACAATTCTGATGAGTCACTCATAACATTGTCAAATGATGCAAAGCAAATGGAATGCAACATTGAGCCCTTTCAACTATTTCATCGACATCTCAAACTCGTTATCTTCAACCATGGATCGAACAAGCGGTGCTCTCCTTCGTCGGGACTTTCCCACCTTGACAAGAGCGTGTTACTTAACTTAGAACAAGCGGGGTTTCAAATTACCAAAGAAAAGTTCTCAAGCGATAAATCTAATCGACTCTTCAAGTAATCTTCAATCAATTTGACCCACTTATCGGGGAATATTCCTCGATTTTGATAATGAAATGGTGGAATCTCATTCAAGAAACACCTTTGGAATGGAAATTCATGAGTTGAAACACCTTTATTCAACTTATGGGTAATGTGGAAATATACATTAAGGAATTGCTATAGAGAATGACAAAATTTGAATGAATTGAATGGGTGTCAGTGATGCTATGGGAAGATTGTGATAGGTTATGCAATAGATCAGTTGAACCAATGAATGATACCGAATGTAGAAGTTCAGTTGCAATAAAAGGATGAAGACAACTGTACTGATCTCAAAGACTCAGAGTCAGAAAAGGTTTCATGTGATGAGGTACACTTAACTAATCTGAGTAATTCATATGTTAATGTACCTGATTCTAATTCTGAACATAATACTATGAAATCGATCTTGGTTGAGCCTGAATCTAAAACTATTAAAGCTAATGACATGATTGAAAAAAGGGTATATGATGAACTTTCAAACAAATACTCAATTCTTGAAAAACACTGTATTTCATTGGAAATTGAAATACAACAAAAGGATAAAGCTTTTATGCAAAAAATCTTGCATTGTCGAGAATTTCGAATTTCGAGAATTTTTGAAATTAATCAATTAAAAACCAGTTAGGGACAAAGACTCAACCATATGCAATCAAATTACTTCTCTTAGATGTGCGAGAAGCATATTTGTCATGAGATGAGTGATACACTTGAATCTAGAAATCTTGAACTAGCTCTATGTGTGTCCAACCTATTAAGAAAATGAGTCATTAAGGAAAAACTTAGAGACCAATTCAAGTTGATCAATCAATCTAACATCTTGTTGAAAGACATTGATGACCTCAAAGCCCAAATTCGGGATAAGAGCTTCAATATTGTTGCCTTAAAAAGCGAGCTTAGAAATCTATTGGAAATAGGGTGAACACTAAGTTTGCAAAACCATCAACTTTGGGAAAGTCTCTTTGTTGAACCACTCTAAACATACGATGGTTAAGCGACCTAATGCCTTTAGAATGAAAGAGTTAAACCATGAAATCTAGGCTTGCCTCCCAGTTGATGAGAATGTGGTTTTGACAAAACCGATCACTTCATTGCTTCGTTCGATATGATGAATCTCGAACCCAGGTTAATGTTCAAAGCTCAAAGTTCAAAAATACTAGAAGTATGACTAGTTCTCATAAGAAACATCAATTGGTGATCAATCCCTAAGAAACATACTAATCACAAAAGGACCGATAGTCAAAAGCAGGAAGTGCACACATACAAATCTACTAGTAGGCTGCTTCAAATGGATTCCATGGCGATTATTTAAGTTCTGAGGATCAAACGGACTTACATACCTAGATATTGCCTTAAGTGGATGCCTACGGAAAACTCTTCAAGTATATTGAGCCTAAAGGGATCTACGATAATGATCGTCTATATTAAAGCGTGGTACATCCAATAGTGAGATTACTCATGTCACTAACCCATCCATTTGCAATTCTACATGTGCTTCTAGTACAATGTGCTTGATCTTTTTCGGTACAATGCTCAATTCAATGAAACTTCATGACTTGGTTTCCATCAGAAATGAATATAGCTCACTCAGGAGCTATAGCATGCCAGAATTGATATACCTCATACTTTGACTCCTATTCTTCTTGAATCAGGACTCGCTCTTATAAATCTGTGTACAAATCAAGTTTAAAAAAAATTATTCTTTTAAATCTTTCATTCTTTTAAATATTTCATTCTTTTAAATTCATCATTTTAGTCATTTACCTCAATCTAATAAAGGATATGTTCTTTGTTATCGATAACATCTACGGTCCTAGAAATGTCATTCAATAATGATACGGAATCATAGATGAAGTTCGAACAACTGATATATTCTTATTTTATAAAGGATGGGTTGAATTCAATCAATGTTCTCTTGTAACATTGATTGAGGGGGAGAATTTTTCAAGTTATCTTGCTTATATATGCTTGATGTTGGTTATGTTTTGTGATGTTTGTGATGTTTTGTGCTCAAATGTAGGTTGTTAGTTTACTTATCCATTATGTTGTTTGCTTATCTTATTATGTTACCTCTACATGCTATCGTGCTAGCTTGCAATCGATAAGTTCATAAAACTAATGAGTGCAGTAACACATAATGTGACAAGATAGCAACTTGCTTTGTAAAGTCTTAGCAACTTGGTTTGGTAAATTTGAGGTTAGAGACTTGCTGAGTAAAGTCTTAGCAACTTTTTATGATTCTAGGATAGCGAGTTGCTAACCACTCACAAAACTACAGGGACTAAATGTGTCATCTTGATAATCTTGCTTAAACCCCTCTCTATACCTTAGCTACTTGCCTTTTTATTTTTCATAAGCTTAAAAATAATCATCTTCTTCTCGTTTTCTCTTCCTCTCTCGAATCTTCGTAGCAACTTGTGTGTGGTAAGGCAATATTGACATGTTCTTGTCTCCAAATATGAACATATATGCATTTCCTAACTTTTATTCCTTAACAGTTTCCACGGATCTTGAAAATCATCTCTTGCTTCCCTCGTAATGGTTTATTGTCATTTCAGGCAGTAACCCGCTTTTCAAAGATAGAACAGAGCCATACTTTATCTTGGTTTTTCAAATTTCTTACTTTGATTCTTTAAACTAATCCTTACTATCTAATGAAAACTAGTTGTTTTGAAAAATAACTCGGACTCTATTTTTGATAATCATCTGGACTTAAAAGTTTGTCAAAATATCTATCTCTCAATCAACAACTTATGTCATTGATTGAGGGAGAATGATTTCAATTAAATCAAAAGTTATTTGTCTTACAATTGTTTTCAAAAGATAATCATGCATGTTTATTCAATGGGTTTAAAGTCTTAAAATCCGATCCTTATCGGATAAAGCGCTTTCATAATCAAGTCACAATTCTCCTTAAAGCTTTCAAAATCAATTTAAATCTCTGAGATCACAAATCTCAAATGATTTGATAATTGTGATCGGGGAGAATTTGTGATTTAAATTGGTTAAAGCGATAATTCGGTAAATGGTTTTATAAGGATGTACAAGCTCTCCTTCCCACATGTGCCAAGCGATTTCAAACACTTGATGCACATGTTGAGGGGACTCTTGTTCTAAAAATATCAAAACAATTCGGTACAAAATGCTTTGATAATATATCACAAGTATCGGATTGATTTTCAAATGGTTTTCAATTGGTTCCAATGGCGGATGAACAATACCAAATAGACCGACCAACTTTACTTTATGTATGGTGATATAAGGATGATAAGGTTAGGTATTTGTTCTCATGATCCGCTTGAGCCGGAGGGATCTACCGAGGGACAATCCACTAGATAGTGTAGAAGTCCTTGGGTATATTGAAAAAGGAGAAAAATGAGATATGGGAAGAGTGCGGACTAAGGCGAGCTAGTATTGGAATAAACCCAACAAGGTTCTAGCTATGAAGTCTCGGTAAGCACTAAAGGGGTTGAAGAATGAAAAAGAATTGAATGAGAAAGGGTGAAAACAAATAGCCTCGATTATTCAACCTTAGGGGCGGAATCTGGGTTCAATTCATATACTCTTGGTGGTTACCAAGGTAACATCGGTATTGAAGACAAGGCGTCATGGACCCGGTGGCGCTTTGCACTTCAACTTCCCAAACCACTCAAGTTCCTCTTAAAGGGCTTGTTTCATTCTCACGGGAACCTACATAATCTATCGACTTTCTCTTGAGATTGTTGATATTGAATAAGAGACCTCTCCCTAGTCTCTGCACGGGAACCAAATATGCACAAATTGAGTCTAGAGCCACAAGATCATCAATAAATCTCATTAGGACACTTTCAATGAAGACTCTGTTTCACACAATGTGGAAGAGATTATATCTTGAGTCCTCGCATTATCCTTGTGGTATTTCCGAACATCCGGTGATATGCTAACATATTCACAATGAAGATGGAAAGCCTTGGAGCCAACTTCAAACAAGCTCTGGTAGGTGGCATGTGAGATCTATTCTATAGATCAACCATGTGACAACCGAGCGAAACAATGGGCGATTCAATCTTTTGAATCAATCACAGTTTAGGTTATGGATTGACGGATACCTTTGAAAAACCGGTCCTTGTGCTTAAAAACTCTTTTCTTTAGCACTTGACCGTGTCCGAATATTTCAAATCAAAGGTGTTTATGATTGATAATTGATTTTCATTAAAACCTTCGTTGTATTGCAAAAAAATTTCTATTGAGCAATACACGATTGTTTTCAAATCTCTTTTCATCAATCGGTGAATCTCTATTCATTTGGTTCACTCACTCCGTGTTTTCTTCTTTGAGGCGTTCGGTTTGAGAATAGCTAGAGTAGGCTGCGAAACCTGTCAAGGAAATTCTTGAAATTATACGATCACGAGGCGTGCTTGTGCGATCAGCGAGGAACCGTGGGCGTGTACCTCGATTCAGCGAAAGTGACCAAAGACACTTTCGTGCGCTTCAATGCTAAATGTTTTATGCGGTCGCCCTACGTTTTAGGCGATCGAATGATGCGGTCAATCCATAGCCGCATGCTCACTCAACACATTCATCTCGAAAGAAATCATGATTAGTGCATCAATGACTCGATATTTTCACTCCATGCTTACGCTTTACTGTTCTTTGCCAATATCATGAATCAACGAAATCTTCGCTACTCGATAAGAAGATATCATGATCGAGAATGTGGCGTGTCGGTCCAATGTGTCACTATTTCATATCTTGGCAACACTCAATGTATGATCTTTGAGCTTTCTGTGGTGATGATCTCTTATAATGCTCAAAGGTTATCATAGTGGATCGACCTTTCAACCTCCACGAAATATTCATTCTGATTGTTCAATGATGAAATCTCCACGGATGCACATAGTTTGAATACTTTGATGAAGAGAAGTCTGAGCTCAAAAGCGAAGATGTATAAGAATGCTAGGATTCACAATGTATTTTATGGGGTGACCTCCTTAGGGAGATTGTTAGGAATTGGAAATTCCATAAGTAAAGAGTCGGTCACCCCAAATGTTATCTAGCCTAAGTTAGCTCATAGACTTGTCGTTATGTATGTTATTAAGTACTTTATTAGTTAGTTTAGTGCAACACCGTGGAGGAAGGACGGGTCTTTACCCATTGTATACCTAATCCACAGGCCATCAGGAGGTCGTTTATTTTGTAACCTATAAATACCCTCTACCATGCAAGGTAGAGGGTTGGATGTTCATTTGGAATCTAAGATTCCACTAGTTTCTCTTTCTAAAACATCCCACTTTCTCTCTCTCTAGAAATCATCTATATGCCTATGTGTGTTTGTATTATGATGTGTATATGAAATCCAATTGAGAACCGTCTGCACAGACTAACAAATCCTACTTGATATGATCATTTCAAACCCTCTTTGTTAATCTCAACACTCCACATTGTCTTAAATGACTTCTTAGATCAACACAACTCCGTAGTTGACTCTTGTGCATGCAAATCATTGCAATTTGAAGGATCTTAGTGGCTTAAGCTTTAATTCACTTGCTAAATCTTCTTCTTTATAAACCACTTGTGTTAGAACTTCCAAATCACCATTCACACACATTCTCAGTAGCTATAGTCTTCTTATACACCTATCTTTTCTAACCACTTCACCATGAGGAAAGCTCCTAGTGCTAACTCATCAACTAATGGAACTCCCAAGAAAATTGCTCGGGTTATTCATGAAATCTCCTCAACCGAATCTTCACCCGTCAAAGCCTGAAACACTAGAACCACCTCACCACCAACTCTACCAATCAAACCAACTCCCAAAAGGATTGTTCCCACAAGACAACCATTGCCAAACACTACCATGCCTCCTAAACCAAACACCCCTACCTCCACTAAACCATCACCTCTAGTACCTAGAGCTTTCTCTTTCACCACTCCACTCTCATCCCCACATCTCTACAACTTAGAGGACTTGCCACCTAGGCCATCTCATCCACCACCATTGCCAACATTTTCCTCAATTGAGAAAATGGTTCCACAACAACCTCCTCACCAGTACTTTGGTGTTGAAACCACACTAGCACCCGCGTCCTACTCTCCATCACCCTCAAATGGTCCATTTTGTATTATGAGGAATCACCAAAACCAACAACCGAACCATATGGAAGTTGATACTTCTTTACCGCCACCATTAACACATATTCCACCACCTTCACCCTTAGTTGAACCACCTCCAACTTCATCAAACTTGCCTCCACAAATCCCTCCCTCCTTTGTGGAACCTCCACCTTCTTCATCAAACCTTCCACCTTAAACCACTTCATTCCTACCACCACCATTCTCTAGCCATGACAATGATTGCTTTCATTGTCAACATGTCGAAGGGCTAGTCCATGAAGTACGCGACGAATTACGTTTCATGTTCTATCATCTTCTCGAACATTTTGATATGGTCGGTCAATAAATCTAATCTTCCTTAGAACATAGGAATATAAGAACAAGTAGTGCTCTTCTCTAGTCTTAAGCGCAACTTAGAATTGTTAGATAATTTACTACATGTTTGTATCATTTTCTTAGTTTTTGAGATATGTGTATCATTTCTCATGTTTTATTGAATGAAACTACATGTTGTATGCTATATTGATATGAGAATATGTTTGGTGCTACAATACATAACTCATTTGGACGTTTAAGTTACTCTTTACATCTACATTGCTGCCAATAGAATGCATGTACACGATTCCTAATTTAGCCTAGGCGGATCCTCACGGGAAGGATCCGTCAGCTATCAACGAAGCACATTTTTTTAACTAATGTGAATCTCATTTGCAGGAAACAATGCACCATATACTTGTTTTCTAACCTTTGTTTTGTAGATTTTCAAAATACACATGAAGACTTTGACACCCTCAACAAGGGGGAGCTTTTCGTCAAAGCAAAGCATTGAAAAAACGCATGCAATACATTCACTTAGGTTTTCCAAATTGCTTGACGCCCTCCTCAAAAGGGAGCACTCATCAAGGGGGAGGATTTCGTCAAAGACGAAACTATTTGCAAAAATAATTGCAATACCCTTGTTTAGATTTCAAATTACTTGACGCCCTCAACAAAGGGAAGCATCCGTCAAGGGAGAGCTAAGACGAGAATATTTCTCTCATCTTACTCTTTATTTTTCATTTGTTACTTTTCACAAGTTTTCTCAAAACAATGTGTTAGTTTCTTTTCGGCGCTCTTTTGTTTCGACAAAAGGGGAGAAAAGAGTAAAACTCAATTCAAATTTTTACAATTTTATTTTCTTCTTAAAATAATCTTATGTTTTGTCATCAATAAAAAGTGGGAGATTGTTAATACAAACAAGCCATAAAAACGTTTATTTATATTTTACGATCTTCTAATGTTTTATCGATAACAAACGTAAAATCATTTTAACGAAACAAATAAAATACGTAAATGGTTTGAGCCAATAGTTTACTAACACGCTTTTACTAAACATATTAAAACTATATCAAAACATGCTTAGTAAATAAGTTATAAAACCAAAGACATTTTTATAAAACACTAACGAGTAATATTGTTTACATCTTATAGAAATGCATATGTATAACAACTTGTTGGGTTCATCAAATACCCAAACCCTTAATATAGGATTTGAATCGAAAATAACCTAAGTGCTTAGACCGTTAAACACTAACGAGTCCTTTGAGTGCATAGTCGCTCGATGAGCCATCTTCGAGACACTCGAGAAGAGACATAGAAGAAGTCTCTCCACTCGATGGCGAAACTTAAAGGGTGAAGACTAAGTCAAGAAGATGACGATGGATTCGGTTGTAACACCCCAATTTCGTGATACGGTGAATTCAAGCGGGTGTTACTTCATGGCACTATGATCATAACAATAGAAAACGAACTCTAATGGAGTCGTTTTTAAAGATTATCATTCGATTTATATAAATATCGAGTTTACAAAATGAGGTCCCAAATGGTTCCATGTTTACAAAATACATTAAATTGATTTTGAATGATAATAAAATTTATAGCCTTCTTGATATCCTTGCTCTTCCGTGCCGACCGACATTATGGACACGAAATACATGCTTAAAAGCTGTCAACACAAAGGTTGAGTGAAATTCATATAGTTTGTTAAATGGTTGAACACATTATGTTGGTAGTGTGAGTTAATTAGACTCACACCAATGTTTTGAAAACAAAGCAGTTATTATTCACTAAGCATCATGCAATCAAGGCGTTAACTTGTCATCATATAATAGTAACCGATGCCCCAGTAGGTAAAATTTGCCATTTTACGATGTATAAATATAGTGCGTTTGTTTACGGATCACTGGTCGAACAAGCGGGATTAAATCAATCCGATAGATCTATCCACAATATTAGCGCTCACTTCACTCGTGATTAATGATTCATGATTTAGGGACTTAAGATTGGCAAATCACGGTAACTTAGTGCAAGTAAAATAATCGATAAGTATAGAATTTGAAAGCAATGTGTTCGGTTTAAAATAAAGCATGTATTTCCCCAAGGGTTTGTAAAACAATTAAGTAATAGAAAGTGGGGCCATGAACTCACCTCAGAGTAAATGATATCAAATGTATAATGAGAATGATGGATATGCCGTGAGAACTTCTACGGGCAACCTAGAATAAGATGTTGCGACTTAGGTTTGGAATAATGTTTAGGAAAACATAAACCATCCTATATATATTCCTATGTTGATCATGATGTAGTCAATTATCATATGATGTTTATAGAAAGATCTTTAATATGTGAAAGCGTATTTAGTTTATAGATATCGTTACTACCGTTCGGGCCATCATAATTCGGAGGTCATGCGATGGCGTCGAGGAGCTAGGACACTTTAAATCGTAAATCCAAAGAACTCGTCGATCGTTTTACTCAAATGAAACCCTCACATGAAGCTCCCTACTATTGTAGCACTTAGTAAATACAACATATGTTTTGGTGAAGATTGTTATAACATAAAGTTTATCATGTTTTAATAAATATCTAGTTTTACAAGTTCTAGATTGATGAGTGTCTAAATACTAATCATTTTATACCATTTAGACGCAAAAACATCCGAAAACACTCGAAATGCATCAAAATAATAAAATATCACAAATAAGTGTTTTATGTGTTTTAAATGCAAAATACCAAAATCTGTGAAAAAGCGTATCAAGTTTGCATAATTGGCGTTTTAGTCCCCCAGCTACAAAAGTTGTCAAATATAGTCCTGGTCATTCCAAAACTTATATAAAGTCATAAAGGTCCTTGGGATTCACAAGTTGTAAGAAATTGTCCTTTGAAGTTTAAAAATCACAATTTACAACTTTGGTCCCTCAACTTTACAAAAGTGTCAAAATCGGTCCACAGGTGTTTAAAATGAAAATTATTCAAACTACACCCTTGTACTATTCAAATGTGGCATATTTGGTCCTTATATGATAAGTTTTGAGAAAATTACAAGTTTGGTCCACAGAGTTTGAAAATTGTCAAAAATAGTCCTTGGGTTTATAAAAATGGAATTTTATGCAATATTAGCCTTTGTACTATTCACATGTTACAATTTAAGCCCTTGTGATAACTTTGGAAAGTTGACAGTTTCAGTCCTTCAAGAATTCACAAATTACAACTATGGTCCTTGTATATTATATAAGCTTAAACCAATGGCCCTTTGTGTATTTTGAACCCCAGCCAAACCAAAAGACCCCCTGCCATTATCCCATTTGAACCCCCTTCATATATCTGGTCAAAAATAGTCAAACCCGCCAAAAATACCAGAACCACTGTTCATCCCCTTCACCTTGCCTGCATTCCAAAACCAGGTGGTTTCACCACCTCACCACCACTTTCCACCTCACCTACCTTATCCCCCAGCTGTATACCAACCCCCTCCACCTCCACAACCTCCCAAAACCCATTAAATGCAAAAACCTTCTAAAGACTTTTTTGGCGCCAAATTGCAAATCAAAGGCTGAGATGAGTTGCAGTGATCCAAAGGCCAGGATTAATGATGGGATTTCTTCAGAGACTCAAGTGGAACCCTTTTCTTGAATAAAAAGGAGAAAAGAAGCAGAGTAGTGGATGTATTAGAGTAGGTAGTATAGTTTAGCATCGACATAGTATATTTCTCATTTTCAATGTAATTATAAGCTTTCTAGTATTAAACTAAGTTATTTGATGTATTTCAAACTTGTTTCGGTTTAATTTCAGTTTATCTATATGAATTCAGTTTATGAAGTTTTCAAGTTTTACTGATAAGTTCGAATCAAGTTAAGTTTTAATTAAAGAGGCCTATTATTTGTTTCTATAAGCCCATATAAGCTTAATATAGCTTGGTGTGAGCTTATTATAGTTTATATCTGTTCTAATTTAAGAATACCAAAAAAGTCAATGAAAGTCAACTGCTATGGAATTTGGTATGGAAATGGAGTTGGGTTGATGCTGAGCTAAATTATGGATTGGATTTGGTCTTAAAATGGTTGGTTTGGTTCTGTATTAAGCTCCATTAAGCTGGACTTCATGTGAGTTTGATTTTCATTCTTCTTTAAAAGCATCACATATGCTTATTGATTTTAGGTTGTGTTAGACCATGTTAGTACTTGATTTGATCTTGTTTGACTTTAGGATCTTAGTTTTATGCTTGTCTTAATCTACTGCTTAAGTAGATATAGGAATAGATGGTTAAATCGACTATTAGAAATCTTATAAGTTTGTTTGGATTAGGCTTTAAAGCGTGCTCTAGTGCTTGTTAGAGGTAAAGGTCGGTTGCTTTAGCCTTGATTAGTCATAAATTAGTCATCTCAAGTCTTAGTTTTGTACCTGTTTGCACAAATAGTCAAAATCATTCTAAATCAATCTAGCTTAAGATCTGTTAGGATTTAGCAACTAAAATGACTTAAGATAGGTATAGAAAGCGTAGGAGTAGCTTGCATTAGTCTTATTTCATATCATAACATTGAAATCATTCCATAATTTTCATTCTAGTTTCACAAAAGTCAAAGTTCATCACTGATTTAAAAAAGTCAAATTTTTACTTAATCAGTTTTTGAATAAAATGGATAATTTTATATAGGATTTAATATTAAGATTTAGGATTTAAGCTTTTGGGATATTAAAGTTTAGCTGCTCATCTTAATTAGAAAAATATTAGTTCTCTTTTAATCAGCTTATTAAGTCCTTATTTCTTAGCTTCTTTTGAGTCTTTTTCCAAAAACATGCCCTGTGCACAGATTAGATAGCCCATTTCACAAGCTTTCACAGAGCTCATTAATGAGTATTAGCTTTTGCACCTTAGCTTTTTGAGAAGCTCACTAGCTATCTCGAGGTTCCAGTTCTTATTTTTCAATTTTAGCTTATTTGATAAGCCCGCCATTAGCTTTTATTTTGTCCATTTCATATAGTCCAATGTTCATACGGTGTTCTCAAGCTTTTCATAAGCTCATATTAAGCTCTCTTGTGAGCACCACGGTGAGCTTATTAGCTTTTGGAAAGCTTAAGCGGTTAACTTGTTAGTTCGATGATCCCTTACATTTTCTAGCTTATTTGGTGTTTAAATTTAAGCTTGAAAGTGCCTAGATACTCAAAGTACCTTCGTGTAATGTTTAGCTAAGTCTTATTTGTAGTTTGTTTAAGTGCTTATTTCTAATTCATTTTGCTTTTCGAGTTGTTAAAATTAGCTTATTACAAGTTTCCTAGCTATTTCCAGTTTACTTTTGCTTAATTAATAGCTTATTAGCCATTTGGCATAAGCTTGTGCTTATTACTCTTTTGCTCTTTGTTGAAATAATAAGCTCAACCGAGCTTATTAGTGGTTTTAGAAAAGTTGTAGTTATAAAATTGCTTATTTCGATGTACTTAAGCGGTTTCAAAAGAAAAATCAAAAATAAATAGTTTGCAAAAGCCATTCTTTGGGATTCGAACCCTAGCCACCCAGCTCACCACACACACACACTACCATCTACCACTTGGGTCTTTGGTAGTTATGGTTTGCATTGTTTAATACTTAAGTCCTTTTGTCCCATTTAGCTTATATGAGTATTTTAGCTTATTTCTGACTTATTTAAACAAGCTCTTACACCTTTTATATTTTTCTTAGCTTTGTATTAGTATAAAGTATTTTACAAAAAAGTTTGATTTTTCTTAATAGTTTTAGTATTTTAAACATTTAATTAGTCTAAAATAGTATTTAATTCATAATAAAAATATAAAAGTAAAAAATATAAATCTTTTTCTAAAATTTTCTTTTGTCATATAGTAAGTAAGAAAATTGTTTTTACACTTATAGGACTTTTATTTCATAAATTTTACGTTTTTCCTTGCACTTTCGTAATTTTACATATAACGTCGTTTCATTCTAGGTCGCGTTTTAGATAATTTAAGTTTACGTTTTAATTAAAATAGTTTATTTAAGTTATTTTGTTTTATAAATCAAGAAAAACATCATTTTAAAAATAGTGATAGCGTTTATTTAATATATTTTATCATTTTAATTTTCTTTAATTTGCATTTAAGTCGCTGTAATTTATAAAATTTTTCTTTAGGTATAAATATTCCAAATCTTCAAACCCCTTTCCCGTTCAATATCACTCGATCACAGATTCGTTGTACTACAGTGCTCACACCTCGTTGGGACTTAACGACCCGGGGATACACAATACTCTCCAGATCTTAATTGCATTGCTTTCTGAGCTGTTTTAAGTTTATTACGGTTGACCATTCACAAGTGGTTAGCTTGTGTGATAAAACCTGACTGTTTGGAGCTCAATCACTCGTCGTTTCATAAATATAATTACCATAGTTAACGGTCTTGGGCAAACAAGCCTTGAGGCTTTAGCCATGGCCTTGCCGTGACTTTGGTCTTGACTACCATGGTCTTGAGACTTAGCTTTGACCTTAGCCGTAGCCTTGGTCTTGGCTTATGGCCATTAGGCCTCTTGGTTTGCTTTTAGTTATCACAAAAGTATAGTTATGAGACTAAATATAGGCGGTTCTGTTTTGAAAGATTATGGCTGTTTAAGCGTTTTCAAGGTCAGAAGCTTACGTGTTATATAAGGAAGCGTCGTTAGGACAACTTTCGTGTTTAACTTTTGATGATTCGGAGCAGACGTACCACTTTTAAAAAAAGCGAACCAAAGCGAGAAATTTGTTTGGCGTGATTTGGCATTTTAGTTTCGCTAATTTCTTTTGCCTATAACTTTTGACTCGTTTGTCCATTTCGGGTGATTCAAATTGCTACGTATTTTTTTTAATATTATCTACAAGAATATGAAAAGTATCAGATCTATGTGTGGTTGATTTTGTGAAAACTTTGTACAAAAGTTTATCATTTATACACTTACTAACCCAAGTTTAACATATAGGTTCTTATAACTTGTTTTAATGATTTTTGTACATCATGATCCAACATAGTAACTCTATATATAGCATGAAATAGTTAAGATTATGAATAATAAAGATGAGATGATGGTGGTGATAAGTTGCTTACAACTTTTGGCTTTCATTAAGAAAGGAGTAACTAGTAAGGATCGAACTTTGATTGATCGCTTAAGACTTTGGATTGAGCTAGCTTTCCACACCTTGGCACCCTTGAAAACTTGAAGAGTTGGTGATAAAGTACTAAGTGACTTGAGTGAATTTAAACTCAAGAAGATCACTTAAACTTGCTAGAGATTTGATGAAGTAGCTTGATCTTTGGAACTTCTTTGCATAAACTTGGAGTTTATGGAACAAATTATGGAAGATATGTATGTTTTAAGTTATGAACGACCAAGAGAAGAGTTTTAGGGTTTTTAGGAAGTCATTCACTTGCTATTTGTAGTAGGGTAAGTTTGGTTAACCATATATTGGGTTAAATATTAACCATGGTTAGGTTAAGACACTTGTAATGATCTAAAGGAACCATGGTTAGGATTTTGCCACCAACATGATGAATCCCCCCCCTAAGATCTGCCAAATGAAGATAAGATGACTTAGGTGGAGAGTCTTGGTCTTATCTTGAGTTAAGAGTAAGTTTTGGTTCCGTTAAATGCCAACCGAAGCCATAAAACGTAAAACCGGGTATCGTAAAAATACGAAACTTGTAGGAATGAGGAGACTCATCATTATACTCCATCTAAAAATATAAAATGGGTGATAAGTCTCATTGGGTGCAAAACACTTTGCTTAAAAGTTTGAAATCTGGTCAAAAGCGTGTCTGTGATTTTCGTAAAAGAACGAAATTTCGGAAGCGATGGTGAATTTATTTAGAGTAGACTAAAATTAGTCTAAAAGTGATATGAGATGTTAAAATGTGGTTTTCTTCATACGCGGGATAACTACGGTTATTCGTGAAGATTAAAAGTTCTGTGATTTAAGCGAAATGTAGAACGTACAAGGTCAATTCCTTTATGGTCAAAGGAGGAGGAAATATGTTTGACTTTTCCAAAAATATAAAAGTGTCAAAAACATATTAGAAACACAGTCACGAGAATCGTTAAGTGCGGATGTAAGTAGAATTGTTTAAAGCGTAAGTTTAGTTTTGTTCAGTATTTGGGCTTTATTTGGTAACATAAAATAATAAATCTTAAAAATTCTTAAATTAATCATGAGTGATCTAAAATTTATCGATGCGGGAAAATTATCGGGGTTGATTTTCGTTAAGCGTGATGTTTAAATGGTGGACCGTCCAAAGCGAAACTTTAAAGCGATGTTTTCTTAATAAGTTTTGCGAAAATGATCTAACGATTGTCGATCTCTCAGGTCATTACTAAAATAATTTATCTTACGAGAATGTGAAACAAAAATTTTACGGGATGAATAGTGAAAGTGAATAGTACATGTGAATAGTAAAAGTGAATAGTAAATTCTCGAAAATGAAAAGTAACCTAAAAATGCGGGTGGTTATAGTCTCACCCTCTTAATGGGAATTCTGTCCCGGAAATCATTGTGTGTTACTCGATGTTGAAGTGTCTAGGAACATGAGGGTGTATACGCCGAATCCTAACCTTTGCGTTTTCAAGTTTCCGGTTATAGAATGTATTATGTACTATGTTGCCTAAGTTGATCACTTAAAGGGTTTTGTTAAAATCTTATAGAGTCCAATATACCTCAAGTTTGGCTTTTCTCGATTCTCAAAACGAATCATATCTTATTGTATCGAGGCTATCAATAAAACCTTAATTTCTAACATGGAGTTTTTGGTGATAGTGTGTGGCATGGAGCCTAATTTGTATGGTTTCCTTAGTTGTTTTGTGGGTGATCTCTGAACACCTTAGTCCAGCAAATGGTTAACTAACACTTTCGTCGATATAGTGCCTCAAAATGGAATAGTTTTGTTGTTGTTAGGGTAACTGTTGTTAATCAAAGGTGTCAGATATTGTTGATGTGAAATGGTTTATAATAATGTGACAATTGTCATTGTAGGAAAGTCTTGCTAGTGGCAAGTAGTTATCCAAAACATTTCCAAGGTTGATCATTGTCTTAGGTGGTTTTGGGATGAAGGTCATATCCTATAGTGTTTATGTCAACTAGTGTTTGAAGGAAACGTGATAGTGTGAAGTTTTATATATTGACTTACAATGGGGTTCAGATAATGCTGTGATAGGTTGATGATTAGAAGAGTGTAGCATACGCTTACCATTATTCTTAGGTAGAGATGTCAAGTTTGTTTTAAAATCAAAGTGAATTTTGAAGTATTATGGCGGAATGATATCCTTGAAACCTAAGCAGGCTAGCACTTCTAAGAAATGGCGAGAAGATTTGATGACTATCCTAAGATAGTAGTTAGGATTATTTCATAAATGAAAACTTTCAAGAATGAAATTAGGTAGTATACATAAGTTTTAAGATCTCATTGGTGGTAAAACACTATCGCATCTCTAGATCTTTTAATGAATTCGGTGGTTTATCGAGTTTAAGTAAGAAATTAACACGAATATAACCCTTGTATAACTATTCTCGGTGTTTGAAAATTTAAGTCGAACATAGTTAATCGGGACTATGATCCATTATCCCAAGGTTAAATAGGTGATTAGGCTATATTTAGCCGAGGTTTGATAAATTTTCAAATACCTAAATTAGGTATACTTGTGATATGTTCATAGCTTTTGAGAAATTGTCCACTAAGCAAAGGCGATATCAAACCATCCAGTTGCAAGTCCTAGCCATAAAAGACTTGTAACCTATGTTTTCACATTCCATTGCATAGAAGATAGTATGGGTAGATACGTGTTGAAAGGAAATATTAAGTAATTCTAAAATAGTCTTTACTTGGCTAGAATCGCGAACCTTTAACCATGAAGGTTTCAGGAGAGAATTTTGATAAATGTAGAGAAAGTTGCTGAACTTCAGCTTTTGTAGATGATGAGTCAGTTTATCTTTTAGAAATCCCATTTCTTGTATTTCCATTAGGAAAATCGATAGATTGTGACGGGTTTCATGTAAAAGAATATCATATAAGGTTTATAAGATAATTCCTAGAGACTTTGTATAACTTACCATGTATGGGAAGTAAATTAGACCATTGTGTAACTCACAATGTCTTGAGAAATGATGAAGAGATCATTGTGTAACCCACAATGTCTTGAGAAATGATAGCGAGATCATTGTGTACTCACAATGTCTTGAGAAATAAATTAGACCATTGTGTACCTCACAATGTCTAGGGAATAATAGAGACCATTGTGCAACTCACAATGTCTAGGAAATAATAGAGACCATTGTGCAACTCACAAGGTGCGAGAAATAGTTGAGACCTTTGTTTCACTCACGATTATGCGGGGATATAGAGAGACCAGCGTAGGATTTCTGATGTGTCGAGAATGTAATAGAGACTCTTGATCTCACGGTGTCTTGAAAATGAATGAGACCATTGTATCTTACAATGTCTGGGAAGTAGGAAAGACCATTGTAGTCAGTTACAATGTCATGGAGGAAGTTTCGTAATCCTAAAATGCATGAGTAGATGAATGATTGGGAGATTAGGAAAATATGATTGTGCCATAATGCCTTAGAATAGGCATACGTAGATATGTTGAGTACATTGTTTATGATTGAAATTATGTCAAGTGTATATATCAATATACTAGTATGTTTGTATAGCTTAAAGAGCCTAAAAGTCGCATAATCGTCTGGAAGATGGAAGGCACGGAGAGCGGAAGGCTATAAAATGTTTTGTTTGAAAAAGTAGTTATAGTTTAAGTCTCGATTAGACCCGTTTCTCATAAGCGTGGCTCGATACCAATCAGTAACACCCCGATTTCGTGATCTGCAGTGAATTCAAAGCGGGTGTTACTTCATGGCACAACAATCATAACAATAGAAAGCGAACTCTAATGGAGTCGTTTTAAAAGATTATCATTCGATTTATATAAATATCGAGTTTACAAAATGAGGTCCCAAATGGTTCCATGTTTACAAAATACATTAAATTGATTTTGAATGATAATAAAATTTATAGCCTTCTTGATATCCTTGCTCTTCCGTGCGACCGACATTATGGACTGAAATACATGCTTAAAGCTGTCAACACAAAGGTTGAGTGAAATTCATAGAGTTTGTTAAATGGTTGAACACATTATGTTGGTAGTGTGAGTTAGTTAGACTCACACCAATGTTTTGAAAACAAAGCAGTTATTATTCACTAAGCATCATGCAATCAAGGCGTTAACTTGTCGTCATATAATAGTAACCGATGCCCCAGTAGGTAAAATTTGCGTTTTACGATGTACTCAAATATAGTGCGTTTGTTTACGGATCACGGTCAAACAAGCGGGATTAATCAATCCGATAGATCTATCCACAATATTCGCGCTCACTTCACTCGTGATTAATGATTCATGATTTAGGGACTTAAGATTGGCAAATCACGGTAACTTAGTGCAAGTAAAATAATCGAGATAAGTATAGAATTTGAAAGCAATGTGTTGGTTTAAAATAAAGCATGTATCTCCCAAAGGGTTTGTAAAACAATTAAGTAATAGAAAGTGGGGCCATGAACTCACCTCAGAGTAAATGATATCAAATGTATAATGAGAATGATGGATATGCCGTGAGAACTTCTACGGGCAACCTAGAATAAGATGTGCGACTTAGGTTTGGAATAATGTTTAGGAAAACATAAACCATCCTATATATATTCCTATATTGAACATGATGTAGTCAATTATCATATGATGTTTATAGAAAGATCTTTAATATGTGAAAGCGTATTTAGTTTATAGATATCGTACTACCGTTCGGGCCATCATAATTCGAGAGGTCATGCGATGGCGTTCGAGGAGCTAGGACACTTTAAATCGTAAATCCGAGAACTCGTCGATCGTTTTACTCAAATGAAACCCTCACATGAAGCTCCCTACTATTGTAGCACTTAGTAAATACAACATATGTTTTGAGTGAAGATTTTTATAACATAAAGTTTATCATGTTTTAATAAATATCTAGTTTTTACAAGTTCTCGTCGTTTCATAAATATAATTACCATAGTTAACGGTCTTGGGCAAACAAGCCTTGAGGCTTTAGCCATGGCCTTGTCGTGACTTTGGACTTGACTACCATGGTCTTGAGACTTATTTTTTACCTTAGCCGTAGCCTTGGTCTTGGCTTATGGCCATTAGGCCTCTTGGTTTGCTTTTAGTTATGACAAAAGTATAGTTATGAGAATAAATATAGGGCAGTTTCTGTTTTTGAAAGATTATGGAAAGTTTAAGCGTTTTCAAGGTCCGAGCTTCTTTAATAGTGAAGGAAAACGTCGTTCGGACAACTTTCGTGTTTTAACTTTTGATGATTGGAAGCGAAGTACCACTTTTAAAAGCGAGAACCAAAGCAAGAAGTTGTTTGGCGATTTGGAGTTTTAGTTTCGCTAATTTCTTTTGCCTATAACTTTTGACTCGTTTGTCCGTTTGGGTGATTCAAATTGCTACATATTTGTTTTAATATTATCTACAAGAATATAAAAAGTATCAGATCTATGTGTGGTTGATTTTGTGAAAACTTTGTACAAACGTTTATCATTTATACACTTACTAACCCAAGTTTAACATATAGGTTCTTATAACTTGTTTTAATGATTTTTGTACATCATGATCCAACATAGTAACTCTATATATAGCATGAAATAGTTAAGATTATGAATAATAAAGATGAGATGATAGTGGTGATAAGTTTCTTACAACTTTTGGCTTTCATTAAGAAAGGAGTAACTAGTAAGGATCGAACTTTGATTGATCGCTTAAGACTTTGGATTGAGCTAGCTTTCCACACCTTGGCACCCTTGAAAACTTGAAGAGTTGGTGATGAAGTACTAAGTGACTTGAGTGGATTTAAACTCAAGAAGATCACTTAAACTTGCTAGAGATTTGATGAAGTAGCTTGATCTTTGGAACTTCTTTGCATAAACTTGGAGTTTATGGAACAAATTATGGAAGATATGTATGTTTTAAGTTATGAACGACCAAGATAAGAGTTTTAGGGTTTTTAGGAAGTCATTCACTTGCTATTTGTAGGAGGGTAAGTTTGGTTAACCATATATTGGGTTAAATATTAACCATGGTTAGGTTAAGACACTTGTAATGATCTAAAGGAACCATGGTTAGGATTTTTCCACCAACATGATGACTCCCCCCCTAAGATCTGTCAAATGAAGATAAGATGACTTAGGTGGAGAGTCTTGGTCTTATCTTGAGTTAAGAGTAAGTTTTGGTTAGTTAAATGCCAACCGAAGCCATAAAGCGTAAAACCGGGTATCGTAAAATACGAAACTTGTAGGAATGAGGAGACTCATCATTATACTCCATCTAAAAATATAAAATGGGTGATAAGTCTCATTGGGTGCTAAAACCTTTGCTTAAAGCTGAAATACGGGTAAAAAGCATAATCTGAGTTTTTCGGAAAAGAACGAAATTCGTGGAAAGCGACAGTGAATTTATTTAGAGTAGACTAAAATTAGTCTAAAAGTGATATGAGATGTTAAAATGTGGTTTTCGTCATACGGGATAACTACAGTTATTCGTGAAGATTAAAAGTTCTGCGATTTAAGCGAAATGTAGAACGTACAAGGTCAATTCCTTTATGGTCAAAGGAGGAGGAAATATGTTTGACTTTTCAAAAATATAAAAGTGTCAAAACATATTAGAAACACGGTCTTGAGGAATCGTTAAGTCGGATGTAAGTAGAATTGTTTAAAGCGTAAGTTTAGTTTTGTTCATTATTTGGGCTTATTTGGTAACATAAAATAATAAATCTTAAAATTCTCAAATTAATCATGAGTGATCTAAAATTTATCGATGCGGGAAAATTATCGGGGTTGATTTTCGTTAAGCGCGTGGCGTTTAAGCGGTGGACCGTCCAAAACAAAACTTTAAAACGATGTTTTCTTAATAACTTTTGCGAAAATGATCTAACGATTGTCGATCTCTCAGGTCATTACTAAAATAATTTATCTTACGAGAATGTTAAACAAAAATTTTACGGGATGAATAGTGAAAGTGAATAGTATATGTGAATAGTAAAAGTGAATAGTAAATTCTCGAAAATGAAAAGTAACCTTAAAATGCGGGTGGTTACATCAGTAAGTGATGACAATAACTTACTGAATCCCTCAAACTTCTCTCGACTACAAACTTGAAGACAAGCTGAAACTCAAGGTGAAGACTATGAAGACTAAAGAATGGGCGGGATAAAATGGTTATGCTTGAAGCGATAAAGGCGAGTACTTATCTTGAAGTCAACCTTCCCTAAAAGGCTCAACATCGATCTTGACATGAAGAAAGTGACTTGGTCCCTTTACCTAATATAGTCTTTATAGCAGAGACAAAATACATCGATATTTTGTCTTACGCAATATTGTCGGTTGTCACTTAGGAAAGAGTTAAAACTCACACTTGTATAAATAGCATAAGAGATGGAGTGAAAGGTTAAGCTTTGAATTGTAAAACACACATCTACATGAGCCATCTTTCACTCCTCCAAATATAACTTAATCAACTGAGATAGCTCGGTGGGTACTTATAGTTGTGCTCGGTTGCTTTGAGCTTAGAGAGGAGTTGCAAACACTTTGTCATTTCAATCCCTAGTCTTTATTCATGAAGTACTAGGGTAGCGATATTCTTCGATTCATTTCTAATAAGAATATGATGTTGAAAATTACTCTTGTGTTTTATTGATATCTTTTAGGTCATTGATTCACTATTAGTTGTGTTTACTTTACTAAAAGCTGTTTTATACAATAGTGAATAGGGAACAACAAGTGGTATCGAGCCAGTGGTTATAAAGCTTTTTTAAGCCGCTCTAGCGTTTTAAATCGGGATCCTAAAATGGTCGAAATTGATGTACCCCACTAGTCGATAAAAGGGTGGAGCTTATTGGGTTGTTGCCCCGGACTTGAAGTTGGTAAATTCAACAAATGGAAAAAGCGTATGCTTTGCTATTTGATTGGGATGGAACCTTATTATATCAAGTGTATAAATGAAGGTCCATTTATCCCAAAACTGGTGAAGGTTTGCCTAAACACGAAGCTCATTGACTCGGATGAGAGAAGAGTGGTCAACCAGGACCAAAGGCTCAAGAGTATCATAATATCTTGTCTTCGGCGATATTATGGAGTCGATTATAAGTCGTAATGCGGCCAAACAAACACAGGATGACCTAGTTCATAGTCATGAAGGTCCTTACGATACCAAGGAAAAGCAGGATTATGGACACGTGTTGGGAATAATCCGTTACCACGGATAGTAGTGGTTTACTTTGCTTGGTTTAACACTAGCGGTGGAAACATATTCCCCACGCAAGTTATTTATTACCACTTGCTATTAGTTTATGATATGGTTAAGCGTATTGATAAGTATAGAATAGATTTTGTGTATATTCTATTATGTTAGCTATATACTTATCTTGTAAAGGACTCCTTGTTGTATAAAAGGAGATCCTAGGTCATTGTCTTAGAGTGCGTATTACTTTACAATATTACCTACGAAAGCTTCAAGGTGTAACCTAGTGATACCAAGATCACTCGTATTATTTCATTAATAATATTGGAGCTTGAGTTTTGTGTTAACTTGTGTTTACTCTCATACATCATATAATTAGTCTTCTAAGTATTACTTAAGTAAATTCCGCTTGCTTGATAATATTATACAAAATATCATTGACACAAGGAGAGTGTCTTAGATCCAACAAGTGGTATCGAGCAAGGTTACGATATTTTGTTTTAGAAGATCCAAAGAATTAGCTTGACTCTCTCTCAAGACAATGGAGATGGAAAACAATCAATCAAACTCTTCTTCTACACCCGGACTCCTAAGCTTAAGCTTAATGAGTTTGAGATGTGGAGGATCTTGATTGAGCAATACTTCCTCATACTGGGACTATGCTCTATGGGAGATCATTCAACTTGGTGATTCTTTCAAATCTGTGACCACTACTTCAAAGTTGGTGACACGGATGTTGTGAAAGTTACGTGCTGAATCAAATTCGAAAAAGCTCAAAGAAGAATGATCTTAAAGCTAGAAGTCTATTCTTGATGACTCTTCCTAGAGACAGATTATTGCATTGACAAATTCAAGGCGCTAAAGAAGCTGTTTGAAGAGATTTGCTCGGTGTTTGGTGGTAATGATGCAACAAAGAAGACTCGAGAAGACATTGTTAAAGCAAAGTTATGAAAACTTCTGCTTCAAGCAATGACTCACTTGATAGCATTTTACCAAACTTGAAGATTGTTACACAACTAAGCGTGTTTGGCATTGAGGTGAAAAGGAAGACCTCAATTTGAAGTTTCTAAAGTTTGCCTTGAGTTTCAAACCAATGTTCTTGTATGGGAAAACAAAGCAGACATTGAAACAATGAAGCTCAATGATCTTTACAACAACTTCAAACTTATTGAGCAAAGGTTGAAGAAGGGGGAAACTTGGTACAAGCTCTAGTAGCTTGGCATTGTTGTCAAATTCATTGGCGGTGATGATTACGAAGATGAAAGTGATGATGATATTGCCCTTGTGGGTTCTAAAGTTTCCTTGGTAATGTTAATGTTACCACTGCGGGTTCCAAAAAGAAGGTTGCTAGTATTGGAGATCCTACCTTTTATGCTTTTATCTCCACACAAGTTGATGGCTCTGTCTTAACTCATGAAGACATAGAGCAAATTGATGAAGATGACTTGGAGGAGATGGATATAAAATGGCGAGATAGCTCTTCTTAGCATGAGGGCTAAGAAATTCTACAAGAAGGCGGCAAGCCTATTCACATTAATGGTGATGATCTGCGGGTTTTGATAAGAAGAAAGTGGAGTGCTTTAAGCGCCACAAGTTTGGACATTTGCTAGAGAATGTAGAAGACCAAAGACCAAGGACAACAGGTCTACATGGTACAAGCAAAGAAGGGACCAAGCGTGGAAGAACCAAAGGCAATGTTGGCTATTGATGGTGTGAGCTATGATTGGAGTTTCATGGATGATGAACAAGAAGAAGAACATTCGAGATCTTGCTCTTGTTGCTCTTGAATTTGCTCTCATGGCTTTCTCGATTACGAGGTACAAAACTTTGATAGTTGTTCTAAAACATGTAGAAATTTGCTAAAGAAGTTGAAAGACTTAATGATTTGTACTCTAATGAAAGGCAAGAATTATATCTTGCTAATTATCTTGTGGCTAATCTTAGGAGAGCTATGGCGTATTAGAAAATCAAATAGAGCACTATCGGGCAAATGAGTCAAATTATAATGATGATATGATTCTTCTTAGGAGAGAGGTAGAACATACAAGCTGCTGTGAATGAAGCATACCAAAAGGAGCTTGAAAAACTCAAAAGAAACTTGAAAATGTCAATTTAACTATAGACACATGTTATCATCGGTCTAAGTCAATTGATAAAATTTGGAATGCTCAAGTAATTAATAAAGCTAAGTGCGGTATGGGTTATAATCTGATGCCACCACCACTAAGAGGTGTTCCATCACCTCGGTGTAGATTTAGCTCATCTGGGTTTAGAAGACTTTAAGGAACTTGTTAGAGAATATGGTCCTTTAAAGGACACAGTGGTGAAGAGTGAGGAAGTGAGTAAGCTTGATAATGATGTTTTGAGAGTGCTAGTGACTCATCGGTTGTTGATGAGGATGTTAAAAGAATGTAGAGACTACTATCCCAAAAGTTGTTAATCTTATTACGGAGGAACCTAGGAAACCGGTTAATAAACCTAGACCAAGCTGTAAGGTATCTTTGAGATGTATAGGAACAAGCCTCTGACTCCTAGGGGTAACGGAGGAGTTGGAATCATGTTAAATCTCAACAACTAGGTAGTGATTTTGTTATGAACAATAAGGCATGCTATATCGTGGTAGTTTTGATCATTTACATGCTTATTGTGACTATCATGTTGGGAGAAGGGAAGTCTATGGGTATAAAAGGGTGGAGACTAACAAGTATCAACATAATGTACACCTAATTCCCATTGCAAAATGGTCCCAAAGCGATTCAACTTAGAAGTGGCCTCAAAACACTTGCCCTTGCAAAAGCTGTTAACTTGCTCACCCTAAGTCACTGTTAAAGTGCAAACACTAAAACAAGTTTTAATAAATCTGCACAAGCAGGAAAAAGAACCTTTCAAACTAAAAGGTTTATAATAACCAACAGTGGGTACCTAAAAGAAACCGGTGATTACCACTTGCTCATTCAAAAATTACCACTGCAAGGGTTTTAATAAGAAAAGGGGACATGGGCAATCTTGTGAAGGCCTCGACACGTTGGGAATGGAAACCTAAAGGAAATACCTCTACAACCAATCCCAATGGTGTATCAATGACCTTTGATAGATTTAACTATATTGATACGAGGCGGATCCAAGTCAATCATGGCTTGGGTCCCCAAAAAAACTAACTCTTTACTTATTTGTGCGGGAACATCCAAGGACAAAAGGTCGGATCAAGGATATCTGAGATAGTGGGTGTTCAAGGCACATGGTGGCAACAAGTCCTATCTTTCGATTTTGAGCATTATGATGGACGGTATGTCGACTTTGGAGGTGGAGTAAATGGAAAAGTTCTTTGGTAAAGGTGTTATTAAAGCGGTAACTTGGACTTTGAACACATGTATTATGTAAAGGAGCTTAAGTACAATCTCTTTAGTGTGTCACAAATGTGTGACAAGATGAACAATGTTCTTTTACCAAAGATATGTGCTTTGTTCTCTCTAAGGATTTTAAGATGCACGATGAAAGTCGATTCTTCTTAAAGTTCCTAGAAAAGGCAATCTCTATAGCTTTGATATGAACAACATTGTAGCTAAAGATGATTATGCTTGCTTGCTTGCAAAGGCCACGATGGATGAATCCATGTTATGGCATAGAAGACTTGGTCATGTTAACTTCAAAACCATTAACAAGATTGTCAAAGATGGTTTAGTGAGAGGTCTACCTCGGAAAAGATTTGAAAATGATCAAACACATGTGGCTTGTCTTAAAGGCAAACAACACGAGCTTCTTCTGAGGTCAAAGTTTGTTAACTCTATTGCTCACCCACCGGATGTTACATATGGACTTATTTGGTCCTACATCGTGGCGACTTGAATCTTAAGAAATATTGTCTTGTGGTGTTGATGATTTTAGCGATTTACATGGGTTTTCTTTCTTGGAACTAAGGATGAAACAACAGGCATTCTAAAATATTTATCATTGAAGTTGAAAACCAATATGATATGAAAGTTAAAATCATTAGGTGTGATAATGGGCCGAATTCAAGAATAGAGTTATGGATGAGTTTTGCAAGATAAAGGTATTAAAGAGAATTTAGTGTGGCTAGAACTCCTCAACAAAATGGTGTTCTTTGAGAGGAGAAAGCAGGACAACGATAAATTGCTAGAACTATGTTGGCGATTCTAAATTGCCAATTACTTTTTTTGAAGCGATTAACCTTGCATGTTATGTGCAAAACAGGGTTTTAGTAGTAATGACAAAGAACAAGACACCTTATGAATTGTTTAGGGAAGACCACCTACCCTCGACTTCATGAGACCATTTGGGTGTCATGTATCCATTCTCAATACCTTAGATTATCGGGCAAGTTTGATGAAAAGGGCGATGAAGGGTATTTTGTTGGGTATTCCATGGTTAGTAAAGCTTTGAGTATTCAACTTAAGAACCCAAAGATTGAAGAAAATCGCATGTTGAGTTCTGGAAAATAAAGTCAATGTCAAAGGCGGTCGGAAAAACTGTTTGATCTTGATACTCTAACAAATACTATGAATTATGTGCTGTTTCTACAAGCACATCTTCTTTGATTTTGCGAGGATCGGAAGAGTTTCTTGATGATGATGAACCAAGCAAAGAGGATGCGAGATGATCAAGATGATTTTAGTCTACCTCTTTGGGACTATCGAGATGATAATAATTCTTGGCGGAGTTGTTCATCCTTCTAGTGATTTGGAAAAAGAAGGAAATAGTAATTTGAATGATGAAAATTTTGAAAGCGGTGACAATTGATTCCTTTGTTCGACAAAGTGTTTCCACTGCAACACGGATGTGGGAATCACCACTCCGATTACTATGGAAGCCCAAGCCAATGATGTTGAAATTTCTAATATGCCAAGAGATTGCGGTTCCTCGGACTCCCCACTTCTATTCATAAATCACATCCTCTTGAAAATGTGATTGGGGATGTCTATTCACCTGTGAAGACTAGAAGACAAACAAAGTTGCCTGATGTTCATGGATTCATAAGTAAAATATATGAATCTAAAATACATGAAGGCAAGAATGAATGTCTATTTATGTGTTTTCTGTCACAAATGGAGCCAAAGAATGTTTACAAGGCACTTGAAGATGAAAGTTGGGTGGAAGCAATGCAAGAAGAGTTGCTTCAATTTAAGCTTCAAAAGGTATGGGTGCTTTGTGATTTGCCTTCTGGCAAGAAGGTAATAGGTACTAAATGGGTGTTCAGAAACAAGAAAGATGAAAGGGGAATTGTTATCAGAAACAAAGCTAGGCTTGTGGCTCAGGGATATACTCAAGAGGAGGGTATTGACTATGAAGAAGTGTTTGCCCCTGTTGCAAGGATTGAAGCAATTAGGTTGTTCTTAGCCTATGCAT
Source organism: Chrysanthemum lavandulifolium (assembly GCA_022545495.1). NCBI lineage: Eukaryota > Viridiplantae > Streptophyta > Magnoliopsida > Asterales > Asteraceae > Chrysanthemum > Chrysanthemum lavandulifolium. Next base: position 196,368,626 of record CM040244.1, read on the forward strand.
CCTTTATGGGCTTTAAAGTCTATCAAATGGATGTAAAAGTGCTTTTCTATATGGGCGAGATAGATGAAGAAGTTTATGTCTCACAACCTCAGGGCTTTGAAGACCACGAATATCCTAACAAAGTCTCTGAGGTTGTTAAAGCTTTGTATGGCTTGCATCAAGCACCAAGGAAATGGTATGAAACCTTAACTACTTATCTTCTTGCAAATGGGTTTCATAGGCGAGTGGATCAAACTTTGTTCATCAAGAAAGACAAGAATGATATCTTGCTTGTTCAAGTATATGTTGATGATATCATTTTGGGTCTACAAAGGCAGAGATGTGCAAAGATTTTGAGAAGCGATGAAAGAAGAATTTCGGATGAGTTCTATGGGAGAACTCACATTCTTTTGGGACTTGGTATTACAAAAGCGGATGGTATTTTCATTAATCAAGATAAATATGTGGTGAGATACTAAGGAAGTTCAAGTTCTTGATGCAAAGTCATCTAGCACTCCTATGAGACAAGACTACACATCTACTTCTTAAGGAAAATAGTGGTGAAAGTTGTTGATGTGCACATGTATAGGTCTATGATTGGCTCTTTGATGTATCTTACATCATCTAGACCCAGATATTATGTTTCTTTGTGTGTGCTTGTGCAAGGTTTCAAGTTACTCCCAAGTTCTCTCACTTGGCTCTTTGTGAAGAAGATTTTCGGATATCTTAAAGCATATCCTACTCGGGATTGTGGTACTCAGAGATTCTCCTTTAGATCGGTTACTTACTCGGATAGTGACTATCTTGGAGCTAGCTTGGATAGAAAATCTACAAGCTGGTGGATGTCAATTTCTTGGTAACGAGTTAGTGTCATGGCGGTGCAAGAAACAAACAATGGTGGCTAATTCTTCAAGCTGAGCGAGTATATTCTTCTTTGCAAGTTGTTGTGCTCAAGTATTATGGCTTCAAAATCAACTCTTGGACTATGGGTACAATTTCATGAATACCATCATACATATTGACAATAGCGGTACCATTTGCATAATCAAGAATCTGTTCAACACACAAAGACCAAACATATTGAAATTAGACACCATTTCATTCGAGATTGCTATGAAAGGGACTAATTCAAGTTGTCAAAATTCCTCTTGATGACAACTATCTTTGATTTGTTAACAAAAGGTCTTGATGTGGGAAGATTTGATGCTTGGTAACAAGTCTTGGAATGCTTAATCCATAAATGTTTTTTTGGTGTTGAGGGGAGGCTGTAGGGTAATGACATTGTTGTATGAGTTTGTATATCATGTTTTGATGAGAAGTTGGAGTTAAAGGTGTATATCGAGATACACATCAAATGGTTATTGATTCACCATGTCTAATACACATAAGAATCAACTAGTCCGAGCAAGCGACTCTTGGTAAAGACTTGACAAATCCGTTTATGGTTGATAGTTTACCAAAACTATATGGTTATCAACTCACCATATTCTTTATGATTAAGAGTTGGCTAGTCCATAGCAAGCGGCTCATGGTAAAGACATATCAAATCCGTTGATAGTTGATAGTTTGCTAAAAACTATAATGGGAGCGATATTGTTTTCTAATGATTTTATCTTCCCTTTGCTCTTTGAAATTTTTGTGAAAAATTACCCTTTGCTAGTTCACGTTTCCCAGCGGTGTTATTTTACCCTTTGTTGTTCTAGCCGTTACAAGCGATTATGTCGATAATTTATTTTTACTAGCCGTTGAAAGTAACCAGCGATAGTCATATATATAGGGTTAATATTTTAAGTAAAATATCTTCTTTCTATATTATAACTACTTTCTAAAGATAATTTTACTTGCGCATCAATTATAAACCCTAACCCTATATATCTTGTTCTCTCGATTGGCTAGTCATTACTTCAATTCTTCTTGACATAATCATATTTTTCATCAAAAGTTTCTATGGCTTCTTTGAAATTTGCGAGATGAGCACAACCTAGTGGCCTACTTACAAAAGAATAACGAGAAGAGTGGCCTGTTTTCATCAGTTGTGGATTTTCTTCATACCACTCATATAAGGTATGCTTTGCTTTTCAAACCCACAATCTATATCTCTCAAATCAAGCAGTTTTGGACTTACGCTCGATCCATAACACTTGAGAATAGAGATACACATGAAGCGATGGATGCTCTCGAGCCCTGTAGATGGGGTAACTATTGATGTTCTTGAGGCATCCCTAAGGAGAGTACTTCACTTGGATGATCTCAATGGTCTCATCACATTACCTATGTCGACATTCATGATACTTTATCATCCATGGGGTATGATACCAGCGATAAAAGGCTACTTTCAAAAGAGTGGTTTTGTCCCCATTGGAGATTTTGATTCATACCTTGTTACATTGCCTTAGTCCTAAGAAAACATCTTATGAGCAATTTAGTTCAACCATGGCTTATCCTTTGGTTTGTCTAGTCATCGATAAGATTTTCAAGCTGGTCCAACTATATTTTTACAAGTATGAAGGCAATGTACAAAGTAAAACCAAATTTTAATGTATCCAAGGTTTGTGCAAGTTGTGCTTAATGAATTTCAAGCGCAACCTCACACTCATTTATCAAATCGGTTGCCTAAAGCCTAAAGTTTTCAAAATTTGAATAAAGATGGCAATATGATTTTACACCTCTCTACCCCAAATGCTTGCTAAAATTTCAATGAACAAACTACACCTATAATTAATGTACCCAACATTGATTATACACCACCGATTTCAAGAACCTATGAGAGAAGGTCAAAGCAGTCAACTCCTCTCATGACAACACAACAAGTTTACGAACCTTTTGGTCTAGGAACAAGCGGTGGTGGTTCTAGACTTCCACCTAGTCCTACTATGGAGAGTGCGGACCAATGCCCCATGATTCACCTCTCCCAACGGGTAACACGGTTGGAAGTCTTGAGGCGGTGGAAACCAATTGGAATTGATGGTTATGTGTACCAAATTAGCAAAGCAGGTTGATTCTCTACAAAAGACATTGGCTACTTTCAAGAAGCAACATGCCAAGGATGTTCAGCTGTTAAAGGCAGATTCGGACCTTAAAAGAAGAGGTGCGAGAGGTTGAAAAAGCACAAGAAGGCGCAAAGATGGTGATTTCATCTTCATCCTCACCTTCTAATGGTGATTCGGTGATCAAGATTTGGGAAATTCCTCCAAGCAGGGGAGGAAAGCAGGTTCGACGAGGGAGGAAAATTGATTTTGAAGATGAAGGTGATACAAGTGAAGGAGCAAAAAAAGCTGAAACTCATGGAGAGCAACTTGAAGATCAAGACATTTTCAAGCGCAAGCGATTTTACCGATGATATTTCCCTGCGAGCCAATTCTTGCCACTGCAAGTGAAGAATTTGATACTTTGAAGGATAATAAGGGTAAGCGGTTATGGAAGATGTCTGACAACCTAAAGGGAAGGTTTCAAAGAAAAGACAAGTTGATTGATCATGATAGAGAACTTGCTAAGAAGATTCGAGAAGATCAAATTCTTTGAAAGAGTTCTTTGAAAAGAAAAGGTTGAAAGAAATAGAAGTTGCTAGCTTTTGGAAGCTCAAAGATTGGATAGAATGGAAGATCTTGATTCAATTTCCTTTGTTCAACCTCTTGTTATGAAAGAAAGCTCGAGTTTAGTTATGTTCCTCTTGAAGAAGATATTCGGTTTACGGTAGATAATAATCCGAGAGAAATCAAGAAAAAGGCAATTGACCTTGTTCTTGATGCATCTTTAGCGAGGAACAAAGAAGCGCTCGGTTGAAAGATTTCATTATGATGAAGAACAATCAAGCACTTGATAATGTAATCGATTCGGTCAAGAAGAATCGGAAGAAACAAAGACAACCAACCAAGGCACAAATACTTGCATATATGAAGACTTATTGTTGTCATGTTGGTAGCTGGAAAAGGCATCAATTCATAGGAATGTCGATGATCAAGTTGAAAGGGCTTACTACGAGCGTGAAACAAGATAAATCTTTTATTCCAATGGGTTACGAAGAAGAAGAAAGAATATTTCCTAGATTGAAGAAAGGCCAAAGTCGGTGATTCTCAAACTATTAAGAAGACTAAGGTTGATGAAGATCATACAAAGTCTCTTGAGAAGGAGATTCCTCTTGAGAAGTTCACTAAAGATCAAATGGTGAAATGATTGTGATTGAAGGAGAGATTTTTATCGAGAACCACTTGCAAATTCGACATCCTATCATTGATTGGGAAGTTTACTTGCTAGCAATCTTGCTTCAACATGGAAGATTACAAAGGTGGGAGGAGAAACTTCATCTTTCATAACATTTGAAGATCTTATTAAAGCTTTTGTGAGAGATGACCTTAATACATTATGGAAATTAGTTCAAGAGAGGTTTAATGGTCAAGATCTCAAAGATACAAAGGAGATGCGATTATGGGTAAATCTTAGAAGGCTTTTGAACCAAATCTTGATGATGACTCTTGGAAAACCTTATTCACATGTCTTGGTACAAAATGGTTTTATTATGATTCATGTGATGTTCATCATGTCTCTGACTAATGGAAGACTTTTCATGCTTCTTGAGAAAGAATATCCACTTAGATTTGGAGCTCTTCTGATAATGTTAAGCTTACACATACGAGTTAATGAAGGCGGTGAGAAGGTCGAGCATTATTACAAAGGCTTCAAGATCGGTGTTCAAGAGCTATACAAAAGTTAAGAGAAAAGAAGTGAAGTGTTTGATTGAATTCCCAAATCCTTGAAGTTAATACATATTGAAGAAACTTATTGATTTGCGGAGAAATCATAAGTTTAGGGAGGATTGTTGGGAATAATCCGTTACCACGGATAGTAGTGGTTTACTTTGCTTGGTTTAACACTAGCGGTGGAAACATATTCCCCTTGCAAGTTATTTATTACCACTTGCTATTAGTTTATGATATGGTTAAAGCGTATTGATAAGTATAGAATAGATTTTGTGTATATTCTATTATGTTAGCTATATACTTATCTTGTAAAGGACTCCTTGTTGTATAAAAGGAGATCCTAGGTCATTGTCTTAGGTGCGTATTACTTTACAATATTACCTCTGAAAGCTTCAAGGTGTAACCCTAGTGATACCAAGATCACTCGTATTATTTCATTAATAATATTGGAGCTTGAGTTTTGTGTTAACTTGTGTTTACTCTCATACATCATATAATTAGTCTTCTAAGTATTACTTAAGTATTCCAAGGAGAGTGTCTTAGATCCAACAAATTATTGTCAAAAGACATAACAAAACCCCATAAGTATTACTTAAGTAAATTCCGCTTGCTTGATAATATTATACAAAATATCATTGACACAAGGAGAGTGTCTTAGATCCATGTAAAAGTGCATTCTGAATGGTGAACTCAAGGAAGATGTGTATGTTCGACAACCTCCGGCTTTGAGAGTAGTGAATTTCGATTATGTTTACAAGCTTGATAAAGCCCTTTATGGTGAAACAAGCTCCCGAGCATGGTGTGAAACTCTCGACCTTCACGATCCAAAACAAGTTTGTCAAAGGATAGATAGACAACACATTGTTTATCTATAGGACAAAACAAGATATGATACTAGTCCAGTATATGTTGATGACATTATCTTTGGCTCGACAAACTACACTCTTTGCAAGCAGTTTGAAAAAGCGATGACAAAAGTTTGAAATGAGCATGATGGGTGAACTCACATACTTCCTTGGACTACAAATCGAACAAGCGATAAAGGAATCTCCATCGGTCAAGATAAATACACAAGAAATCTCTTGAAGAAATATGATATATCGGCGTGCCTCGGTGAAGACACCAATGGTCCCTCTAACAACCTTGGACTGATCTCACGGCAAGTCGATCAATCAAACCCATTTTAGAGGATTGTTGGCTCACTAATGTATCTAGCGCTTCCGGACCGGACATACAATTCTCGATCTGTCTAATTGCAAGATATCGGTCAATCCTAAAGAATCCCACCTCACTGCACCAAAAGAATACTCATGTACCTAAAGGAACCCCAAGCCTTGGACTCTATTATCCAAAGTGCTCGGGGTTTGATCTCAAAGGTTACTCGATTTCGATTATCTTGGTCGCAACATGGACGAGAAAAAGTATCTCGGGGTCTGTCAATTTCTTGGAGGAAAAGCGGTTTGTTGGAGTGCTAAAAGCAACAATGCGTGGCTATGTCTTGGTGAAGGCGAGTATGTGGTACTGCGAGGATGTTGTGCCAATGTTTTATGGATGAAAAGTCAACTCGATGACTATGACATCCATTATAAAATAGTACCCATCTTACGTGACAACACCGGTACAATTGCAATCTCCAACAACCCGTCCTTCATCAAAGAACCAAACACATTGATATCGATATCACTTCATCGGGGACCGCATAATGAAAGGAGACATAGAACTCCATTTCATCCCACTGAATATCAATGGCGATATCTTCACCAAACCCTTGGATGAACCTACCTTGAGGCGAAAATTTGAATTGGGAATGCTTGACATTGAAAGTCGGGGCATCGAAAACCAATCTCGATAAGTTCTACGAAATGGTTCCTCCTCCTGAGCGAAACCACAATAAAACCTCTCTTTGAATGAGTAAGACTCATTCGAGGACCTGACGATTAATATTGAGCATTGAATGAGTAACGAATGATCCAAGTATCGATTACTTAAATGTCTTAGGTTAGTAACTATGCCAATTTAATATAGGAATATATGTCTCTTTGTCTTCTGTCATCCATATCAAGGGTCCTCATGAACATACCTCATCCCCACGGGATTAAATGCCTTCTCACATGAAATATCTTATTGATATTTTATTCTTGTAAAAGTGTACTTTTACTTGTGCCTTTGCAAGCTATTCCTTGAAAAATGGGATTTTCTGCGGGTAGTGGGTGGTGGCATTAAATGTGGAGATTCAAAACGTTTTCATAAAATGACTTTACAAATTCCCATTTATGCACATTTTACCCCTCTCACCACTCTATAAATACCCTCTTCTAAACTAAACAAACACACACAAATTTTTTTCTACAACAAAACTCACAAAATCCTTTCTCAAACCAGGAAAAAATTTGTGTGTTCCCAAAACTCTTCAAACCTTCTTTTGAAAACCCTTTTGTAAACATTTACAAAGTTTTCATCACAAACTTGAGAGATCTAAAACCATTTGATTGTTCTAGCTAAAATACCTTTTATAAACCCTAAAATCTTTTTAATGGAAATGGCTAGAACACAATCTCTCCAGTTTGCTTCTCAATGGGTAGGGGATCTTACAAATGTTGAATTTAAAACAAACAATGTCATAGGCAATTTTGAATACCCACAAAATGTCCCAGTCTATAAGGACATAATGAAATTTTTGTTCAATTGTCCACTGAAAACGGCCTTTGTTCGATGTCCTCTATAATGTACCAAAACCTCCTCGGGGATTTTTGGGCAGCATTAAGGCCTTTGACCCGACACCCCTCTGATGAGAACAACCTTAGACCACTCGGGAATATCTCATCGATTCGGTCTTAACGGGGTAGCAATTCACCTGGATTATAAAGCGTTTTGCACCTCAGCGGGGTTAGACTACAACAAGGGAGTTTATGTCGCCCATCACGAACCCTCCACGGTGAAGGATGGGTTAAAACAAATCGTTTTAGATCCAACTTTTTGGACAAGACCCCGATCACCAAGAGTTCATTTCCGTGGCTTGGAGGATTCTATTCACTTTTGTGATTCGGGTCCTTGGCGGGAACCACTCATCCATTGAACAAGTTAACTCTATTCGAGTTGATGATGGCATACTTTGATAAATGGGGTCACTTTGTCGACATAGGAGATCATTTACGGTGATCTCGTAACCAAGCTTCTGAGCAAAACTATGACAAAATCGTTTCGTACCCTAGGTTTGTCTCTTGTGCTTTGCAAGTGTTCTTGGGTTCAAATTATCCTCGGAAGAAAAATTTGTGCTTTACACGGCATCTGAGCCAATCAAATTTTCAAAAGGACCTATCTCTTGTCACAAATATTGAATTGCGGCCCATATGGTTGTTGTAAACAACCATAGGAATCGATGTCTCCTAACCTGCTCTAAAAAGAAAGGGAAGTCTCGGTGGGACTAAGACCAAACCCAAGTCTCGGGGCCTTGAGGATTCAAGAACACGGCCAAAGGGCAAAAAAACCCAAGGCGATTTGCCACCCGGAGACCAAGCAACATCCACCCAGGGACAACGAAGGACACGATAAATCACAATCGGTGCCTTGGTCCAAACTACTACTCCCAAGATCAGAGGAAACAAACAACCCGGTGGTAGGGGCGCCTTCCCATCGCCCGGTGATGACATTAGCAAATCAAAGCCTTTGTGCGAGGCACCTGAATGATCCTAAAGACTCGGAGGAACCAAACAACCCGATAGGGATATGACCTTCATCGAATCTTCTAAAGGCTTTGGAAAAACCCATCGAGTGTCTCGGGGTCTCGGGGGACAAAGACTCGGAGGAAAAGAACAACCCGCCGATACGGAACCCAAAACTAATCGACTCCGAGAGGCCTTGGACACTCCACACGGTGTCACGAGGGGTCAACAGGGGATAAAGACTCGAGAGGAAATATACCACCACCGATATGGAACCCATCACCAACCCCTTGTTGTTGTTGATGATATTCTTGGGATACTATTTTACGAAGATGAACTTCTTGGCGGTGATGATGAAATTTTATCGGCGGGGAAGAAGTGGACGTTGAGGTTCAATCGAACAAGGACCTCGACTGATCCACAAGAGCATCTTGAATCACCATTCCACTGAAAATAATGACTCGACTCCTCTTCCTCCAGATGAGTTCAAAAGATTTGATAATATTCTTCCACTCACGAGAGGCGGCTTGTTCGATGGATCACCAAAGCTTCAAGGAAGCTATACTCGAGTCATTTGAAACATTGTGGGAACAACACACCGAGGTGGTGCTAGTTATGCGGTCGAAGGCTGAGGTACATGCTTATGATGAAAATGTTCATGAACACCGAGATCTTATGTACCAACACCTTCATAGACTAGATGAAAACCTGGTTAAATTTCTCAAGCATCTTGGACATGTGGGGTTACAATTGATGAAATCGGGGATCTTTGTCAAAGAAGACCCAACACTCGATGCCAAAATCTTGGAGGCCATTTGAGGTGTATGTGAAAAATTCATCTCGTCTCACTAAACTGATAGATCTGCTCCAATCTGCTAATGTTCAAGGTCTACAGAGTTCAGTACAGTCCCTTCAATCATCACTAGGTTCTCTAAACACTCAGGTGGCTACTTTGGCTCAGGCGTCTTCTTCCTTGGCCTGGAATCTTGGGCCCAGAATGACTGCTTTGGAAGTATCTCAGGTCAATTTGGAAGCTAAGGTCACTGGAATTCAAACAGACACTTCAGATATCAAGGCCATGATCACTGAAATCTATCAGGCGTTCAAGGGTCAAGGTGCTCCGTCCCCCTCAGCACCAACACCAACTCTTGCCTCACCGATGCTCGACAGCGGTTGAGGGGAGAATCTTCTTGAAGAAACTCCTCTTCACACCGAGGGGAGCCAACACCACCGATATCTGTCGTACCAATCTCATCACCACCGGTCTCAGCAGTACCAATCTCATCATTACCACCAACATCTTCAACAACAACAACATTGTGATAATCACACCAATAACAACAACAACACACCACAGTAGCAACATCATCTTCCTCGGGCCGGGACAAAGGAAAAGGCATAATGACGACACCACCGAGCACGAGAAGATACCTTTAAGATCGGCAACATTGAGTACACCTCGCACAATGACTAAGTTCATACCTTGCTAAGGAGGAAAGGAGAAAGAAACTTGATGAAGAGGAAAGAAAAGCGGAGAAGCTTGGTACAAGTAGTTCTTGAGGAAGGCGAAAACATTGGAATAGATGCTAAGAAGCTTGAAAAGGGTCAGCAGGACATAAGTTCAAGGATGCTCGAGCGGTAAAATGGTGAAATGAAAAGCGGTTGAAAGAAAGAACAAAAGAGCTGCGACCATCGGAAAGCAAGAATTGACCATTATAATTGGACAATGTCAAGCGGAAGATTGCTTGAGAAGATCGCGATGTCAAAATCATCCCGGATCCAAACCAGCGGCAATGAACGTCTGAGGGGATGATAAGAGACTTTTCGAGGTTCATGATCCCCTAAAATTCAACGACTTTGGGATCATGAACTCGATGAACTCGGTCCAATAATAGAAAAGAAGCAAAATCACGGTGGTTAAGGAGGCGATGAAGATGCTCAATAAAAGATATGAAAGGCGGGGATGCACCAAGACAACTGGGGATTCAGGCGCTTTAGCTGCACCTCATGGATCTCAACCACAATCATCCACTAGCAAAGGAAAGAGTTGAGTTCGACTGAGATTAAAGTGCTGGACTAGAATGCAACAGGGCTGCTGAAGGTGTGAAATTCGTGAGCTGTGCGGTTATTGAAAAGCACGAAGAGGGCTATTTCACATTGATGTCTATGGAAACCCAACATTTCAAAGATGGAGTGACATTGATCGAGCGGTGTGGCTACAATGCTAAGCTACATACCGGTGACCTCTCAAATTCGGACTCATGACGTCGGGTTACGTGTCGACCTAGCGCCAAGATAAGAGAGCACCATGACGAGAAACACTCATCACCAAGAAAGTAAAGCTTAAAGCACTGGGATCCATCTTGGTGACATCATTTTCATTATCTTTTGTACTAGTGATAGGAACCTTGTAATTTGATCAATAAATGATGTATGTTTTGTTAAAATATTTATATTGTATTCATCGGTACATTCGATGTAAGAAGAAGCCATTTGCTCACTTACATCGATCAAACACTTAGGCTATTTGTATATCCGAATAGGGGAGGCTATTGGGTTCGATAAATACCCAAACCCTTAATCTAGGATTTGAATGAAAATAACCTAAGTGCTTAGACCGTTAAACACTAACGGTCATTTGAGTGCATAGTCGCTCGGTGAGCCATCTTCAGACGCTCGAAGAGACATAGAAGAAGTCTCTCCACTCGATGAGGCGGAACTTAAAGGGTGAAGGCGAGTCAAGAAGAAGATAGTGGATTCGGTAAGTGATGACAATAACACAATCCTCAAACTTCTCTCCAACTACAAACATTGAAGACAAACTCAAGGCGAAGACTATGAAGACTAAAGAATGGGCGGGATAAAATGGTTATGCTTGAAGCGATAAAGGCGGAGTACTTATCTTCAAGAATTCAACCTTCCTAAAGGCTCAACATCGATCGACATGAAGAAAGTGACTTGGTCCCTTTACCTAATATAGTCTTTATAAAGAGACAAAATACATCGATATTTTGTCTTACGCAATATTGTCGGTTTGTCACTTAGGAAAGAGTTAAAACTCACACTTGTATAAATAGCATAAGAGATGGAGTGAAAGGTTAAGCTTGTGAATTGTAAAACACACATACATGCAAGACATCTTTCACTCCTCCAAATACAACAATCACGAGATAGCTCGGTGGGTACTTGTAGTTGTGCTCGGACTTAGCTTTGAGCTTATAGAGGATTTGCAAACACTTTTTCATTTCAATCCCTAGTACTATTCCGCAAGTACTAGGGTAACGTATTCTTCTGATTCATTTCTAATAAGAATATGACGTTGAAAATTACTCTTGTGTTTTATTTATATCTTTTCAGTCATTGATTCACTATTAGTTGTGTTTACTTTACTAAAACTATTTTATATAATAGTGAATAGGGAACAACACAACTAGTGTTTACATTTTATAGAAATATATATGTACTTTTTATATGTTATAATGGGTAAGTAATGGGTAAAAACCAAAGTCCATAACCCATGATCCATTGACTAGGTACAATGAATGTTGTTGGGTAAAAACCAAAGTCCATAACCCATACCCATGGAGCATGATCCATAACCCATGACCCATTGCATGACACTATGCATGAAGTCATGTTGGGTATTATTTACGATCCATGACCCAAAGTCCATGACCCATGACCCAAGATCCATAACCCAATGACTAGGTACATTGCATCTTGTTGGGTATCCATAATCCATTACCCATAACCCATGGTCCATAATCCATAACACGGTTGCAACCCAAAATCCGGACTAAACTGACCCAGTAGCTGGATCCCAGGTTTTGCACTAGCTGGATCCCTCTAGGGAGGGATCCGTGGGACAATAGACATAATTTGTCTATAAATAGTGAGCCATTTCTCTCTTGCTAACTACAACTCTTAGATATACTTTCTCCCAGTATTCTAACATCTCTAACCACTAATCCAAAGGATCATTCTATGTAGTTTTATGTTTGTGTGATTCTCTAGGTTCCTCTTAAAGGCGAGATCACCACCTCTTAAAGACGTGCAAGCTCAAGTCATGAGTTGCTAAGCTTCGTCATCATCAAGACCACTGAAGTGCATCTTGTTGATAGTTCTTTCCTCCCTCTATAGAAGTGTTGTGTTGAAGGCATTAGTGAAAGGTGCTGAAGGGTCGTGTCGAAGGCATTAGTGAATGGTGCCAAAGGTGTACATTCGATATGGTGCATCGATGTACAAGTTAGATAGTTTGGCTTAAAGGATATTGACATCCTTCTAGTGTTGTAACAAGGAGTGTGTCTCCTTTGGGGTAGTTGTGTTGTGGTGTAGTGTTGGGTAGTAGTTTCTCCTTTGTAATGGAACTCGGTATCTAGCCTTGTACTGGATAAAGTGTAGGTGACGTTGTAATAGGTTTGGTTCTACCTCGTGGAAGAACTCAGTGTCTAGCCTTGTACCAGATAAAGAGCAGACGACGTTGTCAAGGCTTTTCCGCCACATTAAAGAGCTTGTGTTGTTTAGTGCTTACGAACTCTCGAGTGGGGTACTCGGGGAGTGGAGTAGGGCAAGGAAGGTGTCCTTGTAGCCGAACCACTATAAATACTTGTGTTGTGGTTTTGTGTTTCTTTACTCTTTAGCTTTTACATTATTTACTTATATGTTCATTTATCAATATCCAACACACATACCAAATAGATTGACATAAGTCGATCTAAATATATTAAAACAAAGTTTTAATCGGTAAAACTATTCAACCCCCCATTCTAGTTTTCCACAATACCTATAAATTGGGACCTTGCCCAATGCTGAGGAGGAACCAATTTTAGCCAGTCATAAACCTCTTTTTTTGCTCCCTTGAGTTTTTCCATGTTTATGTTAAACTGTTGTATGGTAGTAGCAGTGACACACCTCCATAACAGATCCTTAAACTACTTTCCTCCCCATTGTAACTTCATGTTATCATAGATATGCTTCAAGCAATACCTATGTTCTACTGCTGGGAACAAATCTGCCAATGCTGGTACAATCCCCTAAAATGAATAAAATGAGTTAAATACTTGTATACAACACAAACATCTTACTATGTTTTGTATTACAAAAAGAAATAACAAAGTTTACAAGTTTTAATTCCTGAACAACTCCAAGTCATCTCCAAGGAAGTCAAGAAACCATAGCCAAGATTATTTATTTTCTGACTCAACCACTGTATAAGCCAAAGGATAAGTTCCATTATTTGGATCCACACCTACTGTTGTTAAGATCTGACCAGGAAATGACCCAGACATAAAGCAAGGATCAAGTACCAATAGATCTATTTGCCCAAATTTGAATCTACTTTTTAAAGCGCCTAAACAAACATAGATTCTTCTAGACTTTCTTGTCTGTCTACCAACTTCAAAGTTTCTTTCAACATCAATTTTCACTATTGTATATAGGTTCTTTTATTTCAACTCTAAACAATATTGACTCAGCTGAGCATATTGTTTTGTGTGATCACCAATCACCTTCTCTTCTACCATTTGATTTGACCTAAAGACTTTCTGTTTTGACATTCTCAGTTCATACTATTTTTGTAATTGATCTTTCAGAGCATTAAGGGGTATCTTAGGATTTGGTTTGATGGTTTGCTCAATCTCTCTAGATAGAAATGAAGTTGTACACTTGCTGTAACATCCCAACCCGACAAGGGTCCGAATGCCACATTATGGAGTCATATCAGAACATACTAATAAAAATAATGCAAGCGGAAGTCTTATAAAATAAAATACCAAGTCATATAAATGAATGACTTCGAAATAAATACAAAATCCAACATGTCAAAAGAACGAAATATCAAAACGAATGTTCTTCCAAATGAATCCAAAATGGTAAGGGAAACTAGTGTTGGTTCACTCAAAAGCTCCTACTCTCAGCCCATCAAAGCCCAGCATCCCACTTGGTACCTGCCGCATGGAAAAGAAATGCGGTTGAGCTTAAAAAGCCAATGAACAAATATAACAAAACAAATGCTAAACATAATCAAAATACAAAACGAATCAGAGGAGACTAATAAAAAAATCGTAACGAATGAGCACAATGAGTCTATGAGTCAATGAGGAACCTGCAGAACACAATATTAACAAATATCAAGAAGGAACAGAAATCAAAGGAAACCAAAGCAAAGCAAAGCATCGAATCATTGAACAATAAAAGCACACATAAAATAACCAAACATATAAATATCGGACATAAACGAATAAGAATTGATAAACAACATCATAAGCAAAACAAGTAACCAAATAGTGTACAAGCATAGCAACATCGGTATCAACTAAACATAAATATGGCACACAAATAAATCGATAATCGAATACATATAAGCCAAGTGAATTCTATAAGCGACGGAAGCAACTAAATTGAATGTAAGCATGGCAATCACACAAGTCAGATAACCCACAGTTAATAAACATAACAAGTATCATAACCAGCGGAAATACTAGCAACAATATAAGCATGATAGCCACATGTATCAGGTAGGAATACTAAACTAGCATCATAATTGAATGAATTAACTAAACAAGGACATAGCATGGCAAGCTAAAAAAATCAACTAGACATGTAACATAAGTTGAACCATTTCCATTATCAAACAGTAGCATAAACAGAAGTGTAATCATGGCAGATCAACAAGTCAGGTAAACATCAATTACTATGTCGAACTAACAACATAAGCATCAGAAAATACCAAACAGAAGTACAAGCATGGTAGTCACAAATAGCAAATAGGAATACTGAATGATAATCATAGCCCACGAAAATAACTGAACGAAGGTATACATGATAAACGGATAAATTAAATGATTACACACTAGCATGGTAACCAGACGAATCAAATGGTCACATAATAGCATGGTAAGCGGATAATCAGATATTAGCATGATAACAGGTGAATCAGATAATCACATATTAACATAGTAAACAGGGGAATTATGAAATCATATACCAGCATGGTAAACAAATGGATCAAATAATCATATAATAGCATAGTAAACGGATGAAGTGGTAATCCGAAGTATAAGCTTGGTAGTCAACCAAAATGGAATGAGAGTATGACAAATCAAATGAACTGGAGTATAGTATGGTAGTCGGATGAATCACATAAGGATAATGAATGAATGAGTAATCAACGGAAAACTAAAAACGAGAAATATAGAATATGGTGCATTGTGGAATAACATGAGGCATAACAAATATGAAAGGTCATGAAAGGAAAATATCAGTAATCTACCGCGAGCCCAAACAAATCAAATCATATCATATCATAAGTAACCATGGAGTAGCTAGCTCCCAAAATGTGAAAGACGTGTATTGCACACAAACGTCAGTCACCAAATAAATCATATCATATCCAAATCAAATACAAATCAAATCTAGGATGCATCCATACGCCCATGCAAAGTCATAATCATAATGCGCATATATTTCATATATATAAAAAAGGGACGGGATGGTTCATCACTCGACCACCCTGGAGTCATGCCATTGGTGCATCAATGACATGGCCATGTTACCTTCATGGCTAGGAAATGGCTCGGGTATCAAACTGAAGGGTCAAAGGCAAAGTCAAAAGGTTGAAAAATGTCTAAGTAATCAGAATAGCAAAATCAAAGGTTCATAATCAAAGGTTCATAGCAAAGGTTCATAACAAAGGTTCATAGCAAAGGTTCATAGCAAAGATTCATAACCAAAAATAGCTAACAATCAAAAGATGTGTAAGAGATCATATCAACTCAAAGCAAGGAGAATACGAATCGAATATCAAAATGGACAAGAGTCACGAGAGAAAAGAAGTGTCATTACTGAAATGACGGAATATATGTACCTCAAATGTGTGTGCGTAAGAGTAAGGCACACAAGCAAGCTCAACGTTCCCGCTTCACTAAATCTACATTAGGACATATCATAAAGCACATATGTGTTCCATTTATAAATCATGTTTAACTTATCTCCCATTTATACTTAGTTTCAAGTTCATAAATTTTTGTCTTTTAGTATTTCAAATCTGGACCAGACTTTAGCAATTTTTATAGAATAATTACTTAGCTCAAATAAAATTAAGAAAATTCCCAGGGGTTCCCATATGAGTTAAGAGATTCTCTAAATTTTGGCGGATTTTATTTCCAAGTCAAATGGCCTATGGAAAATCATAAGTCCAGACCTCTCCAGAACTTACCCAGAATTACACTCACCAAAAGTATAGCCCAGAAAATCACACTCACACTACTCCATAAATCAAACCAAAAATTACAGGTGTCACACAATATAAATAAATCATAACCACCAAAGGAAAAGTTCCAGAACCTCATGGTTTTAATACCAAAAATCAAATACTAAATCACAAATTTAAACTCAGAAACTCAGATTCAAACACTTTAACTCCAAAAATATAAAAATCATACTTCCAGGTATGCAAATGCTACAAGGCTTATATTTCTGAAAGGAACATAGGAAGTACTACATTTTAGACTCAAGAATCATTCAAAAGACCTTGTTTTCATTTATTTATGATCCAAAAGATATGACCAAAATTTCCTGACAGATTCTGCTTTAAAAATAGCTTTCATTTCCAATCCATAAACTCATTTATATAAGTTATAATTGCACCATTTTCATTATAAAACATTAATATAAGTTATTTACTATCAAAATCATAGGTTTACTGATTTTATATATGTTCATAACCCTTTATCATAATATAACAAAAACTAGTGTTTATAAGGTTTATAAAACTCTATATATATAACACCAACCAAACACTCGTTAAAATTCACAAAATTAAATGTACCCTTAACCATTATTTACCCATTTCAAACACACCTTTATAAGGTTTCTAAAACATATTTTAGTTTCCGAAAATCATAACCCACAACCTCAGTATAAGCCGAATCCAAACAACCCTATAACTATATTTGTTTTTCAAAGCACCTATTTATATAACTCATCCAAACACCCCTCAAAGCACAACAAAACCATCCAAACACTCCCATACTCACACTAGCCGAATCAAACACACCATAGCAGCCCCGAATTCACTCAGCCCCGACCCAAAACATATCCCGAAATCCCAACAATCCAGAAGCCAAAACAGTCCGAATCCAACCACCCAAAACCCTAACAAAATCCGAAATTCCTTTCCCGAATTTACCAAATTCAAACCTTTAAATCTTTATTTCTTTATTTCATCTTCTCGATCTTTGTTTTAAATGTATATGTGCATATGCTATTCGGTAATGTAAATCACATGTATATATATATATATATATATATATATATATATATATATATATATATATATATATATATATATAGGCTCGGTTCTATTGAGAAGGTTTTATTTTGAGAAGATTGAGAAATCTTCGTTTGAACAAATTGATTCATGTTTTTATTTGATTCACAAATAAACATCATTTTATGGTGAATCGAATCTATAAATCACAAATTTGATTCACAAATCATTGTTAAAATCGAGTTATAATGATGATTCATTAAATTTATCTGAGATGATTCAAGATTCTACATATATCGCAAAATCGAGAGATTTTTAACATTGATTCAAAAAAAATTTACACATTTTGAATTTTAATCACATTAAAATGAGTTTTACGCTTGAAAACATGAATCAAAGTTACAAATCTATCGCTTTTGAAAACCTTCTCAATCTTCTCAAAATAAAACCTTCTTAATCGATCCGATTTTATATATATATATATATATATATATATATATATATATATATATATATATATATATATATATATATATATACGAAATAACAAGAACAAAAGAGATGAGGTACCACAAATCGAACCGCAAGGACGAACACAAGAAATCCGAATACCCCCTTGCTGCTGCAACACCTAAACGTGCCCTAGGGTTTTGGACAACAAGATTTTTTGCCGTTTTTCTTTTTTTTTCTTGTAGAAGTCGATTAGGGTTTTGGGGAATATGGGAATCGGTTAAAAAAAAGATGGGGGAGACAAGGATAAATAAATGGCCGAATATTTTCATTAAATGGGGAACTCTTTCCCTTTTTTTTTTTATGTATTTAGACATCTTTATGACTAAATAAGTAGTGTACAAAAATTAAAATAAAAAGGGGCTAGGGAGATGTAGCATTTATTTTTATGTAGCATTTATTTTTTTAACTTAGGTTAAAATAAAATAAAATAAATTATGAATAGTGTAGTCTTTATAATTCACGTTCACTTTCTATACTTTCGAATTTGAATTGATGTGACGATCTTAAAGTTCAAATTATGACGAGAATTAGGAGACGAAAATTCAGGTTATTACACTTGCTCACAATCCTGGATTTAAGACAAGTATGAGTATCTTTAAATATTTTGACACACCATGTACCTTCCCCTTAGGCTTAGAACAATGCAATAACCATATACCTTCCACCTGATGCTTTGCTCAATCTCTCTAGATAGAAATGAAGTTGTACACTTACTCACAATCTTGGATTTAAGACAAGTATGAGTATCTTTAAATATTTTGACATACCATGTACCTTCCCCTTAGGCTTAGAACAATGAAATAACAATGGGCATTTTAATTCCTCACATACTGCCTTTTTTGGCCTTCTTTGTCTTTTTCAGTCTGGAATCTACCCCACTTGGGTTATCCAAATGAGTCTGAGATCCACTTGGGCCTTCACTCAACCCAACATTATTTGATCCACTTGGTCCACTATTAGAAAATAATGGAACAATACTTTTGCATTCTGGTCTTACCATTTTCTTGCCATTTTTAGTCAAATATAGTTGCCTCATCTGCTCAACTGAGATTTTAGTCACCATGTCTTTTATCAACTCTTTGTTAGCAAATGTTTGACTGATATAAAAGTTTTCAATATATAACTTACCATCTACATACTTGGGACTTTTTTCTAACTTCCTCAAAGCTTTCCTCCTCTCAGCCTCATCATCATCAAAATCAATTTCACTATCAAAATCCTCAAGGTCACATTCCTTATATTTCATTTCTTCATTGTTTTCTACTTCAGCCTCTACCTCATCAGAACCAACCCATTCTACACTGGGATCAGTGTTTTTTCCAAGGTTGTAAAAATCGCTAGGCGCTAGTGATGCGGTCGGGTAGGGCCTAGCGATTAATCGGTTAGGCAGGGATTAATCGGATTAGAATTTTATGCACAAAATTGTAATTTTAGATATTGTATTATATTATATGTATGAGATAAGGATAGTGCATCAAAGTTTAAATATTTCAAGTGTTCAAATATAAACATAATTATTCAAAGTTCAAAGTCAATCATAGATATTACTCGGTTTGTTGACCATTTTTAAGGGAGCTTCGACCGATTTTGTTTGATTAATCGGTTTGTTGACCTATTTTTAAGCAATTTTGTCTAATTTTTAAGCAATTTTGTTGATCGATTTTTAAGCGATTTTATCCGATTAGACCGATTTTGTTTGATTTTGTCCGATTAATTGGTTTGTTGACTGATTTTTAAGCGATTTTTGACCAAACCGATTAAGTAGGCCGATTATGATAAATCAAGGCGCTTACTGAGTAATCAGCGATTATCCGGGAATTAATCGGCCGCTTGGGCCGATTTTTACAACAGAGGTTTTTTCTAAACATTTCCATGTCAACATCAACATCATTAATCATATCCTCTAAATCACAATCAAAGTCACTGTCATCACTTTCCTCACTATTATCACTACCTACAATGGGTTCAACATCAACAGTCTCATTAGGACTAGTTCTAGGCTCACTTGACTGTCCCCAGTGACGGAGCCACATTAATACATGGATGGGCCAAGGCCAACCTCACTTTTCTTAAGAATACTATTAGTATAAATATGTTGCTATGTATTTTCCACACAAAATTTCAACTGCCCCACCCAAAATAAAAAATACAGCCCACTGAAATACATTAGGAAATTGTTACTCACATAATCACATTCACACATTGAATTATTGAAAAGGGGAAAAACCAATCGAAGAACATGTTATAGGGGAAGTTCGATGGACAAAACCACTTCATAATTCTTATTCAATAATTATTATTAAACCATAATTCTACATCTATCATTCAAGAATCAAGACTTTTATTACATATCCGCTATATGTTTTTGACTGATCAGGTATGTAACTCACTAATTCTTTGACCTTTCTTCAATTCTTCATAAATTATAATGTATTAGTATTTTACTTTTCCTAAATATGTTATATGTATAACTCGTTGGTATTTAGCATTCCATTTTAGTGGGTAAATATTTAGAACTTGAGTAGGATACAGGAGTACTATATATTTCTTATTGCTACAATAATTTTCAACAAAACTATGATTGACAATTGACAATTTCTCAATTTGTTATTCAAAAACATTATGTTAATAGTTGTGATTTGTTGTGTGAATTTACTAGATATACATCAATGACAAAAAAAATAGAAAAGGGTCGATTCATTTTTTTCACGAACTGTTTCGCCAAGAATTGAAGAGGATACGACCTTAGAAGAAGAGAATAAAGAACCACCAAGGGACGAGAATCCTCTACCAATTTCAGTAGTCGAGAATGCTACATTTTCGTCTATTCAACGTGACCCTGGACTACGTCAACCAATATGGAATTATCCGGTTAATAAGAGAGACGAGATTCGACGAGCCTACTTGAAATCTGGACCTCATCGACTAGTGCTACCCAAATACCCTTTAACAGGATCAAAAACTCATCCACGTCGTTTTCAAGCAAAATGGTATTTATAATATCCTTGGTTAGAGTACTCTCGAACTACTATTAGAGCATATTGTTTTTATTGTTATCTCTTTTTGGAAGAACCAAGCACTAATAAAGGTCAAGACGCGTTTGCAATTAATGGTTTCAAAAACTGGAATAGGGTGAAAGGAAAGCATTGTTCATTTATGAAACATGTAGGAGATGGACCGAACTCTCAACATAATAATGCTATAAGGTTTTGTGATGCTTTGCTAAATCAGGAAGGGCATATTGATCAGGTTATGGAACGTCTATCGGCTGAAGAAATTAGATTGAATAGGCTAAGGGTGAAAGCGAGGATTGATTTGGTTCGTTTGTGTTCATTTCAAGGAATTAGCTTTAGAGGTCGTGATGAAAGAGTTGGCTCTAAAAACCGGGGTAACGTTCCTGAGATTCTTAATTTCATAGGCTCATATAATGAAGAAATTTCAAGTATTGTCTTAGAAAACGCTCCTGGTAATGCAAAATACACTTCACCTGATGTTCAAAAAGAAGTTTTAAATTTGTTTGCTGAGAAAGTTCGAAAGAAGATTGTTGAAGATATTGGAAATTCTAAATTTTGTATAATGGTAGACGAGGCAAGTGATGAAAGTAAGAAAGAACAAATGGCAATTATTCTTCGTTTTGTTGACAATAAGGGATTCATACAAGAGCGCTTTTTTGGTGTTATCCATCTTGAAGATACATCATCCGCCACTTTATACAAAACAATTTGTGCAACACTTTCTTCTTATTTGCTTCCCATTGAAAATATTTGGGGATAAGGATATGATGGAGCTAGCAATATGAGAGGTGAATGGAATGGATTACAAGCGTTGTTTCTCAAGGTTAATCCATGTGCTTATTATATACATTGTATGGCTCATCGGTTGCAACTTGCGTTGGTTACAGCAGCTAAAGAGGTAAATTATGTACATGAATTTTTTGAAGATTTATCTTACATTGTAACAGCTGTTGGTGCCTCTTGTAAACGAAAAGGTGAGTTACAAGCTGCACAAGCGGCTCAAATTGAAGAAATGTTACAGACAGGTGAAATCGAGTCCGGTAAAGGAGCTAACCAAATTGGTATTGTGAAACGTACTGGCGATACACGTTGGAGCTTACATTTTACTTCAATTACTAGCCTTATTCGGATGTACAATCCAACATGTACAGTTTTGGAGATGATAAAAAAAGACGGGTGTAACTTTAAAACAAAGGGTGGTGCTAGTTCAACGTTAAAGAAGTTGACTTCTTTTGATTTTGTTTTCATCTTACATATGATGAAACAATCTTGGGCCATGCCGACGTTCTTTTTAAGGCTTTGCAACAAAAAGATCAAGAGGTCACAAGTGCGATTAAAATGGTTTCACAAACAAGAAAGCTGATTCAGACACTAAAAGATGACAAATGGGGTTCTTTTCTTGACGGTGTCATTTGTTTTTGCAAAAAACATGGTATTCGTATTCCTGATTTCAGTGCTCCTTATTTCGAAGGGAGAAGCGTACGGAATCAAGATAACGCTACTAATGAGCATCACTATCATTATGATATATATAATGAAACAATAGATTTTCAGTTGCGAGAACTTGATTCAAAGTTTAGTGAGAAAATTGTGGAACTTTTAGAACTTAGCTATGCTTTGGATCCTAGAGACGGATATATATCTTTCAATTCAGATTCGATTCTAAAGCTTGCAAAGAAATACTATTATCATGATTTCACAGACCAAGAACTCGATACCTTGGAATTCCAGTTGAAACACTTTGAACTTGATGTGAAAGATCATCTAACGTTGGGAAAGTCATCTTCTATAGCTGATTTATGTCAAGGCTTAGCATACACAGGAAAGGCAAGTCACTATTATCTAGTTGACAGGTTGATACGACTGGCGTTGACTTTTCCGGTGTCTACTGCAAGTGTTGAACGTGCGTTTTCAGCCATGAAAATTGTGAAGAACAAATTACGTAATAAAATGGGTGATTAGTTTCTTTCAGATAATTTAGTACTTTATATTGAAAAGGATATTGCAGATACCTTTAGTTTAGATAGTGTTCTAGATGATTTTAATGATGTTAAAAAGCGTCGTGCGCGCTTTAAATGAAAAACTCTTATTGTAAGACTCTTTAAATTTGTATTGTTTTTTTGTCGGTATATTTTCCCAATTTTTGTTTTGGCTACCCCGTTTGAACAATCACAGCTTAAATCCTTGTTGTCCCATTTCATTGTTTGTAACAGGGTAAGAAAACAGAGGATCAAACTCATCTACATTATGATTCCCTAAACCAACATTAACATCATCAACATTATCAATCCCCATACCAACAATAACCTTATTAGCATTTTCATGACTTAAACCTTCTCTTTCATGTGTTCCTAAACCAACATTAGCACTCCCTAAATCATCATTTTCCTGTGTGTCTAAACCAACATCAGTTTCTTGTTCAACATCTATTGGTATAGCAATAGTATCAACATGATGCCCTACAAATACCTCCATTAGTTTGAACTTATTCACATAGTTGATCATATCCAAAACATCAACATCTTTGAATCATGGTTCAACACCTTTATCTAAATCAGAAGTAGGTCTTTCGAAATAAACTTTCATTTTAGGATTCTCATAACCTAACTCTTTTTGCATACCTGATACTTCTATCACTAAAAATCCATCTGCATCAACATCATCAAACCAATTCACTTCACCACCTGTGTATACACGTCTGGGATCCCTAATTCTTTTTGGACCAGGAAAATAAGTGTAATGACCTCCATGGTTGACTTTTAGTGAAAAGTGATTAGGATCATTCTCTGTATCAAAAAATTACAACAAATCAATTATTAAATACACATTCCTTTAAGCAAATAAACAACAAGTCAAATAAGCAACACAAAAAAATGACTTACTATATTTCATGTATGGATTGAATGTGCCACCTTTTTCTCTCAACTTCCAATTTGAAATCACCATTTTTTGGGGAATATCTAAAGCAATTAGGGTTTTGATTGTAGCAGATGAAAATTATAGATGGGAGTGAAAGTTGGGTGACTCAAGGTTTATGGCGGGTGATGAGTGTGTAAATACTCATCATTTTTGTACAAAATAAACTGCAAATTCATCTGAAAACACTCATAAACACATCAAAATGATCAAAATATCACAAATCAGTGTTTTATGTGTTTTAAATACAAAATATCAAAATCGGATGAAAAACATATCACATTTGCAAAATTGCGGTTTAGTCCCCAAGTGTCAAAATTGTCAAAAATAGTCCACGAGCCAAATTTCAAAAGAAAAAATCATCAAAGGTCCTTTTTAAATCATAACTTGTCAATTTGGTCCTTTGGTGAAAAATATTAAAAGTTTGAGAAAATTACAATTTAGTCCCTGAAAATCCAAAATGGTCAAATCTAGTCCTTGGAAATTTTCAAAAATGTCAAAACCAACCCTTGGACTATTAAAGCTTGGCAAGACCAGCCCCTTGACTACTTTTCATAATTCTGAGTTTAGTCCCTTGGTTTGTTGGAATTGCAATATTAGTCCTTGTGTTTTAAGCTTACAAATGGACCCTTTTATCACCCTTGGCCCAATCCATTTACCTTGGCCCAAATACTTTACCCGGTTTTAACCCAAAACAAACCCACCCTTTGTTTAATATACCCGGTCAAATGGTTTGACCCACTTTCCCTCTCTCCCTCACGGGGTACCCAAACCACCATCATCACCATTTCTGCAACTTCCCTGATCACACTCAATCTCAACCATTATCATCCCTATCCCCCCCCTCCAAACACTAAGAGCCAAGGATGCATTTAATGCTCCCATACCTACCGCTCAAGCTACTGACTATTAAACCGGATTTGGCGCCAAAATGTTTTAAATGGCGGGATCAATTTCAATGATCCAAGGGTCATTTTAGTCTTTGGATATGTCCAAGAAAGTGAGAGAAGCGAGGCCTGGGTGTATAAAAAGCCAAGATAAAGCATCAAGGAAGAGTTAGCTTTTAATTTTTCACCATTTATGTCGTTTTTAGCTTAACTTGTCTTAAACTAGTTTTCATTTGTATTTGCAAGCCTGTTTGTATTAAATAAAGATATTTAAGTGTTTTCCAACCTTGTTCAAGTAATAATTCAAGTTTTAGTTCATCTGTTACAATTTCTCTTCACTGTTATAAAACTTAGTTTCAATTTCTTATGTTAACTTCTCTAGCGACTTATTTATAAGCTTATATAAGCTTATTTTAGCTTATAATATCTTTTGTAAGCATAGAATTAAGTTTCATTCACTTTTGACATTTGGTCAACAAAAGTCAACACGGTACAAAATTAAGCAGAATGGATATGGGTTGTGCGAGGCATGGAAATGGGTTGAATAGGATTGATTTGGGTTGGTTTAGTAGGTTAGAGGCTCTTGGTTCTCATTGTGCTAGCTATTGTAGCTTGGACCATTTGTAAGTCACAATTAAGGTTTCTTGTATAATCTGTATTTGTAGTATAAATCTGTTAAAACACGGTCAAATAGTAATATTTAGGTTGATATAAGTCGGTTTGATCATTAAATAAGCGGTGTACAGTCTAATTGCATTTTGAGCATTAAAGCAAGTAACTAAAGGAGTGTTTGGTAGAGCTTAATAATCGAGGTTAGAGGATAGCGATCTTGATAAGAGTAGTCTATACTTATTAAGGTAGTTGTTTGTAAGTCATTTGAGGTATTGGTTTGATCAGTTTTAACTCACAAAGTCAAATCACTTTGTAATCTGCTCTATATCTGAATCTGTCAAAAATCAGTAGGTGTCATAGCTTGGTAATTGGTTCAAAAGTGTGAAATCTAGCTTGTGGTTATCATTTCTAGTGTTATAACATCATATTTTATGCACTAGATTGGATCAAAACTGAATTTGGTCAAAGCTTGTGAGTAATTTTCAAAAGTCAAAATCATCAGATGCGGTTTTCATCAAAACTTTGAGAGAAGATTTCTGGTTAATTACTGAGTTTGAGAGTTTGAAATTTTGGAATTAACAATTTCAACTGGTCTAATTCTGATAATCACTTTTTGCTTCATCTGGTTTGGTCAAATTAAGCTCCAAATAAGCTCATTTTTCAGGCCAAATCTGCCCTGCACCAAAAGTCAGTGAATACTGACTTTTCCTCAGTTTTGTGCAGGTGTGTACAGAGCTCATAAGAGCTCACCATGGTCTGGTTTTTGGCACAATCATAGCTGGCCAGGTGGTGTTTAGGACTGCTTATCTGTTTTTCACTCTAAGCTTATAAATAAGCTGGTGCATAAGCCCCAACAGTAGGGGTGTTTCATTGAATTGGTGGAATAAGCAGTTGGCTTATTTCACTGATTTGAGCTTTAGGCTTGTTTAGAATAGGTGTTATTAGTTGCTATTAGCTTATTTTAGTAGACTTAATCCTTGTTCACTGTTTGGTAGCTTATCTCATTAGTTAGCTTATTCTAGTAGCTTATTTGATAGCAGTTTACACAGCAGCTCATTAACCTTACACATAAGCTGTTGATTTTCCATTTTTCATAGATTCTATATATCATTTTAGAATTTTCCTGAAAGTTTCATAAATTTTGGTCTTAATTTGCTATTTTTCTCATTTTAAGTAGATTTTAATCAATTTTTAATTAACTTTTAATACAAAAAATTCAGAAAAGGTTCCAAAAAAATAATTTTTCAATTTTGTTAAGTTTAGATAAATATAAGAAGTGAAAAAAGTAATTTTCCAGATTTTTCATAGTTTATTTGGTAATTTTTAGTAATTTAATTAGTTTTAAATAGTTTAAAATTGGTAGAAAATAGAAAAATAATCAGAAAAATACAAAAATAGTTTTAAAAATTCT
Source organism: Chrysanthemum lavandulifolium (assembly GCA_022545495.1). Taxonomy (NCBI): domain Eukaryota; kingdom Viridiplantae; phylum Streptophyta; class Magnoliopsida; order Asterales; family Asteraceae; genus Chrysanthemum; species Chrysanthemum lavandulifolium. Next base: position 196,395,585 of record CM040244.1, read on the forward strand.
AGTTTGATATTTTAGACTTTTCCATTTCATAATTTTATTTTTCTAGCTTTGTTTCCTAATTTCTTGTATTTTAGTTAATTATTAAATAGTTAAAATTAGTTTTAATTAATAATAATTAGATAATTAGTGATAAAATAGTTTTCTTTTTTAAAAAGTTTCTTTTATCATTAGGATTGTAAAAATATAATTTTCGTATTTTTAGGGTTAATATTGATTTAGTTTCGCTTTTTATTTTAGACGTCGCGTAGATTTTAATTCCGGTTTATAAAACATAAAACAAAAACATCATTGTAAAAATAGTGATAGCGTTTATTTAATAGATTTTATCTTTTAATTTCCTCTCATTTGCATTTAAGCCATTGTAATTTGTTGGCTTTTCCGTAGTTATAATATCATAATCGATCCTTTTTCGTTCAAACTCCTCGATCACTAAACGGTTGATAATCCATTCCTGACAACTCATTGGGACATAACGACGGGAAACATTGTACTCCTCGGATCTTCATTGATTTCGTCTTTGAAGTCGCTTTAGGTTTTCTTACGCTTGCGTGAGAGCTTGACGGTTTCTTGTCATGTGAAAGCGTAAAAGACATATTTGTCCCTCTAGATGTTAGTGAATCACAAGTTTACCGTCACATGTTTGTCACGTGAGGGAATAACTTAACGGGAGCGTTAAATTTGGACAAAAAGTGTTACGGGTCGTCGGATTATGAACAAGATCCGTTACTTTTCAAACTATCGGACCAAAACCGTTATACCCGGTAAACCACAAAGACCAAAAATGTAATTAACTCTAAGGTTGTGTTTGGGGAAGGGCTTATGGGGCTTGGGTTTTTAAAATAAGCCGGCTTATAAAATAAGTCTCGTTTGTCATGCATGCTTATGAAATCATAAGCCCAAAAAGCTTAAAATTTTAGCCCACAAAATTTAAAACTTTAGCACAGCTTTTGAACAATAAATTACTTATTTACCCACAAAATATTTAATATATACAAAATTCATTTAATTGTGTCCTTTTAGTAATTTTGCAATAATTAGCATAAGTTTAAGCCTCTTTGCAAACAAGTTTACAAATCTAATTTCAACTTTGAACTTATAATAAAAGCCCGCCCAGCCAATTTCTAGCGCCATTTCAGCTTTAGCCCCATTTATTTATCATACTAAACATACCCTAAATATTAATACCTACTAAAACCTACCAATTTACATATCATTCAATCTATCATTAATAATTTAATTCTTCTTTTTAAAATATACAATTAAACAAATGTTTAATGTCAAATCAATTTAGGGTATGTTTGTTATGAGGTATTGAGATTTGGGATAGGATTTAAAGATAAAAAACTTTGTTTGGTGTGATATTTGGGTTTTGCTTTTAGTAGTTATAACCAAATATAAGGGGATAGACAAACCCCATATACAAGTCTAGGATTTGATTTTCTCTGCAAAATGTGGGCTCTCTTTATTTTCTAACCAATCATTCTTTAAAATGTTTGACATAAATAATTTTTAATTTATAATTTAATATATAATATATTTTTTAATATTATTTTTTCTCTCCTACCTCAAATCTAAATCTAAATCCTAAACCAAATTTAAATCCAAATCCAAATCCTAATCATAAACCCATCTACAAGCCAAATGGGCCCTTAAAAGCCATTCTAAATGTGGATACCAAACGGGCTCTAACCAAATCCAAACAAACCGAAAGTAAGCCAAACTTTGTTCAAATAAAAAAGAAAATAACCCATCCAAACAAAAAATGAATCCTTGGTATGTGTGCGAGTGGAGAATATAAGAAAAGATTCCTTTTCGTCATTTTCAAAATTCAAATTTATATCCGTTAGAAACGCTCTCATCTCATATCCTCTCTATACCATTCTTCTTTCTCTTCTCACTATTCAATCACACACAACACAACAACAATGGGAAGATTTCCAGCCAAAATCGACTACGAAAACATCCGAAACGCTCGCATCTCCGAAAACCAGGTCCTTTTTCTTCTCCCAACACTATCTTTATTTTATTATTTTTTTCAAATGATACTGAAGTTATTAGAAATTGCAGGCTCGGTTGGCTTCGTTAGGGTTACACAAGACGATATCTGAGCTTCGGTCGATTACAACTCCTGTGAAAACACCACCAAAGAGGAAACTGGTTAAAGTTGATTGGAGTAGTGTGCCTTTGCGTCGCTCTAATAGGTTGAAACAGATTGATGCTAAGCCGATGGGTGAATTGGTTATGACGCGTAGATCTCTTCGCTATTTTGGTGATTCGCCTGCTAAGTCCCGAAATGGTAAATTAATAGATCCCTAAATTTACTTTTATATTGTACAATAAAGAAGCCCAAAAAGCTTAGAGGTTGTTTGGGATTGCTTATTTAGGTGCTTATTTGCTTAAGTTCAAAGAATAAAAGTAGTTTTTGAATGTTTGGATGAAACTTATTTGCTTGTAGAGTGATTAAACATTTAGATATAACGAAAACAAATATAACTTTTGTATGAAATAAGACGGTTCTATCATGCTGGTTGAGTTTGCTTATCTCAAAGTGATTATTGATTAGAAATAAAAGTTTATCTCTTATAGTGAAATAAGTCGTTTTCATATTTTAATAAGCTGGTTATTACTTCTGCTGATAAGCATAACGATAAGTTCCCAAACACACCCTTAGTCGGCCAATGGTGAATACTATTGTTACCAAGTGAAACATTGTTAAGAATTTGGTTGTGGGCTTATCACCATTTTTCTTTTAAAGTTATGGTGTCGTGTTTGTTAGGAAGTTCAGTTGTGTTATTAAACATGCTTTATATGAATTTGAAATATAGGTGATGATTCTGAAGAGAAAGAGATGAGGCCAGCCAATGCTCCTTTTGTAGATGAGAGACTGTGCCGTTCTCCAGGCGTCCCAACAGAAAGACGATGCATGAGTAAGGGAAGGGGAAGCGTTTATGATCCTGTTTATGGGATTTGTTGCCATTTCTGCAGGTTCTTCTCACTTTAGTTTTTTATTTTTTTTGCATTTCTTTACTTTTTATTGTTCTGTTATCATATTAGCTTTACGTGATTATAACGAAATTCGTTCATGTGTATTTACATCTGTTAATTGCATGACTTTCACCATCTGTTTAGCATAACTTCTGACACACAAATTAACTGGCTTGTTGCCGTTTAAAAATCTTATGTACTTGCTTCGTTTTGTTTTTTTATTGTTTAAATTACTAGCTAAAACTATCAAACCAGCGTGTCTATACTGATTTCTTGGTTGATTGGGTAAAATCTCTAATAATTAATCCTAAAATATCAAATTAAACGTTACTTTTGAATTGGCACATAGTTAAGCGGGAATGTTTGACTATTGGTCAAATATCTAAAATAACGGATACAAAAGTGAAATATGATTAATACCTATCTATAAGGGAATGTTGCATTTGGTTAACAAAAACTGAAGAAAATTCTACATTTACTTTTGGTCAAAGTCAGTTAAAGTTGCCGAACCTTCTACTGTGATACCTTAGTGTCTTGTACAATATGAAACATCTAATCTGTGTAGGCAAAAGAAACTGTGTGGTGAAGAAGATTGTAAAAGGTGCAATGACCTTGATGCTGATCAACCATGCCTAGGTTTGTGTAACTTCTACTGTTACTCTTCCAGTATGATTTTAGCTATTTCTTTTCTCACACTGTTAGCTCACAGGTAAGACGGATTGCTCGGTGTGTCACTCATCCTACGGTGTTCTTTGTCGAGCTTGCCTCAAGGTCAGATATGGTGAAGGTGAGTCTAAAGATGAAACATCTCGTTACAAACTGAACCATAAAATATAGAATCTAATTTAATTCATTCATCAGCTTTTATCACTGATGGCCATATTTTTTCATGTAGTCCCATAGACCTTTAGCCCGACTAGTTCATTAGGTGTCCATCCAACTAGACCAGGCCAACTTTAGGTGTTCTAGAAATATGTACGTGACCCCTAAGGGCCAGATATAAGGTTATGTATGGTTAAAATATACAAAGGTGGAAAACTAAGCATGCCGGATTGGTAACAGGTAATGGGTAATTATTTGTATTGGGTCGAAACAGGTTGGTCGGGTTGACCCGGACCACTTTTTTGCAATTATTTTTATACTTCTATGGGATAATGTATATAGTGGCCACTCAAGTTTTTAACTTTTAACATATAGGCCATCCATTTATTGAAATGAAATTATAGGCCGTCCAACTATATGTTTGTTTTCGTTTACACCAATTCCGGAAAAATTTATGTCCAAAAACTATAAAATTAAACAACAAACTAACTCTAACTTATACAAGCAAGTCGAATGAAAATTTTGATGTGAAATGCCGATTAAGCCATTATTAAGTATGAATTTATATTACTGAAAGTACTTTAGAATGATTATGATGAAATTTCGCGACTGACTTTTTATTCGTATTAGTTTAATATGTTAATGTTAGGTTCATTCTTGCCGTTTGATAATTATCCGGATTAAATTTGACAAGAATTAGTGTAAATGAAGATAAATACATAATTTGGTGGCCTATAAATTACTTGCATAAAACGAGTGGCCTATATGAGAAAAACTTTAAAATTTGGGTGGCCTCCCGATATATTATCCCAACTTCTATCAATAATCAGAGTGTTGATATGATTGTTCAAGTATTTTAATAATAAATAATTGTTTGAATCAAATGATTTTGGAGGGTTTATGCCTTAAAATTGTAAACCTTGGGTGAACTTAGGAACTTTGACCCGTTCGGTTCGTTTGACTCGTTTCCGTTTAGGTTTAGCTTAAACCCATAATCCAAACCAGCCAATTCATATGATGATGAAATTATCACTTCTGATATAATGTAATTTAAGCATCTTATGATAATGTTGTGGCAGAAATGGAAGAAGTGAGAAATAACAAGGAATGGAAGTGCCCTCACTGCATAGAACAAGAAGGAACCAAACCATACTGGATATGTAATAGGTACGCATAGTGATCTTTATCATTCTATAACAGCTTCCTTTTTCCGCATAATATCAAATGAGATTATTTTGTTGTAATTCTCATTCTTTACCTCAATTCCTATAGCTCTTTGTGCTTAAAGAAGCGAAAGATGGTGCCAACTGGGATTGCTATATTCAGAGGTTTGACTTGTTTTTTCTGTATTTAAAGCTTAATAACGATGATTAGAGACTGGGATTTTCCACCATATGATTTTGATATAAATTTTGTTTACGTGATATAGCTCGGGAGATGGGGTTTGAATCAGTTGCACATCTTGTGATGGATGAACTTCAAAGGAAAGCAGATAAAAGATGTTGAGAGTTAAATCAATTCTAGTAATATCTGACCCATGCACAAGTATTATAACGTAGTATATGTGACAGCAGGTCAGTAGCATCTTAGGTTAAGGATAGTTGGATTATTTTCTACTGTACTTGAGTGGTTGTTTGTTACTGTTAGTCTGTTAGAGATAGTTGGATTGTTTTTCTAACATGTCAACCTAATGGTTTAGAATGCCAGCATGCCAACTATTCAAAATGTTTAACCATTTGGTAGTCTTTAACTTTTTTTTAGCTTGATCCACACTTTTTTTTGGAAGACATTCCAAAATCCCTTTAAGAGAGTGAATTTTACAACTAACGACTTTATGCTGTGTGTGATAAAAAACATACCGTACATTGTATAAAAGGTTTCAGGTGTGATGTGAAAAATTACATTCTTACCAATACACAATGAAAACATGGACAGTGATTTTTAAATAAATGAAATATATAAAATTGGTTGTTTTTTTTTGGTTAATATGTTATCAGCATGATTCCTGAACGTCCTGATTTTGTATTTCATACATATTTCTTTTCTCATTTTCAGTATTCATGCTTTTCAGTATTTGGTAATTAATGGGTTATGGGCATTTTCAGTATTTCGTATTTCTTATGTGCTAATTTGGTAATTAATGGGTGTTGTGATCAGTTTTGTGCTTTTGTCATGACTATAACATTATTTTGACATTTGTGGTCAAACTTGTTGGCATTTTTTTTCTATACAACATCCATTTGGTTGTGGAGATATTGTCCTAACGTGACTTAGAGAATAAGCTAGCATAACCCTAAACCTAAGGCTTGAGCCTTAACTTATAATCTATCACAAATGTCTTAATTATTTATAATGTCACACCGGTGAATTTTTGCCACATAAACGTAAAATCGATCATATTGCCTCTTGATTACCATACATGAACATGAAATGAAATTTTAAATATCGAAATTAGACAAGAAATGTTTTTATTGCAAAATCCAACATTAACAGAACCAGAGCTAGAGTCACGATCGAATGAGAATTTTTTTTATAATGGGAAGGATAATAACTATAATAAAACAAGAGATACATCGAAAGTATTTTTTTAACTTAAAATTTGCTGCATATATATGTGTTAAAATTTGGGGTAATAATCAAGCAAACGTGTCACTCTGTCAATTCTTAATGAACTTTCGAGTTATGTTCTTTGCGGGCATATTACGGGGTTTAACATGGACAAAGCATAAGTGGTTTATAGTTCCAAGATTATCATCTCTGTGAAGCCTCTCTTGTTCTCTTGAAGTTCTTTTATTGTTTCTTTGAAGTTCATTATTATAGCCGTTAGAGGGTCTTAGTGTAACTTAATCCCTATTTAATTAGTCCTTTATTCTAGGGTTAGACACACTTGAGTGTGCGGTCTTTTGTATCACTCTCTTCTTCTCTTGATCATTTCACCGATCTTGTCTTGTCTTTAACATTCATATGATTATTGTCTCATTGACATTAATCTAATCTTGTAACATTTGGATACTATTAATCTAAGTCGACTATTGCGACTTAGATCCGAATAAAGTTTCATTGTTTATCTAGTGTTGCCTATACTTTCGTACATGGTATCGAGCTTGAGCTCATTGACTCTTTTAGCAACAAAGGTGTGGTTTGGGGTTCTTCTTTGTTGGCGTAATCACTTGGTTATCTTCTGGTTCATATTTGCCCTCGACTAAGTGAATCTAGGGTGAGTGTGATTTGTTCTTCATTGCATATTTCTCTGTAAGTCTAAGTCTTACCTCTTCTTTAAACATCTGAGACTTAAGTCTTGTGGGTGCAAACGGGTAGACTAACATCTTGATCGCCACCTTTGAGTGGTATGAATACTGCTACGGTCTATCCTAATCCACAGGGCTTAGTGCTTGTTGTTTCTTAGTATAAAGTCTTATCTTCTTGACTATTTATTCTTATTATCTCTCATCGCTATTGTACGATTATTCTTTGTCTATCTTCTTATATCATCTATCTTATTGTTTGTATTATGGTCATTGGTGATGATAATATTGGTCGTTCTTCCACCGAGAAAAGTCTTGTCTTTGGTGATGCTTTGTATTTGCATCCTAACAATACAAATGGCAATCCCATTATTACTATTAAACTCACCGGGCCGAAAATTACAAAATATGGAATATGGCCATGACTTTTGCTTTAAGGAACCATAATAAGTTAGGGTTTATTGATGGTACTTGCATAAGAGATGATTGAACCCTAGTCTTGCTAATCAATGGGATACACAGTAACTCTGTTGTGGTTACTTGGATTCTTAATTCTCTTAGTCTGAGGAATTTCTTTGGTGCTATATATGCTAAAGCGCTTATGAAATGTGTTGGGAATTCGTGAAGCAGTGATTCTGCGATCGAGAAACAATGGATTCTGCTGAAGAAGAGTTTCTGCTGAAGTACTATAAACCATTATTTAGTTGCATGCTTGTTCCTTTTATAGACAAGGAACACTATTCCCTCTATTGGGAAAAGTACAAGCATGCAACTAAAGTACAAGCATGCAACTAAATAATAAATATAAAACCCATACGCATGCCCATGCTATCCTTGGGCAGTCCACTAAAGCTAACCTCGGGCAGTACAATAATAAAGATGGGCTAATATATAAATAATAAAACTCATGCACCCCTACATATTTGCACGGCCAGTGAAACAAGGCTTCACCACTTCAATGATTCCACGGCTTGATGCCAGTGAGAATCCACAATCCGGCGACGGTGCTTGATGAGAATCCACTCTTTACTACATCAATGATTCCACGGCTTGATGCTTGATGAGACCTATACCTTCACTACTTGGTAGAATAACTTGACATAGTTCCTACTTTTGTATGTTTATAGTACTTAGTGAAACTCTTCTTCAGCAGAATCCATTGTCAGCAAAAGTCAACCAAACGGTCCATTTTTCAGCAGAAACTTTTGTATGTAGTAAAGAGTTGGGTCAAAGATGCAATACACGTCAGCAAAAGTCAACCAAACGGTCCATTTTTCTTTGACTATAATTTGGGCAAAAACACTCCACCCAACATTACTCACTTCAGAACAAACAAATTCCCTCTCATTCCACTTTCACAAACTCTCACCATTTCAGAATCATAACCCTAAACACTCATATTCCTCATGGCTCTTGAATTTAAACATGATCACAACAAAGTTGCTTTTACGGGTAATGGCAAAGGTTATGAATTATACGAACCAATGGTGGAATTTACGAAAAGGTCCAAAATTAGTTATGCTCTAACTCATTCTCCAAATGAGATATATGAGTCTCGATCACTCAATGCGGGAAGCTACGAGAAGAGGCAGAGGCAGAGATTAGGGTTGTGATTGATGAAAAAGAGTACAATGTTGAGAGGACACGATTAGGAGGAAGCTTCACTTGGAAGATCTTGATGGAGTATTTTACACTAATCGGAAGATGTCTTTGAATGGACTAAGGGCTATTGGGTATCGAGGAACAAGAACAGATATGTGGCTAAAGAAGGAACTCGCCCAAAATGGAGGTTCTGGTTCACACTCTGCTCAATGCATGAGCAACAAGGCGGAGGATGGGACCGGTTCTCTACCAAACTGGGGTATGGTATTGTGTGTCTTTCCCAAGGGGTAACATTCAATTTTTCTAAGTATATTTTCGAAAACATGATTGAAAATATTCAAAAGACAAAGGGAAAATTTTTAATGTACCCAAGGTTTTTACAAATTATATTAGACACCTCTACCCAAACCCAAGCTTTTTATCCTATAGGTTCTTTGACTGCTAAATTGTTTGCATCAATGAGAACCCACTTTCAAGGGGAACATCATCCCTTGCTAGCAGCCATGTTGCCTCAAGGTAATGAGGTGGCGATGAGGAGAATGTGACTCTTAATCCACCTACCTCACACAGTAGCTACCGATGGTAATCCATTGGTTAACATTGAAGAGGCCCATCTTTCTTGTTGAAGCAACTCATGTTGCTCGATCCAACCACTCTGTCCCGATCCTCCACCCACACTTGATACTCATGTTGAGTCGGATCTTAATAGACCACCCACACCAAGTCTGTGAGGATCCTCTTGATGAAGATCTTCCCACATTGAGCATGACCGAGTTACTTACGAAAGGTCCAATGAGGCTCCCCTTACAAAGAGCAATCTCTGGTGGGTGAGGACTCCATTACACTCTCATCTGTGTATGCTCTTGTCAATGGTATCTTTGCGAGAGGTTAATGATCCGAAAAGGAACTTGCGAGACCAAATTGTCTCTTGGGGTAAAATTGAAGAGCTGCAGAATCGAGTTAAGGTCTTAGAGCACAAACTAAAGGGTCTTCCAAAAGGAAACTTGTGGTTTCCTCGATGAAAACAAGAAGTTCCTCCCTTTGGATCTCTAGACATGTTGGTGAAGTGTCTCTCAATGACCCTTCATCGATGGTCGCCACTTCATCAAAGAAGAAGAAACTGTTCAATACACAAGAAGAAAGAGATCGATCTTCATAAGGATTCTTGAAGCTTGGAGGAACCTAGGGGTGATAAGGCTGCATCTGCTGATATGCTAATGGAGGATGAATCTCCAGATCTTGGTCAACCTTCATCTGCTCAAGAACCATCAGGCCCTTCACCTTCAGCAGATATTCCTGATGTTGTTGTCTTGACCACTCCAGTTGATACTCTACATCAACATGGTGACCTAGGTATTACAGCAGAGATTCCTATAGTTGATCTAAGCGAAGAAGAGTGTGTTAAGCGACGATGATAAAGGGAAAAATGTCATCACGAAGATGAGCTTGGTCCTAACTCGGTGAGTGAGGAGGAAAGGCGGGTCAAGCAAGTAGATTGGCGAGTTTGAGATGTCAAAGGAAAGTGTAGCATTGGCTAAACAACTTGAAGCAGAGGAATTCTCATTTTAACTCCCGAGAGAAGAAAAGAACTAGATGCACCGAGGGTTCGGATACTGTGAACAACGGGATATTCTCGCTCAACAAGTCATTTCAAGACCTTCTCGCTCAAAGTATACTAGGTGGAGATTTCCTCGGTGACAATTATGTGGAGCGAATGATGGCTCGGGGAAGACAAAGGAGGCAAGAAGCAATTGCACAAAGAGGGCCATCAAAGCTCGGAAGGCCAAGGACAAACCTCCTACCAAAGATGAAATAAGAAGGGTGGTGAAAACCAATACTCAATGTCCAACTCGCCTAACAATGAAACAAGTCAAAGCTTTTCTGATCATGTCTGTATCGCAAATATAACCAAATCATGGAGGAAAGATCATTATCTTGACAAAATCTCTCAACCTAAAGCGGTTTCGGAGAATGAAGCTGCTCCGGAAGCCAAAAGACTCAAGGCTGATGATGCTCCAAACAAGGAATCCTATCCAGTCATTCCTGCTAAAGCAACTTCTGAAGTTGCCTCCTCTACAACCAAGGGTCAATCTGCTGAAACATCTTCCATTCCTCCTGAAGCACCTGAAGCATCAGCTCCCTCTCCCTCAGTGGCACCTTTTGTCACACTGGAAGATTCTGAAGTAAAGGAAGCTGATCTCACAACAACTAAAACAGAGAGGGCGATAAAGATCTTCCACAGGATGAAAGCACTTCGCACTTCAACCGAGTCTCCATCTACCAATACAAGTCTTACCACACAAGTTCAAGAAAAAAATGCTCCATCTGGGGACCATAATAAGACTGGTGGGAGGAAGAAGAGAATGGCCAACAGATCTCCTGTGGATCTTGAAGCTGATGACTCCACTTTCATAATAGAAGGGTCTGCTGCTGATTTTCCTGATGGAAATTCAGATGAGGTGATAGCCTGGAAATTAAAGGATGATCAGATGAATGTTCTTCTTCGAAGGGACTCCACTTCAATGGAATTCACCTTTCTGAAGGAAATTCTACACTTGGTAGACAGGGCAGACTTACTCTCTCTGTTCACTCAAGTTACCACCCATTATTGCAACAAGGAACCACAAGGTTCTGGGATGTTCTTACCAGGAGATCTTCAAGCCTTGTTAAACTCTCACATTCCCAATAGCAAAGCATCTTCCATTTGGGAAAACTCACATCGGTGGAAGCTTGAATCCTGGAGATTCTATTAATTGTTAAATCCAAGATCCGAACTCAACTAGAGTCTATAATAACAATGATTGATCGAATGCACAACGGAATAATAAGAACACAATCAAAGTTATCAACAAGGTTTTTCTATTAAAACAATGATCCTCTATGGATCTTTACACCTCTCTATAGAGGTTTTTCTTGAATGTTTTTGTGAAAAGTTATCTCTAATACAAACTATGATGTTCCTTTTATAGACAAGGAACACTATTCCCTCTATTGGGAAAAGTACAAGCATGCAACTAAAGTACAAGCATGCAACTAAATAATAAATATAAAACCCATACGCATGCCCATGCTATCCTTGGCGATCCACTAAAGCTAACCTCGGGCGTTACAATAATAAAGATGGGCTAATATATAAATAATAAAACTCATGCACGCCTACATAGCTGCACGGCTTCGTGAAACAAGGCTTCACCACTTCAAGTGATTCCACGGCTTGATGCTTGATAGAATCCACAATCCACAACTTGCTTGCTTGAGAATCCACTCTTTACTACATCAGTGATTCCACGGCTTGATGACTTGATGAGACCTATACCTTCACTACTTGATAGAATAACCCGACATAGTTCCTACTTTTGTATGTTTATAGTACTTGATGAAACTCTTCTTATTGAGAATCCATTGTTTCTCGTCGTGAGAATCAACATTTCCGCAAATTCCCAACAATCCTCCCTAAAGCGGAATTTAAATGAGGCGATTGTAGAATCCAAGAGGATTGTATCATTTAAGTTCCGTTTCGGATCTTTAAAAGTTCGAACTAGAGGATTGTACCAACAAATGACAAAAATTTCCCAACAATCTTTCCCAACAATCTTTAACACTTCAGAACTAGAGGATTGTACTTGAACATCAGTAGCAATGACCCAAAGACAATTTCATCTCTATGATGACCAAACTTTGAAACGCCAGGGCTTTGCAGCAACAAATGACATAATGTACATCAATACATATCAGTTTCAAACTATTCTCATCACATCCAGGTGTGTTAACTCCTATGAGAGGTGAATCATTGAAAATAATGGATTTGATGTCTCTTTACCAATAGCCATCACTACTGGAGTAGCCAAATGTTTATGTTCGAAAACCATGGTACACTGATAACCATCTGATTTATTAGCAAACCAGCAACCATATAAACGGATTTGACATGTCTTTACCTGGAGCCGTTTGCTCAGGACTAGCCAACTCTTTGATGGAATGCCGTCATCATCATGGTGAGTTGATTACCATTTATGGATTTCTGCAGCCTTTACCACAAGCCATAATCTTGTGGGCTAGCCAACTCTTGTGTCAGAAAGACATGGTGAGATGAAGACCATTAGGTGTGGTAATTAACCAACACCAAAACCTGCAAGTTTGAAGCGAACCTGGCGGGTTAGAGTTTTTTTTTTTTTTTTTTTTTTTTTTTTTTTTTTTTTTTTAATCACTAAACACTAGAAATAACACGATTTTTTTTTTTTTTTTTTTTTTTTTTTTAATTAAGATTAAGAAGGAATAATCAAAACATGTAAAATATACCATCAAGCGAAGCGAGGAACCAAAGACAGTTGTAGTGTCAATAGAAACATTAAGCCTCCCTTGGGCGTGTGAGAATCCTGACTTGAAATGGTTAGAATACAAAAAATTACAACTATAAGCCTCCCTCAGCTTATGCCTCCCTCAATCAATGCACTGACAAAGACTATTGTTCTTGGGTACCCGAATGAATCTTTCCTTTGAGTTTTCCAAAACGCCTATTGATGGCTTAACGTGAGTTGCCCTTCTAACTCCAACATGTGCCATATTCATATGAGATACATAAGGTGTATATGGTGAAAATAAGAACTTTTAGGTCTAAAGGGCATAAGCCTTGCCTTCTTGTTCCACCAACCAGAGTCATTTGGTGAAGAATATCCTCCACCGGAGGAACTGGAAAAGGCCTATGAAGCTGTCGTGAGAAAAGATGCATACACCTTTGGTTTACAGTGGGGCTGGTTTACACTGCTCTCACATGTCTTGCTTTGGGAACAAATGGAGGAATACTAGCAACATTAGTCCATGTGGGTCTAGAAGTCTTATGGCGGAGGAAACATCCATCTTTTTCTCATGATAATCACAGTCTATAATAAGATGGAGTTTACTACCACACAAAGCAAGATTTCTTCTTAAAGGCTTATTCTTAACACAACTTTGTTTATTGCCTTTAAACTTATCGAAAAGCAGTAGAAGCAAAATTGTGTTTAATAGAGCAGTAATGAGCTTTGGTTTGGGCTCATCGGCAACTTTGGACTTGGGTGTGGTCTTGGGTGTGTGCCTAGGTGAGTCGGACTTTTCACTTGAATCACATGAGGTATAGTCGGTGGACTTTCGTCGGCGACTTGTCACTTTCGGAACAAGAGATGAGTCATTAGATTTGCTATTAAGGTCTAGCAAGTCACTTGACTTTTGCCATATAAATGGTGTGATCCATCACGGTCAACGAGAATTGATGGGTCAATGGGCATGAATTCACCTCTAATAGGTCCACGTCTGATGCAAATCACCTTCTTTCACAAAATTTGCTAAACTCTTTGGTGTAGATTTCTGAGTATCATTCCTAGCTTCTAAGCCAACATACTTCTTAAAACCTAAAGCGGCAGTGAGAGTTAGGAGATTGATCGCTATAGATGAAGTCGGCTAAATTATCACGACATTAACCATTCTTTATGTCTAGCTACTTCCTCATCTAGTTTCACTTTTAGCACATGGTTTTAGAAACTACATCGACTTTTTCTTTCTTAGTGCGTTTTAAATCTATTTTAGCAAATTCTAGATCACTTTCTAGCACCACGATCTTTTCCTCATAAGCCACTTGATTCTTTTGAAACCATACCTTTTGTCTTTCTAGAGTTTTTAATGCTAGTTTATGAGCTTCATTATCAACATAGCATTCATTGTACTTTGGTTTCATAGTATCATAGGCTTCCTTAAGTTCATTATATCTCTCCACAATTATAATCACAAGTATGTACCGAGAGATGCCCATGAAAGCAATTGGTAGTATCATATCCTTCAAAAAACCTTTATAATAATCTTCCTTGCTCATCATCTTGAAATCGCCTTTAATAAAACAACTACCAATTGCACATGCAAATATTTCCACGTGATCACACAGTTCTAATGACCAATCACAAGTGATAGAATCGCGTTAACCAATGTGTGATACGATCAAATGCAACAATTTGATGCAACGATCAAGCACAACTATATAATCCTATCATTATCAAGATCGCCATTCTCACGTAAACCTTCAAGAGAATCAATATGTGCTTAAAGAAGAATACACAATGCGAATGCAACCAATCAACCAAGATATCCTTTTGATCAACTGTAGGAACTCCAAAACAACTAGTAGAACATATTTCTTCTTGCGTTTTTTTTTTTTTTTTTTTTTTTTTTTTGAAGTATAAAGACGACACTTTTGGTCTTTAGTGACACTTTGGTGTCACTAAAAACTTGAAGAATGCAACATACATGATGGTGTCTGCAGCAGTTTTACGCACGTGTATCTTTTGGTGAGACCTCGGATCAACAATCCCTTGATTGGAAAGTTAGATGAGTATATAGAAGCTCCACCAAAATTTCGGCTGATCCAACGGTTCACGAAAAGTTATGATCGTTTGAAAAGCGTCTTTGCGAAACATTACGAATTTTTAAAGAGTTGCAATTTTGTATCGTCTTGAAAACCTTGTAAACTCAAGATCGAGAGCCACCGCTCACGATACCAATTGTTAAATCCAAGATCCGAACTCAACTAGAGTCTATAATAACAATGATTGATCGAATGCACAACGGAATAATAAGAACACAATCAAAGTTATCAACAAGGTTTTTCTATTAAAACAATGATCCTCTATGGATCTTTACACCCTCTCTATAGAGGTTTTTCTTTAATGTTTTTCTGGAAAAGTTATCTTAATACATAAGACCTAAGTTCCTTTTATAGACAAGGAACACTATTCCTTTATTGGGAAAAGAACAAGCATGCAACTAAAGTACAAGCATGCAACTAAATAATAAATATAAAACCCATACGCATGCCCATGCTATCCTTGGCGATCCACTAAAGCTAACCTCGGGCGTTACAATAATAAAGATGGGCTAATATATAAATAATAAAACTCATGCACGCCTACATAGTCGCACGGCCCGGCAGAAACAAGGCTTCACCACTTCATGATTCCACGGCTTGATGCTTGAGAATCCACAATCCACGGCTTGATGCCCAGTGAGAATCCACTCTTTACTACATCGTGATTCCACGGCTTGATTACTTGATGAGACCTATACCTTCACTACTTGATAGAATAACTTGACATAGTTCCTACTTTTGTATGTTTATAGTACTTCATCGAAACTCTTCTTCGTGAGAATCCATTGTTTCTCGATCGTGAGAATCAACATTTCACGAATTCCCAACAAAATGTGGAATGATCTTAAAGATACCTATGACAAAGTTGATGGTTCAAACTATTTTTAATCGCATAAGAATATAAACTTTCTTAGTCAAAGTGGGTCATCACTAGTGATTACTATAACAATCTTAATTCTTTATGGAAACAATTTGATTGTATGATTAGCTTGCCTCCACGCACTTGTGAGGCTGCAAAACATTTTGAAAACACAATCAACTAATCAAGTTAATGCAATTTCTTATGGGTCTTGATGACTCCTATGTTCCCATCGAAGCAATATTTTAACCGAGACCCTTTGCCTAATGTCAAAGCGCTTTCTCTGTTGTGTGCGGAGAAGAATCTCACATGAATGTTTCATCAGGGAATAGCTCGCTAAACCCAATGCTACGATTTTAATGCAAAACCTCGATGGAGGAAAATTTTTGATAACAAAGAGGTTTTAACAACAAAGTTTCGGTTTTAACACAGTAATGACTCTAATAGCGAGAGGACCAAATATGAATCTCAAATGTACTAATTGCAAAAAGCACGGTCATCTTGTTGATAGGTGTTATGAAATTGTTGGATATCTGCTTGGATATGTTAAGAGAAACATTAATGGTAAACCTTTCGGCGATAACAATGTTTCATGAAACTAATCATGTCACTAATAATAGTGCCAACAATTCTCTGTCTCTTTATCTAATGAGCATGCTCTCAAGACTTATGAGTCTTCTCAATGACAACAATGGGTCATCGCTAATGCCAACTTAGCGGGTAAAAATTTTCAGAACCTTCTTTAATGGCGATTGTCAAGTTTAATGTGAACTTCAACAAGTTTTTAACAACAACACTAAATCCTTAGCGGAAACATCGGTCTTGGTTGGATTGTTGATTTTGGTGCAAATCGACACATGACGTGTTTGAATTTTTTAATCAATGTCGTTAACATTTCAAATCTTGGCCTAACTGTTGGACATCCCAATGGTACTCGAGGCCTAATTACTAAAATTAGCGATTTAAAGGTCAATAATGACCTAACTCTTTTGATGTTCTTGTTGTTTCCGAATACAATGTCGGTCTATTATCATTCATAAGATTGCTAGAGACAACAAGATGTTTGTTGGATTTAATGAATCTACTTGCTATATCTGAGTTTACATCAAAAAGGATTGTGGGATTGGTAAACAATACAATGGGTTATATATTTTGATATAGACTCTACATGTAAGATTACCTCTAATAATTGCATATCTGTTTGTCATGTCTCTAGAAATCTCGGCATCAAAGACTTGGTCATCCCTCGACCAAGTCCTACACATCTCAGACCACTCTTAAATTTGATAGTTCATCAGGCTGGTCATCTCTGTGATACTTGTAATAAAGCCAAACAAACCGAGAGAACCATTTCCTCTAAGTGAACATAAATCCACTAAAATTGGTCAACTTGTTCACCTTGATGTTTGGGGACCATATAAAATTACTAGCGAGATGGTTATAAATATTTTTAACTATAGTTGATGACTATTCTAGGGTAGTGTGGGTTTATATGCTTAAGGGAAGGATGATGTTTATGTTTCCATTGTTAACTTTACTCATATGCTATCAAATCAATTTGAACACAATGTCAAAGTTTTTAGAAGTGATAATGGAACATAATTTGTCAATAATAAACTTCAACAATTACGTCATGAAAAGGAATTCTACATCAAACTTCTTGTGTTTATACACCTCAACAAAATGTCATTTGAGAAAGGAAACATAGGCATCTCCTTAATGTTGCTAGATCCCTTATGTTTCGTGGGAATTACCTCTAAATCTTTGGCACGAATGTGTTCTAACTGCATATGTCATAAGCAGGTTGCCTCTTGATTACATCTGCAAGTCCCCTTCTTCCTTGTGTATGGGCATGACCCTTCACTCTCTCTCCTTAGAGTCTTTGGTACGCTTATGCTATGCCACCATTCTCAATGTTTCGACAAATTTGGTAGTAGATCCGAAAAAGTGTTCTTATTGGTTACTCAAATGAGAAAAAAGGCTATAAACTCTTGAGCCTAGAAACAAAAATATTTTTTATTCGAGAGATGTCAAATTTTATAAGCTGTGTTCCCATTCAAAATGAAAAATTACGTGTCAAAACCTTTTGTTGAAACTTATGTGCCTAAAGATTTAAACCACAAAAATTTCTTTGACTCACAAACAAGTCCCAATGATGAAGGAGAGTGACATCCTATGATGATAGCACGGTGGTAAGTCATCCACGGGATTGATGAACCGGTTGCAACATCTATTGATGATAATACACACCACGAGGGCAACATATCACATGAATCACATCCTGTGATGCATCTTACGATTCTGGCGATACATCTTGATTCTCATTGAACAAGAAAGAGGCTTGCCGACCATTCTCGCTAGAAGATCAACTAGAGTTTCTAAGTTGCCCGATAATCTAAATGACTTTATTATTGAAGGAAAAGTCAAATATGGTGTTGAAAAGGTTGTTAATTACTCAAATCTTAACAAAGACAATTCTTGCTTTGCTTCTAGTCTTAATAAAAGTATTGAACCTACTTGTTATGAAGAAGCTATCCTTGATAGTAATTGGGTAGATGCTATGAATTCGAAATTGAAGCCTTAAATGAAAACCATGCTTGGGATATAAGCGATCTACCTCCTAATAGAACTCCTATTGGCTACAAATGGATTTTTAAAATCAAATATAAAGCTAATGGTGAAGTTGATAGATACAAGGCTAGATTAGTTGTTAAAGGTTACAACCAAAGGGAAGAATAGACTATGATGAAACTTTTTCCCTGTTGTAAAAATGTCTCTTGTTAGATGTCTTATTGCCTTAGTAGTAAAAACAAATGGCCTCTTTTTCAACTTGATGTTAACAATGCTTTCTTGTATGGAGACCTTGATGAGGATATCTATATGACCATTCCCAAAGGGTTACGTAATGAGAACAATAAAAATAAAGTTTGTAAACTTGTTAAGTCTCTATATGGTCTAAAACAAGCTCCCGGAAAATGGAATGAAAAACTTGTCGGTGTTTTAAAGGAAAACAACTTTGTCCAATACATTAATGATCATTCTTTGTTCACCAAAGCAGAGAATGACAAGTTCATTGCTCTTCTTGTTTATGTGGATGATATAGTTCTTCTTGAGCTGTGTTGATGAGATAAACCTATTCAAAGAGTTTCTAAAATCAAAATTCCATATCAAAGACTTGGGAAATCTAAAATATTTTCTTGGCATTGAGGTTTTAAAAGCTGGGAATGACATCTGTCTCCCAAAGAAAATCTTGTCTTGAACTCCTCGAAAATTTGGTCTTCTTGGGTGCAAAACTGTGTCCACCCCTATGGAACCCAACTCTGTGCTCCCATACATTCCCATTGATGATGACCCTTACTTGTCAACATCCTTTGGTTATCGAAGCTTCTTGGGAAACTTATCTACCTCACCCATACAAGACACGACATTTCATACTCGGTTCATTATACGGCACAATATATGCATTCTCCTTGAAATCTCATCGGAATGTGCCCTTAATGTTACGAGGTATCTAAAAGGAGCTCGAGGAAAAGGTCTAAGGTACAATTTGAGAACTCGAAAATCATCTTGAAGGATATAGTGATCTTGATTGGGCGAATGTAAGAAAACCGGAAATCATTACGAGTTATTGTGTTTTCTTTAATATTATTTAATCTCATGGAAAAGTAAAAACAAAACACTCTTTCAAAATCTTCCACGAGCGAGTATAGATCTATGTCTCTGCTGCTTGTGAAATCATTGGATTCGAGAAAATCCTAAAAGATCTAAAAGTTGATATCAACCTTCTGTTAATCTTTTTGTGATAACAATCGCTTTACAACTTCTCAATCAATCCTGTTTTCCATGAAAGATCAAAACATTTTGAAATTGATGTTCACTTCATCGGGAAAAATTGCTAGAGGTGTTATAAATGCTAAAAGATTGGATCTTCAAACCAAGCTAGCGACATTCTTACAAAGAACCTCCACATCTATCGGCATAAATTTTTGTGTGAAAAATTGATATTGTTTGATATGTTTGCCCATCAGTTAAGGGGAATGTTAAAATTTGGGGTAATAATGTGGCAAACATGTCACTCTATCAATTGCTAATGGCTTTCAAGTTATGTTCTTTGCGGGCATATTACTGAGGGTTTAACATGGACAAAGCATAAGTGGTTTATAGTTCCAAGATTATCATCTCTCTTTGAAGCCTCTCTTGTTCTATTTGAAGTTCTTTTATTGTTTCTACTGAAGTTCATTATTATAGCCGTTAGAGGGTCTTAGTGTAACTTAATCCCTATTTAATTAGTCCTTTATTCTAGGTTAGACACACTTGAGTGTGCGGTCTTTTGTATCACTCTCTTCTCTTCTCTTAGATCATTTCACTGATCTTGTCTTGTCTTTAACATTCATATTAGGGCTGAGCATCGGGCCGGATCCCGACCCGTCCCGACCCGACCCGCCTAATCCCGATACCGAGTTAACCAGAAAATCCAGCCCGATCCCCGACCCGATTGGTAGTCGGTTCGGTTCGGTATTAGTCGGGTAGTTTCGGTCGGTTTCGGGATAAATGTGTCCAGCCCGATTTTGATTTCCATTTTCAACTTCAAGCAATTTCAATCCCAGTCCAGCTTTGCTTGCAAATATCGTGTACCTACAATTCCATCATTCTTTTTTACATCATTCATTCATCATTTTTTTTTACATCATTCATTCATCATTCTTTTTTACATCTTTTTTTTTCCCAGTCCAAAATTCCACCATTAATTCATCATTCATTATACGCTTGCTTTTTTTTTTATGAATACCAAAAGAATAATGAATACATCAATTCATCAATTACTTCAAAATACAATCTAAACTATAAAACATGTACACATACTTACTTCATTCGTGTTTCTTGAGTTACGGGTTCTTGATTCATACGACTTTGTGAGATTGAGATGAGAATGACTCTTTGTTTGTGAGAAAGTGAGATTGAGATGAGAATGAAAGTGAGATTGTGAGAAAGTGGAAAAGAGATTTGTCTTTACTTAACCCTATTATTATTGGTGGCGGGTTTACTCGGGTTGGAGTCGGTTTTGTCCCGACCCCGACCGATACCGATCATTCATTTTACAAACCGAGTCCCGAACTTTTTATGTCGGTTTCGGTTTCGGTTTCGGGTGCAATCGGTTCGGTCGGTTAGTCGGGCTTAGTCGGTTTGGTCGGTTTTGCTCACCTAATTCATATGATTATTGTCTCATTGACATTAATCTAATCTTGTAACATTTGGATACTATTAATCTAAACTGCCTATTGCAGCTTAGATCTGAATAAAGTTTCTGTTGTTTATCTAGTGTTAGTGTTGCCTATACTTTCGTACAATATGTACATATATTAGCTTGTGTAAGAGATATTCCATCAAGTTTATAAAGAGTGAAAGTTGCCTAAAATGGAGGTGATTTGCAATGGCGTTGTGTAAGAAAATTTAGCATTTTTTTACGAAAATTACGCAACAAATTTCATCGGATCCCATGACATTGGAAACCCCATAGTTCCGTCACTGCAGTTAATGGTTTCAAACGTTTTTGATTTTGGGTTTCGGTTTTTAGCAGGTAGTGTTTTTAATTTCGTTTTTTTATTCGTTGATCGAATATGGGTTTTGTTTCAATTTGTGGAATAACCAAACCAAAAAAGTGTGTTCCATACCCAATTTGGCTATTTTATCTTTATACAACTTGATTTTGACTTTTAGGTTTTGTCTTATAAATTATGAGCAAGAGTATCACATGAAGAATAACATGTTACAAGTAGATTTATATTTTCAAATTGTGAAACCAATATAAACAGATACACCGCATATACTTCAATACAAAATTAACCTCCAAGTTACTAGGCCTATAATGAAACGATTTGTGTTCAAATAAGTTGAATATATGAAGGTAAGAGTAAAATAAAACATTTATAATCTATACATCAAATTTCTTTAGCGGTTGATCTTTTTGAAAAGAAAAATCGATCCGAAATAGCTATATAATCATAACGTGTGGTTCATTTGTAAAGTGATCTATATCATTTTGTCATATTTGTAAGCGGCAATTGATGGAAGACACTATCTCCTCAAGATATATTGCATTACTTTTTATATCTATAAAAAAAGAATGGTTCATTTTTGTTGCACATTGAGCCAAAACCCAAAAGCTATGCTAACTCAACTGAAGGTCGCAGTCATTGGAGCCGGAATCTCAGGGCTAATCGCAGCTCGAGAGCTTGTAAAAGAATCCCACAAAGTTGTGGTTTTTGAAAAATCACACCAATTGGGTGGACTTTGGGTCTATGATCCACGAACGGAGTCAGATTTACTTGGACTTGATCCAGATAGAAATTATTCATGCATCAGCATACAAATCTTCTGGACCAATAGTCCGCGTCAAATAATGGGATATTCTGATTATACGTTTGAAGGAAAGAGTATGGTGATCCAAGGATGTTTCCTTGTCGCAAAGAGATTTTAAGCTATTTGGAAGATTTTGCAGAAAGATTTGGAGTTACAAAACTCATTAGATTCACCTCGGAGGTGATCAGAGTTGAATTACTTGACTCAAGGGACAAGTTTGTGGTCGAGTGGAAGACAAGTGAGGCAACTTCGGTTTCAAGTTCAACCTTGAAGGAGGTATTTGATGCCGTGGTAGTTTGTAATGGTCATAATACTCAACCAAGGGTGGCTGTCGACATTCCAGGTATCTGCACTCCTAATTGACTCAAACATTAGTGGTCCATGCAAATTAAATTACTTGTAAAATATGAATTAAACAGCAATGACTAATGAGATTATTTGGAAATTTAATCAACCATCTTGTTTAAGATATTTGATGTAAACATTTAGTAGATTTAAATGTTTCAGATAAGAAAATGGAATGAACTTGATAGTATTAGCTAGTAGCTATTTGCTTATATATATTTTGACCCAGCAGGAATCCTTGAATGGCCTAATAAGCAACTGCATGCTCATAATTATCGAGTTCCTGAACCATATAAAGATGAGGTTTGTTAACTTGTTAAGTCCATGTATACCTATCTATATATCGACAGTTGAATCCAAGAATCATATGTTCTTTAAATAGTATTTAGATATCTGATTAACAATGGGATAGCAGGTTGTGGTTGTGATCGGGAACAGGTCAAGTGCATATGACATATCCAGAGAACTAGCCAATTTCGCTAAAGAAGTTCACTTGTCGTCAAGATCACCAAACATTAAGGTCTCGAAATTGAACATATGTGATAATATGTGGCAACACTCGAAGGTAACCTTCCATGTTCTTTAGAATATTTACTATGCGCGTAACACACTAATGCACCGTACAAGAAACTATTAACTCATTATCATCGAGTAAGAATACATAAGGTACCTCAAGTGATCGACTTTTAACCAAAGCTATAAAGTAGATCAAATTTCATGTTATTGATTTTGAGGATAATAACAAAAAAAAAAAAAAAAAAAAAAAAAAGTATCTAACTTGTCCATTTTTGTTGTTTTGTGCGGTCCTTTTTTCTTTGTTTTTTTTAATTGAAACAGAAACCTTTCAAATTTCGACTTCTGTGTGTATTTCGTGACCATTCTACTCTTGTGTTTTTTAACCACCCTGTTAACATCGAAGGGTAAAATTATCATTGTACATGAACAAAATAAACACAAATATCAATTTGAAAGGTTTGTGTTTTAATAGCAAAAAAAAAAAAAAAAAAGGACAAGTTAGTTACATATTTTTTATTATCCCTTGATTTTTCCTATATTTGAAATTTACGACTCGTATTTCATTCTGCACTTGTAAGAAAATTATACTATTGTTTCCCAGAGAAACCGATAGTAATTTTTTTTTAATCTGCAACTCATCTTTTCTGCCGCCAGTGACCAAGATCAGTGTACAACGAAACTTACTCGGGTGAGGTTTCCTTAACTTGTACCCAAAAAAAGTATCACAATTTTTTAGGAATTGTTGCTAAAGCGTTCCATCTATTTTCGTCTAACAAAAGGTAATGAAATTCAACTTGCATAGATATATATCTTTTTTAATAGATAAATTCTGCTAATAAAGATGGCACAATTGAGTTTCAAGACGAAGTCTCCATTAAAGCAGATACCATAATTCATTGTACAGGGTAAGAACCTACCCACATCAACGTTCCATACTTCCATTTATGTTGGAATGTATTGTTATGATCGTTTTTATGCGTGTTATTGTGTTTATGGACGGTGTTGTAAGCGTTGACGATAAATGCGTTTCACCTATTTATAGAAATGTTTTCCCTCCAAAACTTGCTCCTAGGCTATCTTTCGTCGGGCTGATTCACATGGTCAGTTTGTTTTATTGTAGCTGACATGTCTGTGATAATGTGATCCATTGCTCAATTAGATAATTCATAAACCAAAACTATCATAGTGTGATCCTATTCTATACATACTTTTCATTTTGGGTATATTGTGCACATATAACAGTTAAACTACATGAAGAATGTGCGGTGAAAGCCTGTTTCTAAGTATTCGCACTTATAAATAGAAACATATCAATTCAAACTTAACACTTAAACTGTTTAGTGTTGACACATAAACAATAAGCCCTGTTAGATCTTAAGCTTTTCAATCTGCATTTGCTTTTTAGTGGATTTCCTTAATCACATTTTGATATTTATGCATTTAGGAGGATATGATCAAATGTTTATATACTTATAAGTGAATTTTTTATTTTTATACATTTGTATATTATAAAAATCTTAATTAGAGGTTTGTTGCAGTCTAATTAGCATTCAATCCTTTTGTACAATTTAACTAGGGTATGATATTCCGTCCAGCCGAATTGCAGTCGAAGTGGATAGCTAGAGCATTATCAGGGAAGGTTTCTTTGCCCTTGGAAACAGAAATGTTGCAGGACATAGAGGAACTTAGTCAAAAAATGGAAGAGAAGGGAATCTCGAAGCTTTACACTCATTCTCTTGATTATCAGGTAAATGCTACCGCCATTTCATTTATTGATATCTACTTGATTCTTATTCTATCATCATACGAGATTACAAATTTTACTTCAATGATATTACATGTAGGATTCGACAACCTACAACACGGTTACTAACACGGATAACCCGACCAAGAAGATGAAACACCGTGATTTACCAAGCGGAAAAGATAAATAATATGCACAAGTAAGTATCCCTAATCGATCATTTGATTAGTTATTGAAAGAATGCGTACATAACCCTTCCCCCCTCACCTCCTTTTATAGAGATGAGGGGGAAGAACAACCGGTTCTAACACGGTACCTATGTCGGCTGTGATAATAGAATAATAATGACGTGTTAACCGACCCAACGACGCGTACGCGTTATTGATATTCTAGAACTAGTTGACTAATAGGAGCTTCACGAATCCCCTAGACTCTCGTAAGCTAAGATAAAAACAAATACATAACAATTTCCACCTTAGGCTTTATATTAGCCAACACGACACTCAATGACTCCAGCGGTGTTATAACTTGAGTCAGTACCACCTTCGTCAAGGCATCCATGACATTGTGTTCGATTACCGCTTCCGGAACTTCAACCGTCTTTGCTTCCAGACCTCTACGATAAAGTGATAGCAGCATTGATGTTCTTAGTCCTTTCATGAAAACATGATTCCGTGATAAGTGAATGGCATACGATTATCACAATTAAGCGCTACATTGTTAGCTCACTTTGACTCTTCCAAGTCCCTTAGCCAAATAGCTTCCTTGCGACCTCGTGGGGCCATATACTCCGCCTCTGTAGTTGAAGAGCCACGCGTGTTGTAGCGTTGCCTTCCGACACAACACATCCACAATACTAAAAGCGCGTAACCGGTGATAGACCTACCTTTATCCGGATCCTTAGCGTGATGCGAATCAACACAACTGTTACGTCCGCATGGTTGCCACGATTTGTCCCATCGCACAAACCAGCGTTTGCGATTGCCGCATCGCTATATACGGCCTCGTGCACACCATCAGTACATTAAGCTCCAACCGCATTTGCATACGGCGCCTACTCGTCCTTTCAACATCACGATCCCTAAAGGGCAATCCTTCAGCGATAGCTTGAAGTGCCACTCAATAACATCTTAAGCGATTTTCCATTGTCTGTTCTAAAATTATTCAAAATCTTAGAAACATACCGGATTGTGACACCTCGAATCTTGCGACTCAGATCCTGATGATCTTCATACCAAGAATCTTCTTTTCTTCCCGAGCTCTTTCATGTCGAACTCCTTTTAAGCAAAGACTTGATAGACCCAATCTCGACCTCCACCTTTATACCAAGGTGTACCATTTCTGCTCCTGTGCCAAGCGAGTCCGTGTTTGTCTTTTCTTCAAGTTGCTTGTCTTCCAACTTTCTTTGAGCGGCTGCGGCATCATCGATACTATCACGAACAAACTCGACTACGATTTTCACAGCTCCTGCGGTTCCACCTCAAACCAAACACATTCATTAACACATACTCCATGGACTCCTATTTTAACACGAGACCAAGTTGTTTGAACCCAACTTGTTTGTGACCAAGTTGTTTGAACCAACTTGTTTTTGACCAAATTGTTTGAATCCAACTTGTTTTGAACCTCCATGCTTTTGTACACCAAAAGTATTCACTTTTTTCAGAGTATACACGTTCTTTCCACGATCCGGTCATCATAACCGACAACCTTTTATCACCTTAATTTTACCCAATTGCATCTTCACGATTATAACCCTCTTTTCAAAGTACCCAATGAAATCAAGCTTCTTAATCACAGGAACATACGACATCTTCCGATATAAAGCTTGAACCATCATCTGTTGTATCTTCACTTTTCTGTCCCTCGATAGTGCGTGTCTGTCATCACCTAACCGAACCGAACCACCATCAATATCCTTGAAGTCATACAAGAAATCCCTCCTAGGTGTCATATGATAAGACCCTTTGAATCCATTACTAATTCAGCCATCTCATCATTACCGACTACAACTAAGGCTTCTCCAAGATAGGTGTTACCTTCGTCATCGGAAAATTAGAATCTGATCATGCTTACCGCCTTGACGAACCCACTTGACTTCTTCTTGGGCGATCTCTCTTTAGATGACCCTCGAATGACATATGAAGCACTTTAGTTTACAGTTCCACCTCTTGACTTAAACCGCGAACTTCCACGGAATGGCGTTTTCTATCGACCATGTCTTCTTGATCGGGTAATCGGTTTCTAGTAACCGGTACGTTAGGGATCATATACTAACAAGTGGTATCGAACTTTGGTTCTGAGGTTATTTGGTTATCTAGTTTCGATCGATCTTGAAGGGTTTTCTTGTTTTGGTGGTCATTTTGGAAGGAGCGAAGGTCATTTTGTTTGGGCTACGGGTTTACCGAAGCGAAGAAGAAGGAGAACATTGGTGCCTTTTTGGTTTTTCTTGTTGAAGTGATAAAACAAAGGAAAAGTGATACAATAATGGTGGTTGGTTTGTGTTCTTATCGTGTTAACAAAAGAAAAGAAGACATAAAGGTACTAGCTTTTATAAAGGAAAGATAGTGGTATTTTTAAGCAAAGTATGGCTATTATTTTTATTATAATGGTACTTTGATAATATAATAAAGGTTATTAATTAAGAGGGTATTGCACAAGGGACTTTGTAATTTGTGATTGTGAGGTTTGATATATCACAAGATTTAGCTAATTAACAAAGGGATAAAAGAATGACGGGAGCCAAGTTTGACATCGAAAAATTCGATGGAATTGGTGATTTCGGGTTATGGCAAACAAAGAGCGTGCTTTAATGAGTGCAATTTGGGTGTGATCTTGCATTAGAGACATTACCGAGGACATGGAAGCGGTGAAAAGGCTGTTTTGATGAAGAAGGCATCTGATGCTTTGATTCTATGCTTGGGAGGCCGGGTTTCGAGAAGTTACCAAGGAAACAAGCTGCTGCGAGAATTTGGACGAGTTGACTAGTCTTTATATGACTAAGTCCTTAGCAAACAGACTTCATCGAGAGAGGCATCAAAGAAGAAGTCAAGTGGGTTCGTCAAGAAGATGCGCATGATCGGATTCGATTCTTGATGACGAGGTAGCGCCTATCTTGGAGAAGCCTTGGTGGTGATCGGTAATGATGAGATGGTGAATTGGTAATGGATTCGGTGGGTCTTATCATATGACACCTAGGAGGATTTCTTGTATGACTTCAAGGATATTGATGGTGGTTCGGTTCGGTTAGGTGATAACAAGACATGCACTGCTCGGAGGGACGGGAAAAGTGAAGATCTGATTGCATGATGGTTCAAGCTTTATCTTGGAAGATGTCGGTATGTTCGAGGTTAGAAGGAGCTTGATTTCATTGGGTACTCTTGAAAAGAGGGTTATCTTGTGAAGATGCGGTTGGGTAAAATCAAGGTGATCAAAGGTTGTCGGGTTATGATGGCCGGATCGGGGAAAGAGCTGTGTGTATACTCTTGAAGCAAAGTGAATACTTTTGGTGTACAAAGAATGGAGGTTCAAAACAAGTTGGATTCAAACAACTTGGTCAAAAAAAAAACAAGTTGTCAAACAACTTGGTCACAAACAAGTTGGGTTCAAACAACTTGGTCACAGTGTTAAAACGAGTCCATGGAGTATAGGTTAATGAATGTGTTTGGTTTGAGGTGGAGCTGCGGGGAGCTCGGGAAAATCGTGGTGAGTTTGTTCGGGATAGTAGCGATGATCTTGTAGTGGCTCGAAAGTTGGAGGACAAGCAACTTGAGGAAAAGACAAACACGGACTGCTTAATGCAGGGAGCGGGAAAAGGTACACCTTGGTATAAAGGTGGGGGCGGACATTATGGTAACAGTACCAAGTCAAGAGGGTGCAAAGGATAATGTTCTTGAAAGAAGAAAGCAAAGATGATTCTTGGTATAGAGATCATCGGGGATCGATCGCAAGATTACGAGGTGTCACAATCCGGGTATGTTTCTAAGATTTTAAATAATTTTAGAATAGACAATGGGAAATCGGTTAAGATGCCATTGGGTGTGCACTAGTTGTCGTTGAAGGATTGCCGGTTAGGGATTGTGATGTTGAAAGGATGAGTAAGGTGCCGTATGCAAATGCGGTTGGGAGCTTAATGTACTTGATGGTGTCGCGAGGCCGGACATAAGCGTGTCACGAGCCTGCTAAACGTGGGTTTGGTGTTTGGGACAAATCGTGGCAACCATGTGGAAGTAAGCAGGTTTTGTTGATTGGACTCGCTAAGGATCCGGATAAAGGTAGGTCTATCACTGTTACGCGTTTTTAGTACGGGGATGTGTTGTAAGGCTGGCAAGCGCTACAACACGTGGTGGCACTTTCAACTACGGAGAGGAGTATATGGCCGCTACGGAGGTGTGAAGGAAGCTATTTGGCTAAGGGGACTCTTGGAAGAGTTGGGCGTGGAGCTTAACAATGTGGCGATTAATTGTGATAATCGGTGCGATTCACTTATCGCGGAATCATGTTTTTCATGAAAGGACTAATCACATCAATGTGCGTTATCACTTTATCGGAGAGGTCTTGGAAGCAAAGACGGTTGAAGTTACGAAGGTGGGTCTTGAACACAATGTTGTTGATGCCTTGATGAATGTGGTACTTGGACTCGAGTTACAACCTTTGCTTGGAGTTCTTGATTGTTGGTGTTGGCTAATATAAAGCCTAAGGTGGAAATTGTTATGTATTTAGTCTTTATCTTAGCCTACAAGAATCTAGGGATTCGTGAAGCTTCCATTAGTCAACTAGTTCTAGAATATCAATATGCGTCGCATCATTGGGTCGGTTTGCATCTCAAGCCCAACACGTGCCGTATTATTCTTTTCGCACACGACATAGGTACCGTGTTAGAGTCGGTTGTTATTCCCCCTCATCTCTATAAAAAGGAGGTGAGGGGGAAGGGTTATGTATGCATTCTTTCAATAACTAATCAAATGATAGATTAGGGATACTTACTTGTGCATATCTTTTCTTTTACATCGACCATGTCTTCTTGATCGGGTAATCCGCTTTCTAGTAACCGGTTGTTAGGGATCATATACTACTTCTCTTCGATACCACTTGTAGGATTCGACAACCTACAACACGGTTACTAGCACGGATAAGTTCGACCAAGAAGATGAAACACCAGCGAGTTCTGAGACAAAAAGATAAATAATATGCACAGTAAGTATCCTAATCAATCATTTGATTAGTTATTGAAAGAATCGTAGATAACCCTTCCCTCACCTCCTTTTATAGAGATGAGGGAAGAATGTCAGTTCTAACACGGTACCTATGCCGTGTGATAATAGAATAATGGGGCGTGTTAACCAACCCAACGGCGGCGTGCGCGTTATTGATATTCAACGGCGTCGCGTTATTGATATTCTAGAACTAGTTGACTAATGGGAGCTTCACGAATCCCCTAGACTCTCGTAAGCTAAGATAAAGACTAAATACATAACATTACAATAGATGGATTACTTGGATTGGTTATCGGATCAGTTAGGGACGAAACGACCATCACAGAAGTTTAAAGACATTTATGCTGATTTTGTTGAGCGTTTTCGTAATAATCACGAAGGGTTCCGTGATGCATTCGAAAAAGAATTCTTAATCAACTTCGATATATGATCGAAAGACAATGATACCAACAATTGCTACATCCATGTATCAAATTATTTCACAAGCTATACAAAAAGCTAACCATGGACACCAATGGTTCATCTCTATGATTAAGTAAATACATCATGGAATGAATGTTGTTTAAAGCATCATGAATAATCAAAGTTGAAACAATATAACAAGAAAATGTATAAATAGTAAAGCCATAACAGACAAGATTTACGAGATGAAGAAACAAAAAGGTTACTGTCGGGCGTGAACCTATATGCCTGAAATTCTTAAAGGACAAAATTGTGATTCACATGAAAAGAAAAAAGAACCAAAAGAGAACGTTTGTATGTGGTGGTTATGTTAATGTGGTGTTCCTTTTTCTTGTTCTTCCAATAGACACATATAGCTAGATTATATAGTTTATTCCAACAACGTTCATAATATGCGATTAACTACCATAAACTGATTTAATATTGAATAGTGGTCATAGTTATGATGTTATTAACAACCATAAACCTTGTCATTAATAAAAATAGGGTTTTGGCCGTACAATGAGCGTGTACTTTACGAAATGTACCGTTTTGGTACGTGTACTAATTTCCGTTCCATTTTTGTTATGCCTTTCAACTTTTGTACCATTTTGCACACAACTTTACTGAAACCGACTAATATTAAAAGACCAAAGCGTTTCCCATTTCATTATTAAAAGACCTAGCGTTTTCCCCTTTTCACCTTAAAACCCTAACCCTAATTTCCAATTTCCATATGATCGACCAACAAAATCGATTAACGATGAAATTTTCACCACGATGGTACTTCACACCATCACCACTCATGTATGTTAAAGGGGATGTTTCTACGATTTAGAATATAGACTTTATTGGGATGGCAGTTATTCGTTTGTCCAAGATTCTCAAAGGATGTTGTCGGTTCCCGTTAAAGGTATGTATTATCATATTCTGGTAAAGAGCTTAGTAATGGTTTGAAGGAACTTAAGAATGATGTAGATTTAGAGACTTTATTGCCTAGGTGTTAAGAATGGTAATATTATTGATCCATATTTGGAACATCATGGGTATGATTTATCCCAGGCTACTAAGCGAGCTTGGGTTTGATGAGATACCGGATGAGGATGTAGAGATGGAAGACTTAACAGTATGGGTTAGTAATTATGTAGGATAAGATGATGTAGAGATACCATATAGGACCATTAAGGACTCATTTCTGAATAAACTATGCAGTGGTAATTTTATAAGTGATCATGATGAGAATGCTAGTGCTGCTGATGTAGGAGAAGGTAGTGATACGGAGATTGATTTGGATGATGAAAATGTTGACAAGAATTATAAAATCAGTGCTGGTGTAATTTATCAAGAATTTGATCCAAGTCTTCCTTGGAATGAAATGAAACCAGCACTTGGGTTGAGGTTTGAACATCCTGAACAACTCAAAGACTATTTGACAAATTATGGAGTTGCTAATGGATACCATCTGTGATATAAAAGGAATGATTATAGGACTTTACATGTTATGTGTGGAAGGGATCTTGAAGAGGGTAGGAGTGGAGGTAAGAAAGGAAAGAAAGGTGATTGGGACTATGAGAAAGCTAAGGGTGTTAAGATTGGTTCACCAACTAAGAAAGGGAAATATGTGGGTGTTAAGATTGGTTCACCAAATAAGAAAGGGAATGCTGCTAATATTGCATCACCAAGTAAGAAAGGAAAGGGTAAGACTGTTCAGTCCAATTCACCATCAAAGAAAGGCAAGGGTAAGGCTGTGAAGGCTACTAAAAAGAAGACTGAAAAGGGTAATTGTTGCACATTTAAGCTTTAGGCTTCCTGGATGCAAGGTGAGAGCTCATTTCAAATAAAAACACTCATTCCACACCACACTTTCTCTAGAAACTTTGATTTAGGTACACTAGTAACCTTTAAATGGATTGCAAAGCAGTTTGCTTATAAAATACTTCAGGATCCAAGTATTAGCTATAGGAGCATTAGAGATCAAATAAAAAAGAAATTCTTGATCAATGTGAGTGTTGGTCAGTGTAAAAGAGCTAAGCATAGGGCCTTACTTGATCATGAAGGTGGTCTTATTGAGCATTATAGTAGATTATGGGATTATAGGAAGCAAATACTAGACACCAATCCAGGCTCTTCAGTCCATATGCATGTAGAGGAGAAGAATAGTGGTAAGATACACTTCAAAATATTTTATGTCTGTTTTAAGGCAATGAAAGAAGGATGGAGTTCAGGCTGTAGAAAAGTAATAGGGCTTGATGGATGCTTTTTTATAGGAACATAGAGAATAGGACATGTACCTATAAATGGTGGGATTTGAGTGGGGTTCCTTGTGTTCATGTTGTATCAGCTTTTGGTTACATTAAAAGTGATCCAGTGCTAGGTGTTAGTGCATGGTATTCTAAGAGGATGTAGGTCAATGCATACAGTTATTTCATTAGGCCTGTGGGTGGTTCATCTATGTGGCCATACAATAAAGATGATTCTCCATTGCCTCCAGTACTTAGAAAAATGCCATGAAGACCTAGAAAACTTAGAATTAAACATGCCACAGAGAGGTTCAATGAAGTTAGCAGGAGTGGAAGAATGATGACATGTACAGTTTGTTGGGAAAATGGTCATAACAAGAAGACTTGTAAGAAAGAGCAACAACCTAAACCAGTCAAGGAAAAAAGGAAACCAGGTAGAAAGAAGGTTGGTTCTTCATTTCTTTTCCCAACTGATGTTATGGACGAGAATGGTGAAGGATCGATGGTCTTGGTCCTAGTAGTGCAACTCAAGTGGTCTTGGTCCAAGTAGTGGGCTGCTCCAAGTAGTGCAACTCTAAGTGGTGATGGTCCAAGTAGTGTAGTCCCATCGATGCGGTCCCATCTAATGCGGTCCCATCTTATGCAATCCCAAATGTTGCGGGTTTCATAAATTAGTTAATATGTTTGGTATGTGTAAAGTTTAAGAATATTTGTTGATTTGCATGCTAAAGTAATTTATGTGCTATTTGCGGATCAAGTTGAACAATCGGTGTGAAGATCCTATTAAGGAATCACAAGATAATGAATTTCCTACCCACGAGTAAGACAAGCAAGCTGCATGCACGGTGGTTGATGAAGCAATTGTTCTTTGGTTTACTCAAGAGTGCAACTTTGAAAAGAAGGTGCAAATCTGAAAGAATTGCAAAAAGAGCCAAACCATACAAATTTGGACCAGATGGTGCAGGATCAAGTGCTGATAAAGCTTGGGATGTTGAAGATGTTCTTGCAGAAAAATAGTTGTTTAAGTATCATGAAACTTAACTAGTATGAATAATGTAGTCAAACTTTGGGTAATGTAGGTGCACTGAACATGGTCTTTGTTGGTAGTGTCTTTATGCCTACCACTAAACAATGTATTGGATAGTGTGACTTTATGTCCACAATTTTGGTTTGTAATGCAGGAAATGGTCCAAGATTTTGTGGTTTATTGACTTGTCATTTTGTGTTTCTTTAGCATTTAGATGTGGTCCATTCTGAGAAAACAATATACCACTTGCTTTGGTATGTCTGGTGATCACGCTTACGCTTGCCGCGTTCGGGGTCAAAGGAACTTCCTTTTAAATCGAGCAAGTTTTTCAACACCCTAGGCGATGAACCTAATCGTTGTAGTGTAGTATTAGGGTAAGCCACGGGTATTGATATCGTTCTCTGGGGAATAGGAATGCTAGTAAAAGTTACTACGCTAAGATTGGGGTTGAGAAAGATTATTTTTATCTTTTTATATTTTTTAAGAAGTTGAAAGGTACGAATCTCGGGGTATTGGATTTGGGGGTTGGTATTTCTACCGATTACTCTACTTATCTATTCTAATTAACTAAGCTAAGGGTAGTCTATGTCTATTGTTGTGTGCTCGTATGATGATTAAAATGTGTTTACATAGATTTTATTACTCCTAGTTATCTCCTATTGATGGTTGAATTGTCACGTCCTTATTCTTAAGCGTTGTGTTTCTAAGGTCGTAGGGTATCGTTTATCCTAACTCTTTGAAGCTACCAAGGTTAATGACTACGAAATCACTAGGATTCATAAACTTAACACTAAGGTATTCTTTGGATGTTTAGCCTACAATTCCACTAGTAACTATATGCTAAGGTTCAACAAAGATTAATCAAGCATTAATAACACAACGAATGACCTATTACAATACTAGATCAATCACAATTAAGATAAGAGACAACCAATCAATATTCAATAACTAGGTTTCATATTACCTAAGCAAACACACAAGTAATTTAGCCGGACATGGAGAACATGCAAGCATACACACAATCAATTGAAGACATAATTGAATCAATAAAGTAAAACACTTATCTTGATGTAAAATAGGGTATGGAACCCTAAAATACTGTACAAGACAACCTTGGTTCGGTTTAGGTTTTTACTCCACAAAACAACCTCTCTAAAGCTGAAAAATTCGGATTCTATATATAGTGTTACAAACTGCGACGGCGTCACTCTTTAATTGTGACGTCGTCGGGTCGCCGTCATTAGGGTTTCGTCTTGGCCACGTTATCATTGTGACGGCTTCACCTTATACTGTGACGCTGTCGCCCGATCTCGGCCGTTTGGATCAAATCTAGGCCGTCGAGCAATGCGACGCACTTACTCTTTAAAACACGATGCCGTCACTTGTAAATAGGCAATTTAGCTCTTGAGTTGTCACAAAATATGTTGCGACATCGTCGTAGTTAAACTCTTGACGCCGTCCCTTCGGTTCCAATGACTTGAGTGTCTCGATTCTTGACTTTGGCCATTTTCTTCGTATATTCGCGCCTTTTCGTCCGAATAAGTGTCATTCCAGCAATTTGCCTTCAAGAGACCTAAAAAGTGAAAAGGAACAAAATTAAGTAATAACGGATACAAAAATGATCAATTAAGATCTTAAATGACCCCTCAAAAAGGTACATTTTAAATCCTTATCAAATATCCCTACACTTGGTATTTGCTTGTCCTCAAGCAAATGTGCTTTTAGCCAATTAATTTATAAGTTAGGGGTCATGAGGCATTAATTTAGAATGATCCACAACACATAAAAGCCCCGCAAAAGTCATAACAAGCACGGAAATTACATACTAGCACCTCACAGGGGTGTTTGGATATTCACATATCTCGGGTGTATATGAAATATAACAAGTTGGAAATGGAAGATAAACACTCATTAACCGGTCCTAGTACATAGATTACCATAGGCTTGAGACTAGATCAAACCTCCATCGCTTTGGCGTAAGCACCTAGGAAAGACTATCCAAGAGGTCTTTTA
The DNA here is from genome assembly GCA_022545495.1 of Chrysanthemum lavandulifolium. Classification (NCBI taxonomy): domain Eukaryota; kingdom Viridiplantae; phylum Streptophyta; class Magnoliopsida; order Asterales; family Asteraceae; genus Chrysanthemum; species Chrysanthemum lavandulifolium. The sequence continues at coordinate 196,431,391 of CM040244.1, forward strand.
AAGGGTTGTAATGTTAGGCTTACGGTAGAGAAATAAAGGGTTTGGTGGGATAGGCGATTTAGTGGTGGCAAGTCAAAAATCTTTATGTTACAAGCATGCGAAGAATGGCGTTGCTAAGCCAAGACTCGACACTCTAAACTCTAGATATTTGAAACAAACAAACATAAATTTAAAGATAGAAGTAGGATGGTAGCCCGTATGTTTTTTTCTTTTTGTTCAACACTCTATTTTTTTCTTTTTCTCTTTTTTTTTTTTTTTTTGATTTTTTTTTCATACACTTTTACTCTACCATCCTCTACGATAACATCAAAATGATAGGGATTTATAGTCACATCCCTACACTTGAGTTTTTATTACTCTAACACTAATTTGACCCGAATTGAAAAGATCAAAACACTTGAAGTACATTATTATGCAAATAAAGGGAATTTGAATTTAACGTTCTCTTCCCGTCATTTCATAAAATTTAACTTTTCCCATGAGTCCCAATCGTCCCAAAACTGTGTACAAAGATATGACTCGACTTAGCAACTTATGCAAGCAACTAGATAATTGAACTAAGGGTTTAGTGTGATAACAATAATGCACTAAAAGTGAGTGCATACAAGGTAGGATAGGGCGATTTGGGTGTGGATTGTAAACAATGCTCTTCATTGATATTCCGGAAAACTGAAACATCACGAGAACCTCGAAAAAGGATAGGCTCTGAGGGGTTAACTAGGGGTATCGTGTACTAAAGATGAGTACAACGCAAGGGTGTGGTGGAATTACTCAACCGATGTGGAAGAAGTAATTATATTACGGGTATCAAACAAGGGTTATCCTAATGCCTCTTATCATTTAGTTATTCCTAACTACACAAGTGTAGTGTTACTAGCGATCTCTGAATGCATCACAAAACAAGTTCTAGAATCTATTATACTACGGTTCACACTCAAGCATTAAAGATGAATGCTTTAATTCCTACTAATCTAATGGTGATCCTCACATTTTGGGTGGAATTTAAGTGGTAAAGGGTTTTGTGCTAGTCATATAACTTCCTATCCATGAGGCGCTTTATTAAGACTAATGGCCCACTCCTACATGTCATGAAAAATTTTAAATTTGGTGCCAAAATTACCCTAACCGATATTTCTCATGGTTTATTGCACAAATGAAATTGGACAAAGCAAATAGTCAAGGATAAGCATAGTTTCAAATTTCCGTTTTATTTTCCTCCTACACTTAAAGCGAGCGTTGTCCCCAATGTTCCCGAAAGTATCAAAGTTATGATAATGGAAGGTAATTAAAAGCGAAGAAACTAATACTCCCACGATTAGCTCGGTAGGATCCGTGTGAAGTGGTGGTTACATCTTTCTTCAAGAAGAATATTTGCGTGAAAAGCTCCTTCCGGTCTTATGTATCTTTTCTTGATAAATTAAACTGCACACTTGAAGAAAACAAAGCGAAACCTTGCGTAAAATCGTGGTAACAATATATATAAGACTCTACTAAACTATGATATAATGCTTGTGGAATGGATGTTTCTGATTTTACGGAAAATTAAGACACGGAAAATTCCCAAAAATTTATAAGTAGCTCAAAAACGAGAAAAAGTAGTAAGTGTTTACGCTCCTCCACGCCGTCGAAGTTATCCTGACAACCAGTGCTGCGATTTTGGAAAAATCTGGAAAATTTTATCTTTAGAATCGGAAAAATTTCTGCAAAACATCCATTATGACTCGATACAAGAATTTGACTCGAACAAACACACATGTATATCTTTTAATTAATTGAAATTCTCATGTTCACGTTTCTTTTGAAAACGTGTGTAATCCTCCCTACACTTATCCCTTATGTAAAATACCTTTACATGTAATTAAGACGAGGTTAAAGACAAAATAAAACATTTTCACAAATTTAAACATTAGAACATAAAATAATGAAAAGATATATGACACACAAATAAAAATGAAAAGCAAATACACATGGGTTGCCTCCCAAGAAGCGCTTGTTTTTGTTCGAGTCACGAGCTTGACTCTACCCTTATTTAACGGATAAAGGGGAGGTTTTCTCTACACTTAAGTTTAAGTGTGGGTGATAGTAGCGATACACACCCTTAGGGTGGCAATTTTCCACGTGAGGTGAAGGGGGTGTGTGAATGGCTTCCTTCATCCTAAAACTACCCGGACTAAATTGGTTGATGGGTGGGTTGGTTCCTCTTTTGTCTCCTAGATGTATATCTAAGGATGGAAGATTGTGTAAAGATTGAGGTTCCGGTTCATCAACAATAGGAAATTCCCTAGAACTAAGAGTAAGACTGAGACTACAAGTATTCAAACCTATATTCTCTAGTTGCGTTTGGTTCAAATGTTCTACCTCCATCAGGATTCCAAAAGTCTCTTCTACTACTTCCGGGTAAGTCACGTGTGGTGTGTATGCCTTAAATGATGGTGGGACTTGTGAGATACCTTGTGGGTCTAGACTTTTCACCTTATCCTCAATCACATCTACATCATCTATATGTGATAACGCTCAAAATGAACATGTTTTTAGTAGCGTTATTGTTGGTTTTGTGTATGATAATAGGCTATATTTACTCTTAAGTGTTTCAAAAGTGCAAAAGTTGCGTATTGTGTATGTATATGTAGCCAGGTATCACAAAAGATAAAGAAATGAAGTTTTCATGCACGTTTGGAGAATTCCCGAGGAAGGAAGTCGAGTAAGGAAGCTCTTGGACTCAATGACTAGGAAGCGCAAAGATTTCTAAGTATCTACAACAAGTTAAGATCAAGTTTCATCTTGGAAATCATCAACGAAAACAAAGAAAAAGGCGCAAATCAAGAAGAGTCAACAAAAGTCAAATCTGGGGGTACAAGAGGCGCCCAACCGTTCGGTTGGAGCCCGCAACCGATCGGTTATGGCGAAGTGAAGAAGCGCGCAACCGATACGGTTTCGTTGCAACCGATCCGGTTGCATGAGCTGAGTTACAAAATTTGCATTTAATGTTGCCTTAACTCCCCATAATCATTGGGCGATCATTTCCTATTATTTACTTGTAGAAAACGTTTTGGCGATTAGTTCGTTTCTTTGGCTATATAATGAACCTAGACTTAGTAGTCTAGGTGTGACCTAAAACCAAAGTGTAATAGTTTACACCAAAACTATTACCAACCATTTTATTCATCCCAAAAGTTTAGTTATTCTTGTAAAAGCGTCCGGAGGTTGGAGAGACTCATTCTCATCCATTGTTTTGATCATTCGAGTTATACGGTTAAGCTAGGTGATTGGGCGTGTGGTTGCTATAATCCACGAATTCTAGTTCTTGTAATCCCAGAAGTTTAGGTATTCTATGAAACTTGTTATGGATTTCTATTCTCTTGAGTTATTGGAATTACTTTGTTATTACTTGTGTTTTGTTATAATTATCATGGAGTAGTTCTTGAATATACTTGTGTGTAAGGATGTAGGAAATCATACTAGTGTTCTCATAGGTGATGCATGTATAAATGATCTTGTTTAAATAAGTTTGTTGGAAAAATATTAGTCTTGTTTGATTTGTCGGTAAAACATGTTTTAAGAAAAAGGACCGAAAGGATTTCTCTTGTGTTTTATTCCAAAAAGTTAAGTGACAAACTAGTATGAGGATATGGTGATTGACAACCACCATGTTTACTTATTGAAACAAGACTAGAAACATTTTCATCACGAAAGGTCGAAAGATTCGTAGGAACGAGTTTAATAAGAACATTTTACAAACAAATGGATTTTCTAAAGGATAATCATTAGGATAAGGACCGAAAGGATTACCTATATGTTATTGTTCTTAAAATGATTTTACAAACATAAACCATGGGTTGGAAATTATTTGCTTATGATTTGTGCATCACATCAAGAGTTTACACCAAGCCTTCATGAACACTTACTATGATTGCCTATAGACTACACATAAGTATATATTTCTTTTTATTGAATTTCACTAAAACCATCATTTTTGAAGAGAACCTTGACAAAGCTTTCTTGTTACCAATCTTTTAAAACAATTTCAAAAGCAAAATCCCTTGGGACGATCTCGACTTACCCACCTTTGCTATCGCGAACGAGTATACTTGCTCGTATGTGTTTATAGTAAGGGTTAATATACACAAAAGTTACTAAACTTTACGAAAAATTTGTCCTAAGTCACTAAAGTTCTTTTGTTGCTATTCGGGTTACTCAACTTATTGTGACCGGTTATATTTGTTACTCTTGTTTTGGTAACCTAGAATTACCGGTAATAATACTACGTGGCAAATATTTTAGATTTCATTTATATTAAAAAAATGGGTTAATATACAAATAAGTTACTAAAGTTTGCCAAAATGTTCATTTAAGTTACTATACGTTTACATTCTTTTACATTTAAGTTAATATCTGAATAAGTTGCTAACATTGTGTATATTTTATCGTTTTTTCAACAACTTTTGGGCGTTATTATCGTTTACATTCTTTTACATTTTATACTTTTTTGCTCTTTTTTTACAATTTTTCACACATTTGTATTCTTTTACATAATTGGACGTTATTAAACTTTTTGGAAGTAATTTTTGTTTTGATATGTTTCATATGTTATTATACATTTTGGATGTTATTATCGTTTTGGACGTTGTTATATGTTTTCTTACATTTTATACGTAAAAGCGTATAAAACATACTAAGCGTAGTAAAGAAAATAAAGCGTATAGAACACAAACACATATAAAACATACAAGCGTATAAAAGCGGATAAAACATATAAAACATACATACGTATAAAACATATAAAACATAAAAGCGTATAAAACACACAAAGGTGTAGAATAACGTAAAAATAGTATGAAAAGCGTGCAAAACATAAGATAATATATGAAAATGAGCGAAAATGTACAAAACCATACGAGAATGTATGAAAGCGTAAAGCGGTATAGAGAAAAGCGTACACACATATAAAAGCGATAAATACCTACAAAAGCGTGCGAAAATGGACAAACATATATACAAAATGTACGAAAATGTATAAAAGCGTAAAAAGGTGCGACAACGAGAAATGCATACACAAGCGTATAAAAACGGATAGAAACATAAAAAACATACGGAAATATACAAAAACGTACGAAAATGGAGAAAAACGTAAAAAAGAACGACAACAAAGAAAATGTACACAGTGTATAAATACGTATAAATACATACGAAAATGGAGAAAAACATAGAAAACGAAAACAGATAAAACATACATAAATGTATAAAAACGGATAGTAACTTTTTTTAAAAGTTCAATAACCTATTTAATAAACCCCGTGAACTATAGTAACTTGCTTGTAACATCTCAAACTATAGTGATGGCGTGGACAAGGGAACCGGTAAAACACCCGGTTGCCCACCCTCGTAGTAACAAGAATGTCACCTTTTTAAACGTTCAGTAACTCATATAATAAACCCGTTAACTTGAGTAACCTGAATAACAACAAAAAAACTTTAGTGACTTAGGACAAATTTTCCGTAAACTTTAGTAACTTTAGTGTATATTAACCCTTATAGTAATAACCGGATAATTCGTGTTTATAAATTTTTAAAACTTGCACACGGTAAGTACATCAAGTTTTTGGCGCCGCTGCCGGGGATTTTGGATTTTTAAGTAATTTGATTTTGCTTAGATTCTGTAAAATTGGTAAATTTAAAACTGAATTTCATCAAGAGAAAAAAAATTTTGGTTTAGAAGCTAACCGAATCGGTTGCGTGAGCAACCGAACCGGTTAGTGCTCTCGGAAAAATTTTGTTTTTGATTTTTATAGTTTTTTACTTTATCTAGTGTTTTGTGTTATAGTTTTTAGTTTAATTCTTGTCATTTCTGATTTTTACAGATTGTCTTATAGATTGTTTATGCTTTTCTTAGTAATTTTTTAGATTTTTGATATTTAATCATTTTTAGTTTTATTTACTTTTTAGTTAATTTTGTCTTTATTGCAGTTATTAACTTAGTTAATTTTCAGTTTTTATGGGTTAATAGTTTTAATGAGTAGTTAAGTAGATTAGTTAATATAGTTTTGATTAATTAACTTAATTAATATTTATAATTAATAAGGATAATGAGTAGCCTCAATTAATTAAGAGTTTAAGTACAATTAATGGTCTTTAATTAAATTAAATTAACAGGTTTTATAAAAAAAATATATTTTTTTTGGAAGATTGATCCAACCGTTCGGTTGCAGCCCGCAACCGGATCCGGTTGGAAGTTTTGGTTAAAAATTTTACCACCAACCAAATCGGTTGGTGAGCCAACCGATCCGGTTGGAGCTCTCGGTAAAATTTTTCTAGTTTTTCGATTTTGAGTTTTAGCTTGTGCTTTTAGTTTTGTTATGTGTCTTTACTTGTTTAGTATATGTTTTTGTATTTGCTTTGGTTTTGACTAACTCTAACGCTAATGATTTGGATTTTTGTCTTTGGTTTTGTTTTGTCTTGTTTAGATAGTTATTATGGATAGTTTAAGCGGAATTTCTGAGTACCTACGTAACTTGGATGAGATGTTCAAAGACACCGGGAATTCTTTGGAGAAGATTGGGAATATTTTGGAAAAGAGTAAGAAGGACTTGGCTATTGATTCGGATAGTATGGAAGAAGTGGGAGAGAACAAGGTTCAACTTCCTAAGAAGGGTAGAGTTGTGGTATTTACATAAGCACCACTAGCGGAGTATGATTCACCACTTATGAGGTTCGGTACACCTTGTAGTGTCGAAGGGTGAGTCGTGGGACCTCGACTAACCATGGCCTATTGTGAAAATTATATTGTGGAGAAAGTTCTTGATCAAATTGGCCACGTCGTTTCGATTCTGAAGCTTACGGAGAAAAATGGTTAAGAATCTCAAGGTTAACATTCATGGTCATATTTTGAGCGAGATCTTGTTGTCTTTGAGGAAGGAAGCGATGAGCCCAATGTTTGTTTTGGGCGGGATTTTCTTGTAACAACCAAATGTCAAGTGGATTTTGCTTTGGGGGAGATGAGGATCAACATTACCGACTTGGAAGAGGAAAAAGGGGTGAATGAAATGCTTGTGGAATTATGTGCTAATATGGAAAAGGAGAATGTGGAAGTCATTAAGATGGGGAAGGCTAATAGAAAGAAAACCTCATCCAACAAATTAACTCCTACCACATCCACCAACAAAAACAATGATTACAAACCTTCACCACCCACTACACCAAATACCTTCAAACCTTTAACTCAAGACCAAAAAGAAGCCATCTTGTAAAACCTTGAACAAAAATTTCTCGAACTCAATGAGAAAAAGCCCGTAATTGAGGTACTGCAAGATTATGTTTTATACCGCAAGAAACTAGATGCGGTGATGTTAGCAAGAGCAAGATTGGAGGATAAAGATCTATCGGAGGAAGATAGAGATAGGATTTTGTTTAGGGGTATGCCACGTAAGGAGAAAGACCCGGGAAATTTTGTTTTGCCGATTAAGGTCAATGGGACCATACCAATGTATGCTTTGGCGGACACGGGTTCGAGCGTCAATGCTATGCCCTATCCATTATTTAAGACGTTGGGTCTTAGTAAGCCACAACCAAATCACTCAAAACTTACCTTGGCGGATAACTCCCAAGCAAAAGCGATGGGGGAGGTGAAAAACGTAAGAGTTCAAATTGGTTATCAACCCTACTTGGCTGATTTTCTAGTTCTAGACATTCCGGTTGATAAGAGTCTACCTCTTCTACTAGGAAGACCATTCCTACGCATGTGGTGCAATCATAGATATGGGTAGAGTGCGATGACAATCGATGGCGGGATCTCAAAACAAACCTATTATCCCAAACCAAGGGGACCGGTTGTGGAATTCATGGAGGATTTAGAATTGATGGGCGGACGATGACTTGACTTGTTTTGAAATTGGACGTGATGTCCATGGAAACCCGATGTATGGACCACTAGCTCCACCATACTTTGATATTAAGGATGAGATGGAGCAGCACTAGCGGTGGAAGCATTTACAATCCATTCAAAACATCCTTGTTTACAAAAAGCTAACCGATTTCTTAGGTTCTTTACGGTTCAACTCAAAATTTGGAATGGGAACCGAGGGTCAAGTGTTTACAAAGAGAGGATGGAGGCGGAGAATGACATGTCAAATTTGATATACTATGCCGGATGGGAGAAGATTTGTAAGGAAGTTCAAAACTTCTGAAACACACCGTGAATTGACCGGAAATTTCTAAGTGAGGACATCTTAAGGCATGAGTATTTCGAGGATTAATAAGGAGAAGCAAGGCACCATAATAACAAGCAATTGTTTGCTTAATTTTCATGAACTTTTAATTTTATGCATTTAGGATTTCTTGTTTTTCATTTCATTTTTATTTGCTCTTATTATTTTGAAGTTGTTTAATTAATGCATTTTGAGTTTTTAGTTTAAGTTATAAGTATGATGATTTAGTTTTTGAGATAGATGTTGTTGAAATCCAAATGGTTGGATGAATGTTGTGTGCATCTTTAATCGAATTTTTTGAGTAAACAATTGTTGCTTGGAGGGTAAAATGCCCGAGTGACGTAAAAAAGCCAAAATTCTGCAAAAATGCAAACCGAAACGGTTGTATCCATGACTGATCCGGTTGCATGCAAGTATATATACCAAAAATTCATTTTTTTTCAAAAACACACACACACACACACACTAATCCTCCAGTTGGGTTTTGCAAAATTCGACCATTAGAAGTTGTTTGAAGCTTGTAAAAGTTGTAGAAGATCATCATGGCACCTAAGCAAGTAAGCATCTGCAATCAATTAACTTAATTAAGGTTTAATTAGAGCATTTGATTCGAATTACAAATTAGGTCACTAATTTGGGGGTTTTTGATAGAATTCAAATTAAGTTGTTATTTTTTAGGATTAAGTGGGTAATTGATATAGGAGTGCATTGCAAAAAGAATTGTAGTGATTGATTCAACATCGAATGAGTATTTGATGATTGAATTTTTGGATTTAACTAGGTTATACCATTGAATCAAATTAAGTTACAATTGATGATTCCTAATTGGTAGATGATGCATTTTTAATGAATTTTAGATGCCACATTGTTGATTAGAACAAGTAATTGAGAATTGAGGTTAAGATTGTTAAGTTCTAAGCAAGATGAGTATGTGATGATTGGAAGCTTTGGAAACGAATTAGGAACAATTTAAGGATGTGGGAATCATTGATGATGTTAGAATGCAGTCTAGGAGTGAATTGGACTTAGGAAATCTAGTGGAAAATGGATTTGAAGGCAAAGCCTTCTGCAGGTCGAGGAACCGATCCGGTTGCGGCCGCAACGAGCAGTTGGATAGAGGAAGCGGTGGAACCGATCCGGTTTCTCCTCATCCTATCGGGTTCCACGTTACGATGTGTGAATTTTGAATTTTGAAGTAGACCTTAGAGGCTTCTATGGACCTTTCATTTGTTCTAACACTCTTATATTGACTTATATTTATGATTTCTCTGGATAAATGTTGTAGGTTGTTCAAGTTCGACACGGGTTCCACTAAACCCGATTGTTGCCAAGTATTGCCAAAGGAACGCAAGGAAGAAAGTCACGTATAGCTTGAAGGCTGAAGCAAATGAATACCTGAAGTTCAAAGATGTCACCAATGAGGAGAAACATGCTTTCCGGGAACGATTATCAAAGTTTCAAAATAGGACATGTTTGGTTCCAAGGGTGATTGATTGGGATTTGTTTGCCGAGTATGAGTGTGAAAATGAGTTGCGTCATATGATGTGGACGTCTTATGTCTATCCAGCTGATGGGGATTCATTTGATGATTTGTCATGGGAAAGAGCATTTAGCATAAATGAAGAGGTTTATCGTGAATGGTGTATGGAGTTCTTTTCGACCATGTACTTTGAAAGAAAGGTCAATGTTCGAAACATCATGGAAGAAGTTTGTGTTTGGTTTAGACTTTGTGGGCAGGATCACGCCTACACTTTTCCGGATTTTGCCGTTGCTCTTGGCTTGTATGAACCGATTGAGGTTAAGCATTGATTGTTTGAAGCTCATTTTTCGAGGCTTAGGAGGTTTAAAAAAGAATACCCTAGTATCCCCGCTTACTGGAATCGAGTGGGAGATCCTTCTTGTACTAGGAGGAATCTTGCAACCATTAGGAATCCGTTGATGAGAGTGCTTCACAAGTTGTTAGTAATCGGGCGTTTCATAGAGTTGGGCGAGGACGAATGTCATAAGCCGGACTTGTGGGTTATGATGTTATTGGAGGAAACTAAGGATGGAAATGCGGCTTGGCTCATAGCCGAGTATTTGTCTAGGAGAGCCCCGGGAATTAAAGGTAATAGCAACATTTGTGGAGGCCATTTTGTGACAAGGTTGGCAAAGAATCTTGGGTATTACAATAGTAGTGAGTTGGCTAAGTGTGGAGAGCCAAAGTTTTGTGAGATTTGGAATGCAAATGGTTTTGGAAATGCTTTGAATAAGAAGATGAAAACGTTAGGAGCATGGATAGAACCGCAACAGCAACAACCACGACAACCGCAACAACAACAACAACCACAACAACAAGGAAATGTGCCAATGGGAAATATACCGATGGGAAGCGTGCAAACAGGTACGTCTAGTAGCTTTGACTCAGGTTGGGGAGAGTGGAACCAACATTTGAATGAAATTCAGTGTAGGGAAGTTTGAAGAGACTCGATGATGTTGAGAAACAATTATATCAATGATTATTCAATGCCTATTTTTCAACACATGGCTCAAGAAGCCAATTATGAGTTGCCACCCTACAATCCACCCAATGTTCCACCATATCCTTTCCCTACACCTCTTATCTGGACCTATCCGTATCCATATCACGGATATGCACCATTTCGACCACATGCTGCATATGGTAGATTACTTGAGGTTGGAGGATCTAGCTATGATGTTGGAGGATCTTCATCGGGCGTTGCAAAGGAGAAGAAGAAGAGGAAGGTTTACACAATCTTTGATGAGGAGGAGAACTATGAAACAGAAAGCGATGATGAAGAAGGTGATGAGATGAGTGAGGATGACGAATGATCGTGGATCATTCTTGATTTATGGTTTCAAAAACAATGATTATCATGTGTTGAACAATATTATCTCTATCTCTTAACTATTTCTTTAGGATGATTATCATACTTTGTTTATTTTTCATATTTTTAGTAGCATTTGGATTGTTTGCTTGTTTTGTTTTGTGTATTGCGTATTTTGCGGTTTTGTTTGCGGGATGGATGTTACTAAGCTTATTGTTGGTCAAATATTTGGAGTTGGATAACTCACATGCTTGCTTATGACCCAATATGTGTATCGCATATTCTATCCCGTGGTATCTTTTGACTATTTCTTTTCCCATTTTCTTTACTTTGAAGTTCATTTTATTACATTGTGGACAATGCAAAACTTAAGTATGGGGAGGGAAGAAAATAGGAAAATGATCTGATTTTAAATTTTTTCGTTTTGGATTTAAGTAATTAGCGAAATCGCCTTGATTGTCTAGTTGTTTTCACACGTTATTGAGATATATTAAAACAACTTGAGTATTTCAATGGTAAAATGAGTTTTGAAAATTTTGATTTGGACCAAATTACGGAAGTAATTCATTGTGGATTCGATAGCATTTTCTAGCACGCATTATAGCCTTTTCCACTTAATTGTGAGGTTTCTTTTGTATAAAACACATCTTTTGTTTTATATTTACTATGAGTGTGCGGTGATTGTGTCGATTCTAGAACTTGTACTTGTTATGCATTACGGTTAAAATCACTCTCGAGTGATAAAATATGTTCAAGTGATAAGAGGCAACGTAGGATTTAACCCAAATGGCCTTCCATTTTATATCTAATGTTTTTGCTAACCACATCGGTTAGTTAACCACCTTATATGGACCCATTTGTTAGTGCTCATTTTAGCACTAGATACCCTTAGTTACACTCTTGAGCCAATCTTTTCATTCTTGTTTAAATCCGAAAAATACAAAAGATTTTACACCTTAAACCTTAGCCAACCCATGTCATGTCTATTGGTTTGTTGCTAGTTGTTTGGAGTGTTGGATTATTTTTGATGATTATGAAGAAGCTACACTTTGTCTATAGTGTGTACCATTCTCCAACAAAAACGAAGGAGACGTCTTTCTCATTTGTATTTTTTGTGGTGTATGCTTACACTAAGTGTGGGGGAACTTGAAAAAAAAATGGTTATAGCCAATGAGCTATATGAAGAATATTGATTATCCAATGAGCTAAATTGAGTTACATATATGTTTGGAGATCGATATGAGAAGACTAGAGGAGGAAGATATAATCATATTCAGGATTGTGGTTTGTATGATGACTAGCAACATGGAGGTATAGACTTGACTTTATTTTTCTTTTAACACCAATTTCATAAACTATCTCATGCCTTATCCATACTTTTTATAAACCCAAAGCATTAACATTATAACCCGAATAAAAGCCCTCGTTGATGAATTTATTTTCTTTGTTTTAATACTTGTACAAGCTTATGGTAAAAAGCATTAATCATGACTAGGCATTGAGTGATTTACATATACCCACCAATATATGAGTGTTGAGTGAATTCTTAAAATCATTAGTGTAAGTGTTCTAGTTGTGTTATCTAAAGTGTTTGGTTCATTTTAAAGTTTTCATATATTACAAGCAAATTAATGATTATTTCCTTTGAAATGATTGTTAAATCTTCGGAACCACGGTATCAAGACCATTGAAATCGATTTTGCAAATGTTAGACCTACTTGAGGGCGAGTAGAACTTAAGTATGGGGGAATTTGATAACGCTCAAAATGAACATGTTTTTAGTAGCGTTATTGTTGGTTTTGTGTATGATAATAGGCTATATTTACTCATAACTGTTGCAAAAGTGCAAAAGTTGCGTATTTTGAATGTATATGTAGCCAGGTATCACAAAAGATAAAGAAATGAAGTTTTCATGCACGTTTGGAGAATTTCCGAGGAAGGAAGTCGAGTAAGGAAGCTCTTGGACTTAATGACTAGGAAGCGCAAAGATTTCTAAGTATCTACAACAAGTTAAGATCAAGTTTCATCTTGGAAATCATCAACGAAAACAAAGAAAAAGGCGCAAATCAAGAAAAGTCAACAAAAGTCAAATTTGAGGGTACAAGAGGCGCCCAACCGTTCGGTTGGAGCCCGCAACTGATCCGGTTGGGCGAAGTGAAGAAGGCGCAACCGATACGGTTTCGTTGAAACCGATCCGGTTGCATGAACTGGAGTTACACAAATTTGCATTTAATGTTGCCTTAACTCCCCATAATCATTAGAGGCCGATCATTTCCTGTTATTTACTTGTAGAGAACGTTTCTGGCCAGTTAGTTAGGTTTCTTTGGCTATATAATGAACCTAGACTTAGTAGTCTAGGTGTGGCACAAAACCAAAGTGTAATAGTTTACACCAAAACTATTACCAACCATTTTATTCATCCCAAAGTTTAGTTATTCTTTGTAAAGCGTCCGGGAGGTTGGAGAGACTCATTCTCATCCATTGTTTTGATCATTCGGAGTTATACGGTTAAGCTAGGTGATTGAGGCGTGTGGTTGCTATAATCCACGAATTCTAGTTCTTGTAATCCCGAAGTTTAGGTATTCTATGAAACTTGTTATGGATTTCTATTCTCTTGAGTTATTGGAATTACTTTGTTATTACTTGTGTTTTGTTATAATTATCATGGAGTAGTTCTTGAATATACTTGTATGTATGGATGTAGGAAATCATACTAGTGTTCTCATATGTGATGCATGTATAAATGATCTTGTTTAGATAAGTTTGTTGGAAAAATACTAGTCTTGTTTGATTTGTCGGTAAAACATGTTTTAAGAAAAAGGACCGAAAGGATTTCTCTTGTGTTTTATTCCAAAAAGTTAAGTGACAAACTAGTATGGGGATATGGTGATTGACAACCACCATGTTTACTTATTGAAACAAGACTAGAAACATTTTCATCACGAAAGGTCGAAAGATTCGTAGGAACGAGTTTAATAAGAACATTTTACAAACAAATGGATTTTCTAAAGGATAATCATTAGGATAAGGACCGAAAGGATTACCTATATGTTATTGTTCTTAAAATGATTTTACAAACATAAACCATGGGTTGGAAATCATTTGCTTATGATTTGTGCATCAAATCAAGAGTTTACACCAAGCCTTCATGAACACTTATTATGATTGCCTATAGACTACACACAAGTATATATTTCTTTTTATTGAATTTCACTAAAACCATCATTTTTGAAGAGAGCCTTGACAAAGCTTTCTTGTTACCAATCTTTTAAAACAATTTCAAAAGCAAAATCCCTTGGGACGATCTCGACTTACCCACCTTTGCTATCGCGAACGAGTATACTTGCTCGTATGTGTTTATAGTAATAACCGGATAATTCGTGTTTATAAATTTTTAAAACTTGCACACGGTAAGCACATCAATACGCTCGTCATGTATTATTTCCTTAGGTCGTGATGAAACCAAATCTAGTAATTGATCCAACTTATGGTATAATGCTTGGTTGCTTACCATAATATTTTCACAAATTTGGTCAGTTCTCCTAAGGGCCTCACTAAAAATAGTTTCTAAACATGGAGGTTGTTCACGAAAGTCTATCCTAGGTGAAGGCTCATACGATGCATAGATTTCACTAGATGAGGTGTTTTGTGGGCTTGATGGAATGAAACCCTCAAAAGGTTTATGGACTTGGTTACTTTTCCCAAGGTACTCAATGGGGCATATAAAAGATCCCGTTCTCTTTACTTCTTCCCACCATCTTGAATAATCCGCATCGGTAATATCATATTTTTTCATGAAAAAACCTAATTGCGGATATAGTGGATTTCGTTCTCCATAATGGTGAGCGGAAGAGTCAATGGACAAGTTTTACGAACAAAGGCACAAAGAAGGGGATAGACTACAAGGAAGCTAATAAAAGAAAAATATCACTTGATAGGAATCTTGTGAGTAGACCTAAACGAGATATAAATCAAGCCTAAGCAATACTGATAACGCTACACGCGTCGTTCGGGGTCAAAGGAACTTCCTTTTCTTCGAGAAAGTTTTATAACACCCTAGGCAGTGAACCTAATCGTTGTAGTGTAGTATTAGGGTAAGCCATGGGTATTGATATCATTCTCTAGGGGAATAGGAATGCTAGTGAGAAGTTACTACGCTAAGGTTGGGGTTGAGGAAGATTATTTTTATCTTTTTTATGTTTTTTTAGGAAATGGAAAGGTACGAATCTCGGGGTTTGGATTTGGGGGTTGGTATTTCTACCGATTACTCTACTTATCTAATTATCTAATCTAAGGTGTATGTAGTCTATGTCTAATTATTGTGTGCTCATATGATAGTTTAACGATGTGTTCACTTAGGTTTTATTACTCCTTAATTATCTCCTATTGATGGTTGAATTGTCACGTCCTTATTCTTAATCGCGTTGTGTGTCTAAAGTCGAAGGGTATGCGTTTATCCCTAACTCTTTAAACTTACCAAAGGGTCTCGTCTACAAAACCCTCTAGGGATTATAAACTCTAACTCTAAGGCCCTCTTTGGATGGTTTAGCCTACAACCGCTCTAAGTGCTATAGCCTAAGGTTCACAAAGATTAATCAAGCATTAATTACACAACGAATGACCTATCGCATTACTAGATCATTAACAATTAAGATAAGAGACAACCAATCAATATTTAATAATTAAGTTTCATATTCTCTAAGCAAACACACAAGTAAATTAGTCGGACATGGAGAACACGCAAGCATACACAGAAATAATCAAAGACATAATTGAATTAATGAAGTAAAACACTTATCTTGATGTAAGATAGGGTTTGGAACCCTAAAATACTGTACAAGACATCCTTGGTTCGGTTTAGGTTTTTACTCCAAAAGACTACACACCAATCTTGAAAAATTCGGATTCTATATATAAGATTACAAATGCGGCGTCACCTTATGTTTTGTGGCCGCCGGGTCGCCATCATTAGGGTTTCGTCTTGGCCGCGTTAGTCTTCCGACGGCGTCACCTTGTGCTGTGGACGCCGTCCTCTTCGACTTTCGGCGTCGTCTGGATCAAATCTAGGCCGTTTGAGTTGCGACGGCCTACTCTTTTAAACACGATGCCGTCACTTGTAAATAGGCAATTTGGCTCTTGAGTCATCACAAAATATGTTCGATGACATCATCGCGATTAAAACGACGCCGTCCCTTCAATTCGGTGACTTGAGTGTCTCGATTCTTGACTTTGGCCATTTTCTTCATATATCGCGCCTTTTCGTCCAAATAAGTTCCATTCAGACAATTTGCCTTCAAGAGACCTAAAAGTGAAAAGGGGCGATATTAAGTAATAACGGATACAAAGTGATCAAATAAGGGCTTAAACGACCCTCAAAAGGTACATTTAAAACCTTATCAAATATCCCTACACTTGGTATTTGCTTGTCCTCAAGCAAATGTGCTTTTAGCCAATTAATTTATAAGTTAGGGTCATGAAGCATTGGTTTAAAACAGTCCACACACATATAAGCCCATAAAGTCATAACAAGCACGGAATTACATACTAGCACCTCACATGGGGTGTTTGGATACTCGCATCTCTCGGGTGTATATGAAATATAACAAGTTGAAAATGGAAGATAAACACTCATTAACCGGTCCTAGTACATAGATTACCATAGGCTTGAGAATAGATCAAACCTCCATCGCTTTGGTGTAAGCACCTAGGAAAGACTATCAAAGAGGTCTTTAAAGGGTTGTAATGTTAGGCTTACGGTAGGAAACAAAGGGTTTGGTGGGATAGGCTATTTAGTGGTGGCAAGTCAAAAATCTCTATGTTACAAGCATCGAAGAATGGCGTTGCTAAGCCAAGACTCGACACTCTAAACTCTAGATAACTGAAACAAACAAACATAAATTTAAAGGATAGATGTAGGATGGCAGCCAGATGTTTTTTTTTTTTTTTTTTTTTTTTTTTTTTTTTTAACACTATTTTTTTTCTTTTCTATTTTTTCGATTTTTTTTATTATACACTTTTACTCTACCATCCTCTACGATAACATCAAAATGATAGGGATTTATAGGCACATCCCTACACTTGAGTTTTATTACTCTAACACTAATTTGACCCGAATTGAAAAGATCAAAACACTTGGGGTATGTTATTACGCAAATAAAGGAATTTAACGTTCCCTTCCAATCATTTCATAAACTTTAACTTTTTTCCCATGAGTCCCAATCGTCCCAAAAGCGTGTACAAAGGATATGACTCGACTTAGCAACTCATGCAAGCAACTAGATAATTGAACTAAAGGTTTAGGGTGATAACAATAATGCACTAAAGTGAGTGCATACATGGTAGGCTAAAGCGATTTGGGTGTATATTTGGGAGTGGGGTGTAAACAATGCTCTTCATTGATATTCGGAAAAACCGAAACATCACGAGAATCGCGAAAAGGATAGGCTACGAGGGTTAACTAGTGGGTATCGTGTACTAAAGATGAGTACAACGCAAAGGTGTGGGGAATTACTCAACCGATGTGGAAGAAGTAATTATATTACGGGTATCAAACAAGGGTTATCCTAATGCCTCTTATCATTTAGTTATTCCTAAGCGCACAAGTGTAGTCTTACTAGCGATCTCGGAATGCATCACAAAACAAGTTCTAGAATCTAATATACTACGGTTCACACTCTAAGCATTAAAGATGAATGCTTTAATTCCTACTAATCTAAGGCGGTCCTCACATTTTGGGTGGAATTTAGGTGGTAAAGGGTTTTGTGCTAGTCATGCAACTTCCTATCCGTGAGGCGCTTTTGTTAAGACTAATGGCCCACTCCTATATGTCATGAAAAATTTTAAATTTGGTGCCAAAATTACCCTAACCGACATTTTCTCATGGTTTATTACACAACTACAATTGGACAAAGCAAATAATCAAGGATAAGCATAGTTTCAAAGTTCTCCTTTATTTTCCTCCTACACTTAAACCGAACATTGTCCCCAATGTTCCCAGAAAATATCAAAGTTATGATAATGGAAGGTAATTAAAAGCGAAGAAACTAGTACTCCCTCATTAGCTCGGTAGGATCGTGTGTGAAGTAGTGGTTAAATCCTTTCCAAGAAGAATGTATGCGTGAAAAGCTCCTTCCAATCTTTTGTTTTTCTTCTTGATAAATAAAAACTGCACACTTGAAGAAAACAAATGAAACCTTAGCGTAAAATCGGCGGTAATAATATATATAAGACTCTACTAAACTAAGATATAATGCTTGTGAAATGGATGTTTCTGAATTTACGGAAAATTAAGACCGTGAAAATTCCAAAAATTTATAAGTAGCTCGAAAGCGAGAAAAAAAGTAATTTGTTGTTTTACTCCTTCACGACGTCAATGTTGCCATCTCCCGACCACAAAGTTATCCTAAACAAAAAGCGGTGCGATTTTTGGAAAAATTTACGGAAAATTTACATCTTTAGAATCTGGAAAAATTTACGCAAAACATCCATTATGACTCGATACAAGAATTTGACTCAAACAAACACATATATATCTTTTAATGAATTGCTATTCTCATGTTTACGTTTCTTTTGAAAGCGTGTGTAATCCTCCCTACACTTATCCTTTATGTAAAATATCTTTATATGCAATTAAGGCGAGGTTAAAAACAAAATAAAGCATTTTACAAATTTAAACATGAGAACAAGCAATCAACAAAGATATATGACACTAACAAGCAAACAATTAAGCATGGGTTGCCTCCCGAAGCGCTTTTCTTTATTTAAGAGTCTTGTAGCTAGACTCGTAGTCGTGCCCTTACGTGACTTCATTACCGCCATCTTCTTTCTCATGACGGTCTCTATTGAGGGATTCCATGTTGTAGAAGTGTCCTATGATGCACCTCTCTAAGAGTTCGTCCTCTCCCCACTCGGTCCTATATTTCGGTCCTAGGTTCAGGCAATCCTTATAGAATCCGAAAATCTTAGCCATAACATAATCTACTCCTTTTTCTTTATCATCCTCATTCCTATAATAGACTGATAGTTTAAGTTCCTTTTCATCATTAGAGAGTGATGAAAACTTCTCAATCTTAAACGGCATTTGGTAAGCTATGTTATCGGTCTCATCTTTGAATCGCACTATTCCTAACGAGGGGTCATAGGTCATCCCGGTGCTTTCTATGAAAGGTTCTCCTAGAATAACGTGGGACAAGCTAGGATCTATGGACGTACTAATATCATTCACGATTATGAAGTCCGTAGGAAACTTGAAACTACCTACATAAACGAGCAATCCCTTAACTCTACCAAGAAAATTGCACCTAACCCTAGGATTATCGGGGTCTTGCCTAGTTGGAATAGGCTTCTTCATTACCCAATTGTAGTAGGTGCTAGTCATTATGTTGATTGGGGATTTGCGATCAATGTAGGCCTTTGCCACGAAAAGGTTTCCTATGCAACATGGTATGTTAAGATTCCAAGGGTTCCCAAACTTGATTCTAGGGCTTTTCCTAACATACATGTGACGGAGGTCACGCACTAAGTGAGGGTGGCGAGATAGCTCTTCTTCCGTAGGAAACTTATTGAAATAGTCATTGTCTACTTCATCTACTTCCTCGGTTGTTTCATTATTTTCAAGTGTATGGTCCTCTTCGTCATCTGTTCTATTAGGTTTCACTAAGGCGATGGTATTGACGAATTGAACGTGCTTAGCTAACTTACTTGGGTCCTTAATCTCTACACCGGAAGGCTCGGGAGTTGAGATAGCATTAACCTTCCTATCACTATTGGTCATGGCTTTCAAGAGGTTATCTATAATCCTATCCATTTCGGCTTGTTGTTGGTTAAAGCGGTCCGAGAGCTTAGCTATTTGGGCTTCTTGGGATGCAACTAGGTTTTGCAACACCCCTTCGATGTTTTGTTGGTTTGGACCGTGAGGTGGGGGCCATGAAAAATCATTGGAAGTGAATTCTTTGGTTTGTCCCCAATAGAATTCGGGCTTGCCCTTCCATGCTTCTCGGGTTTCATTGAAATTCCTAGGTCCGGGTATTGTAGGGAATCTTCCTCCCGTTCCATTAATACGTGAGGATGTGTAGTCAACGGAAGCATGTTCGGGGTATCGGGTGCAAGTGCGCGTGTTATGAGGATCACAAACGGCTCACACGAGGAAGAAACTTTGTTCACATGGCGTGAAGACCGAGGATTTTCGTAGGAACTCATTAGGAATTTAACTTGATCTTCAAGTTCGATCATCCTACGGTCGGAAGATTGTGAGTCAATGGGAGGCAAGGAGTTTGCCTTAACGGTTTTGGGCAACTCACAGGGGTCATTCCAACTTTCGTTGTCATAGAGAGCAAGGTCCTCTATTATGCCCCATGATTCTTCCGCAGTGAGATCACTAAGTTTTCCACCGGCCGCTTGGTCAATGGATCGCTTGGTGGGAAGTTGACATGATCATAAAAGATTTGGACTTGGAGCCAAAGATCAATGTCGTGATGAGGACTTTATGAAGTAAGTCCTTGAATCGAGTCCATGCTTCGTGAGAGATTCACCTTGACGTTGTTGGAACATCAAGATGTCATTCCTAAGTTTAGTGGTTCTCCCGGTGGGAAAAATTGAGCAAGGAAGCGAGAGGTGAGATCATCCTAACTTAAGATGGAGCCGGCGGGAAGTCGCTCAAGCCAATTACTAGCTTGGTCTCGTAGAGAGAATTGGAAGAGGCGCAGCGCGTGGTCTCCCGAGTAGTAGCATCAAGGTCGATGGAATCGACAATTTTAAGGAAATCCCTTAGA
Organism: Chrysanthemum lavandulifolium; assembly: GCA_022545495.1. NCBI lineage: Eukaryota > Viridiplantae > Streptophyta > Magnoliopsida > Asterales > Asteraceae > Chrysanthemum > Chrysanthemum lavandulifolium. Next base: position 196,452,190 of record CM040244.1, read on the forward strand.
TCTTGATTTGGATCTTGAACGAAGTCCATGGAATGCACATCCGTTTTGCACCAACCGGATGGTGTCGGATCGCAGGCCGTAGTTTGGGCTTGGTTGGGAAGCTCAATGGTATTCCTATAGCCTAGGTGGCTTGGTCTCAGTATTCACCAAAGTACGGGCTCTTGGCGGGTCATTTGGTGGTAGGTTGATGAATGGTGGTTGGTTATCACCTTCCATGATGAAAAGTGATGGGGTTACGAACAAAGGTCACAAAGAAGGGGATAGACTACGAGAAAGCTAAGAATGAGAAAAATTTACTTGATAGGAATCAAGCAAAGAAACCTAAGCGAGGTGGACTACTAACTAGCTATTCTATTCCCCGTGGCGCCAAAAACTTGATAACGCTTCACGGCGCGTCGTTCGAGGTCAAAGGAACTTCCTTTTCTTCGAGCAAGTTTTATAACACCCTAGGCAGTGAACCTAATCGTTGTAGTGTAGTATTAGGGTAAGTCACGGGTATCGATATCGTTCTCTAGGGTAATAGGAATGCTAGTGAGAAGTTACTACGCTAAGGTTGGGGTTGAGGAAGATTATTTTTTATATTTTTTATGTTTTTTTAGGAAATGGAAAGGTACGAATCTCGGGGTTTGGATTTGGGGGTTGGTATTTCTACCGATTACTCTACTTATCTAATTATCTAATCTAAGGTGTATGTAGTCTATGTCTAATTATTGTGTGCTCGTATGATAGTTTAACGATGTGTTCACTTAGGTTTTATTACTCCTTAATTATCTCCTATTGATGGTTGAATTGTCACGTCCTTATTCTTAATCGCGTTGTGTGTCTAAAGTCGTAGGGTATGCGTTTATCCTAACTCTTTGAACTTACCAAAGGGTCTCGTCTACAAAACCCTCTAGGATTATAAACTCTAACTCTAAGGCCCTCTTTGGATGGTTTAGCCTACAACCGCTCTAAGTGCTATAGCCTAAGGTTCACAAAGATTAATCAAGCATTAATTACACAACGAATGACCTATCGCATTACTAGATCATTAACAATTAAGATAAGAGACAACCAATTAATATTTAATAATTAAGTTTCATATTCCTAAGCAAACACACAAGTAAATTAGCGGACATGGAGAACATGCAAGCATACACACAAATAATCAAAGACATAATTGAATTAATGAAGTAAAACACTTATCTTGATGTAAGATAGGGTTTGGAACCCTAAAATATTGTACAAGACTACTTTGGTTCGGTTTAGGTTTTTACTCCAAAAGACTACACACCAATACTGAAAAATTCGGATTCTATATATAAGATTACAAGTGCGACGACGTCACCTTATGTTTTGTGATGTCGTCGGGTCACCGTCATTAGGGTTTCGTCTTGGCCACGTTAGTCTTGCGATGGTGTCACCTTGTGCTTGTGACGCCGTCTCTTCAACCGGCGCCGTGCGGATCAAATCCGGTCGTGCGAGTTGCGACGGCCTACTCTTTTAAAGCCTGACACCGTCACTTGAAAATAAGAAATATGGCTTACGGGCGTCACAATATGCTCGACGGCGTCGCGAGTTGCGCCGTCACCTTGTATTTTAGCGACTTGAGTGTCCCGATTCTTGACTTTGGCCATTTTGTCACACCCCGCGGGCGAAACACGAGTGTAACGGAGGAACATAAGCACAAATTAATAGAACATGCCAACATTAATAATTAAAGAAGGAATACACCATTACAATACCGGTTTAGCCGTCATCGGCAAATATATTACAAAGTTTAGTTCCCAAAATATTGAGTTCTATTACATAATAATTTGTTGTGACAAGTGAAAACTTCATTATGCAAGACACGGTAGAAAAAGCTTACTAACGATCACGAAATGCATGAGAGAAAAGCGGGTCAACTATGAAAATAGTTGGTGAGTAAACACGCTTAACAAAATAGGAAAACTCGTAAGAAATAATCAAAGCTTTCGATCGACGAAAATGGTCCATAAAGCAAAGGCATTGTAAATCCACTCGGTTCAAGTTCCGCCCATACAAAACTTGCAACCTGTGTGTTCACAACCCATTGCCAAAAGTAGTATGTCTAAAAGTCAAGTATAAGCGGTCATAATAGTTCACAATATTGCACCACGTATATAATCATTCGGGGATGCTCGAACATGGGAGACTTTGCCTTTGCTCCAACAAGGAGACTCCTTTGTCACTCGACCACCTGGCGAGAATTATTGAGAACGCTCCACCAATAAGGCGAGACTTTATAGTGATGCTCCGAACATGGGAGACTTTGCCTTTGCTCCAGCAGGAGACTTAAATTGAAATGCTCCGTTCCCATGGGAGACATTTTGCTCCGGACCGGGAGGCTTTAAGTTGATGCTCGAACATGGGAGACTTTATAGTGATGCTCGAGCATGGGAGACTTTATACGCTCCACCAATAAGGCGAGACTTTTAGGGTCATAGCATGTACGGTTCAATAAGTTCAAATAAGTAATAGGTTCGTAATTAAGTTCAAGGATTTGATTCGAGTTCACAAGTTCTAGTCAAACTAGTTAATAAAAGTAGTAAACAATTTAGCTCAAGAAAGGTTCATGCATTTCGCCCCAAAATATAGTAAAAGCGGAAAAAGGGATTGTGATTACTCACTTGGTAGCGGTGTGATGACAAGAGTGAGTACACCGAGGTATAATGTGATGCTTTAACCGGGACCTATTACGAATGATATGATATGTAATGAGTTGCAATGTAATGTCATGCATGCATTTCATATGTTATTTATACCATTTGCGAGTTTTGAAAATAATACTTATCGTCGAAAAATACTCTTTTGACGTCTTGACCCTTCAAAAATCACTTTACAAGTTTTTACGTCAAAATGTCATCCTACAATGGTTTTGTAATGATTTATGGTGAAATTATCACTTTTCGTCGCAAAACAATGTCGTCGGAAATTTCTTGAAAGTGACAAAAATGACTCCGAAAAACTAGTCGTAAAATAGTGTACGTCGCACGTTAGAGAACGAACTCGACGGTTTTGGAAAGTTTGTATCGAAATCTAGAAGTTTCAGTTCAGGAGTTTTCGTCAAAAAGGTCTCGAACATAAAGATAATAAGGGTTAAAGATGGTGATTTTGGCTAATTGTGGTGTAAAAAGTGAGTTTCGGCCAAGTTTGAACATCCGTAAATAATTTATTACAACTCGCTATACAAAGCGACTAATTGTATTGAAAAATATGCTTGGTGAACTTGATTTTATTAGAAGACAATTCGCTCCAAAATTTTTGCATCATGGTTAAAACAGCCCTCAACATGGACGTTCGACTAATGTAACACTTGTGTCGTAGAAATAATATAGTTTTGGAAAATAATAGTTACGGCAAGTTTATGAAAGCGTGTATATCTTTGTCGTTTCAAATCCGTTTTCTACGTATAATCGTCCTTAGCTTCGTATCAAAGTATACTAATATATTTTGATAAGTCGAAATAATTTGTGAAGCTTAAGGCTCGTTTTGACCGGACAAAGTAAAACAAGCAAGTGAAACTTACGAAAAGTATATTTTCGTCGTCAAACTTGTAAAATCCATAACTTCTTCGTTATAACTCCGTTTTAATCCGTTCAAGCGCCACGGATTCGTTTTAAAGTATATTTTCTAAATATCATGGCCAAAAAGTCGTGCCTACTGTCGGTTTTTCCAGAAAATCAAAACAAGGACAGAATACATTTTATACGTATCGAAAATAGTTTTTCTCGTACCAAACCTATTCTAATCCCTTCAAATCAACTCCAAAACTAATCTAATCCTACCATACACCTTCTTAGGGTGTCATGGGTTCCTAAACATCATCAAGACCAAAGTATACCAAGGGGATAATTATAGGATGACCTTAATATATATATAACTCTAAAATCAAATAAAATGGTATAAACAACACCAATCATGCATGCTTGCTCCAAAATGAAGAGATACTTATGAGATGATAAGGAAACATGAAAATGAAAGAAACATGCTTACTAGTTAATATGAAGAGGTGCAAAGAACAAGGTTAAACCTAAACACTCTTGGTTTTTATTTCAAAACCTAATAAAGAGTGTGATTCTAGATTGATAATTACTTGAACTTGAAAAAAAATGATGATCCCTTGTGGAGACCCTTGATGGCCGGTTATGTAGAACCAAAAGAGAGGAGAGAAATTTTTTTTTAACACTTGATAATAATGAAGTAAATGAGATGAGTGAATGAGTTGGATGATTGAAGTTTAGGTGAAGTATAGATATAAACTTTCAAGGAAAATAATTCAACACATTAAATGCAACCCTTCCCCCCCCATGGCCGGTTTTGGGGGGGATGAATCTCACCAAATTATTATTTTTTTTTTCTCTCTTATTAATAATGTATAAGTATATACTTGTATAATTTGTAAGAAAAAGTGTAAGTGAAATAGATTCAAGTTAAGGTAAATGGTAGTTTTTTAGGTACAAGTAAATTTTTAATAGATCAAAATAGAATGTAACAAGATAATAAAAATTGTAAAAATACCTTCCTTGTGAAATTTGAGTGATATAAAAATTTTCGTGTAGTTTTTAAGAAAAACGTCGTAATAATATAATTTTAACGATTTATATACAAAATAAATTTAAAACACTAGGAAAACTCAAAATATAGCTTTTATAAACTAAATGTAAGTTTAAAAATATGTCGGGATCATTTTTGAAAGTAACGGATTAAATATTTAAAATAATAACTCACGCGATAACGTTTATTAAATATAAAAATTACGCATTAAATGTGAAATGAAATGCCATGAATGAACTAATATGATGCATATATAATTTAAGAAATGACCGAATTTGAGAATTGTGACATTCTTCCCATGTCGTGGAATCACGTCCCGTGATTCGATTAACGATACTATAGTCCGAACCTCGACAAGAGTTCTAAAGTTCATGATCGTACGAGCAGTCTAAATGATCATATCAATGCCCATGCGTCATGGGTTCCCCATTCAACTAAGTACATGCCCGTGATTAGATTGGATAGGATAAACTCGCCAATATCGAACGTAGCTCTCAAAAGACCTTTAGGTAGTCGATTCTAATTTAATCTCACAACTCATCAAACAAGAACTATCATGAGATTAAACTAAACCGACTTGAATAAACTTGTCTCTTAGCTTGATTTTCGCAACTCATCAAACAAGAGCGTCACTAGATCAAGCTAGAAACAAATTGTTAGAAAGATAGGAATCAACATCCTTGAATGAAGTCTTTTGAAAGATTCGCTCGATATTGGATTTGCTTACAGATCAAATCAAATCAACAAAATATATAACAACTAAGGTCGATATCAATAGGTCTCAAATTAATCAATGTCGTGAGCGTGGTAAAGATTGGAAGGAAACTATGCACTCAAAATTATGTCGCGAAAGAAGGTAGTTGTTCAAAGGAATGTACCCGTTATGCGTTGCGGGCTTCCTCGGTACCGAGATAGAATGCTCGACCACGTGCGGGAGGAATTTCAATGTTACGATCTTGTGGGCCTTATTGCCAATGCCAGTTTGGACGATTACCTCCTTGATTGGGAGTTCTTTTCGACTTTGGGCGGTATTGCGAAGGTGATCTAGACTTCCACACTCGTAACATGCTTTTCTCATCCTTGATTTCGATTCTGTTTGAGCAATTTCGCGAAGTGGCCCGTCATCCACATTTGCCACACTTTGGCGGTCTCCTAAGTGATGATAATTACATCGAGTGCACAAAGGATGTGGACTGCATATCTTTTGCGCCTGGTTGGTCGCCCCATAGTTACGGGTTATTCGCGCCTCTTGTTTTCTTGATTACGGTCTCGGCTTCTGGTGATCCTCCCGTCGCTTTCGTCCATTGTTTGAAGTACCTTCTCCGTTGTTGGTTCGTCTAGCATCGAGATGTATTATAATTTGGGTGAGTAGGTCCGCTATTCCGCAGCGTTGTTGTCGGATTGTCATTGTTGTTTGGGTTGCCGTTGTTGTTGCCTCCTCGGCGTGTGTTTCTTGCGACCATGATCCTCTGATGGACCAAAACATCGGGTTGAGTAAGCGGCATTGAACGAAGTCGGATGAGGTGCGAGCGGTGGCAATGTGTTATAGTGATCGAAACATGACGAGAGCAGAGACATGCTATGTCTAACAAGTCGAAAGATGGAAAAGAAGATATGAACAAGGTACGGTAATGTAGGCGTGAGCGTAAAACATGCTATGCATACCCACCGACCAATGCAACCGGTGACGGACTCTAAAGACTCGACTAAACATGATTTAAAACTACCACTCTTATCATTGCATGGTTCTTCATAAATTAGACATAGTTGATCGTGCTATGTATAATTTATGAATAACGATCTGCGATAGGACTAGTTGACTCGAATGGTGTTCATTGTTTAATGAAATAATATACAAAAAAAAATTTATTCGGTTATAATTTGTGATTTTTATTTTTGAAAAAATCGGCATTCTCTATAACCTTTGACTCGATACCAATCATCACACCTCTGGGAGGCTGAAACACGAGTGTAACGGAGGAACATAAGCACAAATTAATAGAACATGCCAACATTAATAATTAAAAGAAGGAATACACCATTACAATACCAGTTTAGCCGTCATCGGCAAATATATTACAAAGTTTAGTTCCCAAAATATTGAGTTCTATTACATAATAATTTGTTGTGACAAGTGAAAACTTCATTATGCAAGACCTGGTAGAAAAAGCTTACTAACGATCACCTGAAATGCATGAGAGAAAAACGGGTCAACTATGAAAATAGTTGGTGAGTAAACACGCTTAACAAAATAGGAAAACTCGTAAGAAATAATCAAAGCTTTCGATCGTGAAAATGGTCCATAAAGCAAAGGCATTGTAAATCCACTCGGTTCAAGTTCCGCCCATACAAAACTTGCAACCTGTGTGTTCACAACCAACGCCAAAAGTAGTATGTCTAAAAGTCAAGTATAAGCGGTCATAATAGTTCACAATATTGCACCACGTATATAATCATTCGGGGATGCTCCGAACATGGGAGACTTTGCCTTTGCTCAACAAGGGAGACTCCTTTGTCACTCGACCACCTAGGCGAGAATTATTGAGAACGCTCCACCAATAAGGCGAGACTTTATAGTGATGCTCGAACATGGGAGACTTTGCCTTTGCTCGAGCAGGGAGACTTAAATTGAAAATGCTCCGTTCCATAGGGAGACATTTTGTCCGGACGGGAGGCTTTAAGTTGATGCTCCAAACATGGGAGACTTTATAGTGATGCTCGAGCAGGGAGACATACGCTCCACCAATAAGGCGAGACTTTTAGGGTCATAGCATGTACGGTTCAATAAGTTCAAATAAGTAATAGGTTCGTAATTAAGTTCAAGGATTTGATTCGAGCTCACAAGTTCTAGTCAAACTAGTTAATAAAAGTAGTAAACAATTTAGCTCAAGAAAGGTTCATGCATTTCGCCCCAAAATATAGTAAAAACGAAAAAAGGGGGATTGTGATTACTCACTTGGTAAACTGGTGTGATGACAAGAGTGAGTACACTGAGGTATAATGTGATGCTTTAACCGGGACCTATTACGAATGATATGATATGTAATGAGTTGCAATGTAATGTCATGCATGCATTTCATATGTTATTTATACCATTTGCGAGTTTTGAAAATAATACTTATCGTCGAAAAATACTCTTTTGACGTCTTGACCCTTCAAAAATCACTTTACAAGTTTTTACGTCAAAATGTCATCCTACAATGGTTTTGTAATGATTTATGGTGAAATTATCACTTTTCGTAAGCAAAACAATGTCGTGGAAATTTCTTGAAAGTGACAAAATGACTCGAAAAACTAGTCGTAAAATAGTGTACGTCGATCGTTAGAAACGAACTCGACGGTTTGGAAAGTTTGTATCGAAATCTAGAAGTTTCGATTCGGAGTTTTCGTCAAAAGGTCTCGAACATAAAGATAATAAGGGTTAAAGATGGTGATTTTGGCTAATTGTGGTGTAAAAGTGAGTTTCGCCAAGTTTGAACATCCGTAAATAATTTATTACAACTCCGCTATACAAGCGACTAATTGTATTGAAAAATATGCTTGGTGAACTTGATTTTATTAGAAGACAATTCGCTCCAAAAGTTTTGCATCATGGTTAAAAGCAGCCCTCAACATGGACGTTCTGACTACCGTAACACTTGTGTCGTAGAAATAATATAGTTTTGAGAAAATAATAGTTACGGCAAGTTTATGAAAGCGTGTATATCTTTGTCGTTTCAAATCCGTTTTCACGTATATATCGTCCTTAACCGTATCAAAGTATACTAATATATTTTGATAAGTCGAAATAATTTGTGAAGCTTAAGGCTCGTTTTGACCGGACAAAGTAAAACGCAAGTGAAACTTCGAAAAGTATATTTTTCGTCGTCAAACTTGTAAAATCCATAACTTCTTCGTTATAACTCCGTTTTAATCCGTTCAAGCGCCACGGATTCATTTTAAAGTATATTTTCTAAATATCATGGCCAAAAAGTCGTGCCTACTGTCGGTTTTTCCAGAAAATCAAAACAAGGACAGAATACATTTTATACGTATCGAAAATAGTTTTTCTCGTACCAAACCTATTCTAATCCCTTCAAATCAACTCCAAAACTAATCTAATCCTACCATACACCTTCTTAGGGTGTCATGGGTTCCTAAACATCATCAAGACCAAAGTATACCAAGGGGATAATTATAGGATGACCTTAATATATATAACTCTAAAATCAAATAAAAATGGTATAAACAACACCAATCATGCATGCTTGCTCCAAAAATGAAGAGATACTTATGAGATGATAAGGAAACATGAAAAATGAAAGAAACATGCTTACTAGTTAATATGAAGAGGTGCAAAGAACAAGGTTAAACCTAAACACTCTTGGTTTTTATTTCAAAACCTAATAAAGAGTGTGATTCTAGATTGATAATTACTTGAACTTGAAAAAAAATGATGATCCCTTGTGGAGACCCTTGATGGCCGGTTATGTAGAACCAAAAGAGAGGAGAGAAATTTTTTTTTAACACTTGATAATAATGAAGTAAATGAGATGAGTGAATGAGTTGGATGATTGAAGTTTAGGTGAAGTATAGATATAAACTTTCAAGGAAAATAATTCAACACATTAAATGTAACCCTTCCCCCCATGGCGGTTTTGGGGATGAATCTCTCAAATTATTATTATTTTTTTCTCTTATTAATAATGTATAAGTATATACTTGTATAATTTGTAAGAAAAGTGTAAGTGAAATAGATTCAAGTTAAGGTAAATGGTAGTTTTTAGGTACAAGTAAATTTTAATAGATCAAAATAGAATGTAACAAGATAATAAAATTGTAAAATACCTTCCTTGTGAAATTTGAGTGATATAAAATTTTCGTGTAGTTTTAAGAAAAACGTCGTAATAATATAATTTTAACGATTTATATACAAAATAAATTTAAAACACTAGGAAAACTCAAAATATAGCTTTTATAAACTAAATGTAAGTTTAAAAATATGTCGGGATCATTTTGAAAGTGTGGATTAAATATTTAAAATAATAACTCACGCGATAACGTTTATTAAATATAAAATTACGCATTAAATGTGAAATGAAATGCCATGAATGAACTAATATGATGCATATATAATTTAAGAAATGACCGAATTTGAGAATTGTGACAATTTTCTTCAGTATATCCGCCTTTTAGTCCAAATAAGTGCCATTCTGACAATTTGCCTTCAAGAGACCTAAAAGTGAAAAGGCGATATTAAGTAATATGAGATACAAAAGTGATCAAATAAGGGCTTAAACGACCCCTCAAAGGTACATTTTAAAACCTTATCAAATACCTATTCCGGCGCGCGCTAAAACTTGATACGCTTACGCAGCGCGCTCGGGTCAAAGGAACTTCCTTTTCGTCGAGCAAGTTTTTCAACACCCTAGGTAGTGAACCTAATCGTTGTAGTGCAGTATTAGGGTAAGCCATGGGTATTGATATCGTTCTCTAGGGGAATAGGAATGCTAGTAAGAAGTTACTACGCTAAGGTTTGGGTTGAGGAAGATTATTTTTTATCTTTTTTATATTTTTTAAGAAATTGAAAGGTACGAATCTTGGGGTATTGGATTTGGGGGGTTGGTATTTCTACCGATTACTCTACTTATCTATTCTAATTAACTAAGCTAAGGGTAGTCTATGTCTATTGTTGTGTGCTCGTATGATGATTAAAAATGTGTTTACTTAGATTTTATTACTCCCTAGTTATCTCCTATTGATGGTTGAATTGTCACGTCCTTATTCTTAACGCGTTGTGTTTCTAAGGTCATAGGGTATCGTTTATCCCTAACTCTTTGAAGCTACCAAAGGTTAATGACTAAGAAATCTCTAGGATTCATAAACTTAACACTAAGGTATTCTTTGGATGTTTAGCCTACAATTCCACTAGTAACTATATGCTAAGGTTCAACAAAGATTAATCAAGCATTAATAACACAAATGAATGACCTATCACAATACTAGATCAATCACAATTAAGATAAGAGACAACCAATCAATATTCAATAACTAGGTTTCATATTACCTAAGCAAACACACAAGTAATTTAGCGGGACATGGAGAACATGCAAGCATACACACAATCAATTGAAGACATAATTGAATCAATGAAGTAAAACACTTATCTTGATGTAAAATAGGGTATGGAACCCTAAAATCTTGTACAAGACGACCTTGGTTCGGTTTAGGTTTTACTCCATAAAACTACCTCTAAAAGCGAAAAATTTGGATTCTATATATAGTGTTACAAACTGTTAGGATTCTATATTTATTGTGTTGATGATTCGGGTGGTCTTGGATGATCAAAATACATGTTTTCCATTTTAGAGAGAGAAAGTAGAGAGAGGGAGATTTCTTGCTAGAGACTTAGATAACAAATATGAAAAGGTTAGATTATAAGAAAAGCTCCACCCTTTCCATGGACGGAAGGGGTATTTATAGTTACAAAATACACGACCTCCTATCGGTGTTACACTACGCTAAACTAAACTAATAACTAACTAATAAACTGATAAATAACGTACACAACGACAAATCTACGAGCTAACATATGCTAGACCATTATGGGGTGACCGACTCTTTAACATGGAATTTCCAATTCTAACAATCTCCCCAAGGAGGTCACCCCATGAAATACATTTTGCTTCCTAGCATTCTATCTTTGACTTAGTTCTTGAGCTCGTAGACTTGAATTCTTCATTTCGCAATCTTTGTGCTTTAGTAGCGAATCTTCAAAGTCCGTATTGATTTGTACTTTCGGTGGAGGCACATGGCGATCCACATCTTTGATGATCTTTAAGCTTTCATCGAGATCATCACCACGATAAATCTCGGATTACCCTTTATTGTGTTGCCATCATGTGAAGTTGTGACTTTCGGACGAGACATGCTCACACTTTTGAATCATGACATCTTTCCATCAGTGGCGGAAGCTTTCTTGGTTCATGATATTTGCTGACGTGAAGCGAAGCATAGTATGAATTATCGAGCCGGGTTATGTAGATATGCACCGGTCATGATTTCTTCAAATTAAGTGAGGATCTTTGTGAGCATGCGACTTTGGATTGACTCCTCAATTACGATCTGCTGCAACCGTCCAAATGTACCGCAAACAACGATTAGCAATAAAAACACGAAAGTGTCTTTGATCACTTTCATTGAATTGAGGTACACACCCACGATTCCCGTTGATCGGTACAAATCTTGCTGTGATCGGTAGGATTCCTAAGAATCTCCTTGACGGGGTTTCGCAATTGTTCTATTGTTCTCAAACCGGAACGTCTCAAAGAAGACAACACGGAGTGAGTGAACCGGTAATTGAGATTCAGCGATTGATGAAAATGATTTGAAAAACAATCGCGTATTGCTTAGAAGAAAGATTTTTGCAATACGACGAAGGTTTTATGAGAAAGATCAATTTTCAATCATAAATACTTTTTATATTTGAAAAGAGTACACATTCGACGTGCTAGAGAAAATAAAGATTCGCACATCGAACGGTTTTCCAAAAGTATTTTTTCAATCAGAGATACTTTTTGTGTTTGAAATATGAATACACATTCGACGTGCTAGAGAAAAGAATATTTGCACATCGAACGGTTTTTCCAAAAGTATTCGTCAATTCCATTCCTCGACCAAGGTTGATTCAAGATTGAATCTCCCCTTCGTTTTTATCCAGTTGCCACAAGCTTGATCTTACGAGAAGATCTCACAAGTCACCCACCAAGAGCTTGTTTGATGTTGGCTCTAGAAGGATTTCCATCTTCATTGTGAATATTTTTACATATCACTCGGATGTTCTGGCAATACCACAAGGATAATGCGTAGGACTCTTAATATATTCTTACTTTCCACATAGTGTGAAACAGCAAGTCTTCAAGAATTTAGTGTCCTAATGAGATATTGTGGATGATCTCTTGGCTCTAGACTCAATTGTGCACATTTGGTTCCTATGCGGAGACTGGAGAGAGTCTCCTTCTTCAATATCAACAATCTCTAAGAGAAAGTCGATAGATTATGTCGGTTCCCGTGAGAATGAAACAAGTCCTTTTAAGAGGAACTTGAGTAGTTTGGGAAGTTTGGTGCGGTCGTCCTTTGGGTCCATGACGTCTTGTCTTCAATACCGGTGTTACCTTAGTAAACACCAGTAGCATATGTATTGAACCGGTTTACGCCCTAAGGTTGAATTATTGGAGGCTATTTCTTTTCACCCTTTTCACATTAATTTCTTTTTCATTCTTCAACCCCTTGATGCTTACGAGACTTCATTACTAGAACCTTGTTGGGTTTATTCGATACTAGCTCGTCTTAGTCGGCACTCTTCCCATATTCTTATTTTTCTCCTTTTTCAATATACCTAAGGACTCTACACTATCTAGTGGATTGTCCTCAGGTAGATTCCTTGATTACAGCGGATCGTGGAACTAATACCTAACCTCACCATCCTTATAACTCCGTACATAAAGTAAAATGGTCGGTCTTTTGGTACAGTTCATTCTTCCTTAAAACCAATTGAAAAATCATTTGGAAAATCAATCAAGGTACTTGTGATATAAAATCAAAACATTTTGTACCTGAATAGTTTTGATCATTTAGAAATGCTCCCCCTCAACATGTGCATATGATTAGTAAATTGTTTAGCACATGGAGGCAAGAGTTCTTTTGAAATAAATTCTTGATCACAATTTCCATGGAAAAAGCCATTTGATTTTCTTTGGTAAATTCTCCCCCTCAATATGTGCATAGGATATTTGAAATCATTTTATCACATAGAGGCAAGAGTTCTTTTGAAGTACTTTTCACGATCACAAAAGCCATTAAGAAACCATTTGCTCCCCTCAATATGTGCTTGAGATTGAAGCGTTTAGCACATATGAGAGCGACTGAACATTTTCATCAAATCGATCATCATTTATCACATTTCATTATTAAATCACAAATTCTCCCCGATCAAAATATCAAACCCTTTGAGATTTTGGATCCCAAGTGATTATCTGGTTTAGAAACCATGGGAGAATATGTGGCCGGTTTAAATACTCATCTTGTTTTGGATAAATCCTCCTCCTCAACATGTGCATTGTGTATTTGAAATCGTTTGGCACATGGAGGCGGGAGTGCCTATAAAGGACTAAAGCGATTCCATAAAAGCAGTTTGAGATTTAAATCACGATCTCTCTCGATCAAAAATATCAAACCATTTGAGATTTGTGATCTCATCGATTAAATCATTTAGAAAAGTTTTAGGGAAAGGCGTGGCAAAATTTAATTTTGAAAAATGATTAATAAGGAACAGATTTAGACATTAAAGATTGTTAGTGTCAGGTATGATAGTTTTAAGAGATCTTTAAGTAAAATAAAACAATTTCACAATCAAACAAGAACAGAAAAAAAATTCATTTTGAAAGACCTTGATTCAAAAGAAAAATCACACCAAGACATAACATTAAATCTTTAGATCACCACTTATTGTCGTACAAAACGGACTCTTTTGAAGATATATTGTTTGAAAATACTTTAAATTAAATCACTCTCCCCCTCAATCGATAACAGTAGTCAATGATTGAGTGACTTATGTTTTGATAAAATGAAGTCCGGTGATTTCCAAAATTTAGTCCAATTTATTTTCAAAACAATATTTTCCATTTTCAAAACACTTTAATCAAATTTTTCAAAAATTGTTTAAAAATGGTATCCTGCACAAAGATACATTAGTGGTTGAGAAGCTTATGTTGTTGTTGCTGAGGGTTGGAAGAAAAACCGTCTGCAAATGCGGTGAGACTTCTTACGTTGCATTTTAATGCCAAGCGAGGTCAAATTGAGCTCCGTTTCTTCAATCAATTAAAGAAAACCATCTGGCGATGCGGTGAGACCTCTTACGTTGCATTTATGCCAACTCTTCATAGAAGTCCAATTAAGCTCCGTTTCTTCATTTGTCAACCCAAGATATAGTTACCCTTTCCTTTCGGCATCCAATCATCTTCAATTGTGGGATCCGGATCGGGAACATTCTTATAACTAATATACTGCATCGTTAGTGAACACACATCTGATATATGGTGGTCGACATCACCCATGTGACAATCGACTAATTAAAGTCAATTCAACATAACAATCGGATCATATAAGGCATGGGGTTTATGTGTTAATCAAACTCTAATCATCTAAACCTAACAATCATATCCTAAATTCCTAGTCGTTCGACACGGGCAAATATCATTTTAATTAAGCACGTAGGATAATTAAGAAAGCTCGTTAGATGATAGATTTGAAAACATTCTCCCCTCAATCAATGACTTATTTTACGAAAAGTTTAAAAGCGAAGTCATTGATTGAGTTTTCAATTTTATAAAAGTTAAACCGATTGATTTTGCAACTCATTTACCACCATTTTGAAAACATCAAATATTTTTGAAGAATTTTAGACGGAAAAACATTTGTGTAGGAGCAATGATCCTTGACATACTTTCCTCAAATTTGTTTTTAGGATAAGTGCGAAATATTTTGAAAATAGTTTTAGCGCGACACTTTCCTTCCTTGAAGAGCGGGTTGCTATCGAAATAATAGCAAGCCATTGTTTAGCGGGTTCTGATTTGAAATAAGCGTAAGCCATATTTTGAGACATGTATTGGAAAAGAATATTTACACCTCTGCTCGAACTTCATCTATGGTCCCGCCATTATTGAATGACATTTCTAAGACCGCAGATGTTATCGATACCGAAGACATGTCTTTGAAAAACAATATTTTGGTCTTTTCAAATATTCGATTTTATGGGTTTTGAAGATTTTATATTTTTCTATTTTCTTTTGTTGGTTTTATATTTTTGTATTTTGGTTTCGATAAATATATACAAAGATAGAGAAGATGATATAGTTTAAGAAGATAATGATACGAGTACCGAGATAAGGATATCGAGCAAGACGTCGTAGAAGATAGAAGTCATCATCCCTAAAAATTTCACCACCAAAGCTTAGAGGCTCTTGTATTGAAGAAAGAAATTGAACCATCGAAAGTGAGACTCTGCGCTTCCCCAAACCGAAAATCCTTATGTTGAGCAGATTGAAGCTCTATTTCAAGCATGCCTTAGCGGTGCCGGAGAAGCACACCATTGTCATAAATCCATTGCTCCTTTTAAGAACTATAATCGAGATTCTCCATTCGGGGTTATATCATCAAGAAGAACATCAACGTATCATCCCACTCATAAATAATCTTCTCAAATTTCATAACCACTGAAGTCTAACGCAATCCACTCCAAAAAGGTGTCAAGAGAACAATTCCCCCAAGTAGTTGAATTGATGCAGTCAGTCTCTTTGTATAACGCTCAAGAACTCTCCGAATACACATCATGAGGGTAATGAAGAACACCTCCCTATGTTCACATCTTTCGTCACGATGAATGTGTATGAAGCTCAAGAATCAAGTACACCAATATCCAAGAACTCTCCGAATACACATCATGAGGGTAATGAAGAACACCTCCCTATGTTCACATCTTTCATCCACGATGAATGTGTATGAAGCTCAAGAATCCAGTACACATTCCCAACGAGAGAATAAATGATAACACCTCCTCATGTTACACATTTATCTTCCCGAATATGTCGTACTTGTGTACCTCATTTATCTTGAAACTTTCACTAACATCACTTCCCCACGTAGTTGGAATAATAACACTAAACGCCTTGATGAGTAAAACCTTGAGTTTCTCTGCGGTCATGACATTTGTTTTCCGGGATGTCTTCAATCACTTAGAAGAATTAAGTTCATCAAGTTTACTCGCCAGAGTCAAACCTTGAGTTTCTCTCTGTAATAACATTTGTCTTCCCGAGATATCTTCAATTACTTAAGTATTAAGTTCATCAAGTTTACTCGCGTTTAGATGCGTGTCTCCTTCCCCTTGCTGGTTTTGACACTTGAATCGGCAACACCTTATTAGCCCGTATACTAGAAATTTGTTGAGAAGAACACTTGAACTCTTGTGAGAATCAACTTTTTGAAGTACATTGTGAGCAAATCTAATTAGGGATTAAATTCGACTTTTCACTCTCCCCAATTAGTGCTCTCCCTAAACCGACAATCATTTGATAAATGCCCGGATTAAGAAGAAGTCTTTAGATCGTTAAATGCAACTCGTCTTTAGTCTTCTAACATGTATCGAAAATGTAGAATGCATTGTAGACTCGACCTTCTTCAAGATTGTCCGGTTGGGGAATAGATAGTTAACATCTTCATGTCACCAAAAACAAGAACATCACCAAAAAGCATCCCAATCAACTTACATCTTGCAAATCCCTTAACTAAAATTCCTCTCAATCAAACAAGAACGAAAGATGTTCATCAAGGAAATCGACAATCGGGCCATAGCGAACACATAAGATGGTGACACCAAACTACCAATCACATCAAACAAGAATAGAGATCGTTCGAATCATCATGTTGATGTGTACGTGAAGCATTAACCGGAAGCACTTTGTCGATAATCATATCAGCCGGTGTGAAGATGTCAACCAACGGCTCATAGAATAAACTTCCATGTAACGATGACCCGATAAGAAGAAGATCGGTTCTTACATGAGTTAGGAGCCGTATGACCATTTTTTCCTCAGAAATCAATCAACCATGCAGTAATTTCACACTTCTTCCATTCTTGATTAAATAAGTGAAAATCATCTGAATGTTCTATTCACACTTTTCTCCCGCAAAATCAGCACATGGTGTCGCCATCTTCATTATAATCGAGCAAGTGGAATGAGAAAACAATCGGTGGTAGCCGGTTCACTTGATGGTGAAGGGCATGGAAAAGTATGAAGCATGTTGATGAGAATGGTCATAATAAGAAGATTTCTCTTCTTTGGAAGATAAAGCGCCTCAAGCGTACACTTTTCTTTTCTTTAGAGTACGAGGCATGGTTGTTGTGTTCATACGTCATAATGTTGAAGTACGAGGCTGAATCGATGTGAGCGAAGTCATAATCTCTCTCTTTTCACCTCTCTTAGCAAAACATGTAATCATCCCCATTATCATTCTGTAGGCTCTTTGTCGTGACAGCTGATGGAGAAACCCCAATATGATGAATTTGACCGTGAAGAAAACTAACCCGAACTCGTGACTTAAACTTGCACATATGTAACAAAGAGCGGTGCCGAGACTTCATCCTCTATTGAATCTCTAAGTACTCTAAACTATTCAACCAACCAACCATCAAGTATAAGACGTACATCACCTCTTGAAAATCCACAATTGAATGTGACACTGAGCACTACAACGTAACTCCTTAAAGTGATAGTTATTTTGTGGTGATAAGAGCCCAATTTCCCTTCGAGGTAAAAGAAAAAGACTCCAAAAAATAACTAGATTTCTAAGTCTTCGTTTTTGGAAAAAAGTTTGAACAAGGATCTCGAAGAATCATCATCCAACCATCCCCGATACCTTCAGATACTAAGTACACTCGCCCGTGATAATTCACTTCAACCTCAAATAAATAATCTTGAATTAACGCCGTTGTCACATCATCCGTTAAGCGCTCAAATCTAGCCTTCTTTGACATTTAAACAAACTTTGATAATGGTTTCATCCGACCATGGTTAAGAGCACATTACCCGTAAAACCATGTAATAACCAAAGCGCCATGACGAATATCCAAACACACATCCAATTTATGAATCACACCTTTTATCCTTCTTGAGCGTAAATCGTAGCACCAACATCGAAGATCCTGAAATACGCTTTCCTTCCTCTAGGATGGTTCCATCATTACGGGATTTTACAATTCTATGGTTTAAACCGAGAAATAGTTTCTTCGCGGATTTTACAAAACCAAGAATAAACCGTAAGATAGATCCGAAATGCACATTACAAGGATGTTTCCATTGTCCCGGGATTTTACAAGTCTATGATTTAAACCAGAAATAAATTCTTTCGCGGGATTTTACAAAATCAAGACAAAACCGTAAACAATGTCAGCTTGAATGTGTTATGACAACTTTGGTTTCAGTGAATATTTGTTTTAAGGGAAACATGCAGCGGTTTATCAACGACTCATTCACCAACATCAACAACCATTAAACACTTTGGTAGACACACCATTCACGAATTCTGTCAACTGTTATGGTGACCATATGGTGAAGTAAACCCGATATGCCAAACTTAATCATGAAGTAAAATTCCCTAGATTTTTTACTTAAATTTGTACAAATCCCTGTGAAGAAGAAACGGTGTACCCAATGTACAAAACCTCTTGACAAATTCTCATCTGCGTAAGACACCGAAGTGATAGCTATGTTGTGGGTTGAGCGAGAAAGAATCACAACCGTAACTAAATTGCCAAGTCTTTATCACACTCAATAAACGCCCAAACAAGTCATCTTCGCGGAATGGTAGAAAGAAAGAAGACGAAATAAGTAAACGTGCCCGGAAAATCTCACTTCAAATCCAAATAAGAAATATCGAACACAAACAACCCCCTTAGTCAACTTTGTTCAAACATCAATTCAACCCGTGACGAAATAAACTTCATGAAAATGTATACACCAAAGTGTCAAACCCCATAACACATCAACGCTCATCATCTTACCAAATCTCATGATCATCAACTTTCTTCAACACGTCTCATATAATCCAAATCATGAGAAGTCCTTCCGACCAGTCATGTAGGCGGCCCAAACATGGTTACTTGTAATAATCAAGGCCGGTCCATGAGAAATGATCCAATCATCCAAGTTGCATATTCTTGGTTCATAATAAGTTACGAAATTCACATCCACATATCATATATTTCTTGGGCTAATAACGTCCAAATGAGGAATCACTAACTCAATCCAGTTCATCATTATCTTTGGTCTATGTCAACTAATCAATTCTCACAAACCCGATCCTAAATCAAAAGTCCAAATGCAACATGACGTTCGGCCTAATACATCTCATGGAGTAAATGAATCAAATGGTTGATATATCCAAAATAATCTCGTACCCACAATATATCCGTTAAATCAAGATTCAACTTCCAAGTCCAAGAGGCCTTCTTAGATTCATTGAATTCAACGCTTGTGGCCAAAGAATGAAATGATGTCCAAGTAAGATTTAAAATGAAACCATACGAGAAGATCATCTCATATTATATGAGTATAATAAGTTCTAGCGTTAGTAACCACAAATCATGTGAATGTTTGGGCCCATATGAACTTCTCCAATCCCACGATATCACAGGCAAGCCCAACATTACCCACAACTCACATCCAACCGGTTAAAACAAAAATGATGCCCTAAAAATATGGGTATAAAGCGCCTCTTATCTCAACATATCAACAAACCCTAAAATCACTCTCAAATTTCTGTCCGCCCCCATCAGTTATAACACCAACTCATATCTCACAAAACAACCCTAACACATCTCCAACAAAAACACCTCCTTCTCTGAATAATCTTCACCAGATAATCATTACCAAAAATTGATCCGTCTCCTCTCCTTGAACTAAGAAATATGGGCATCAATTAAACACGTCTCGCCACAGAGATGGCATTGAGACAGTGAAGAGGCCACAGGGATGGCATGTAACATTGATTCGGACTCAAGGTAGGTTTCTTTCTTTTCTAACGAGTACATCGTATTGTTTTGATTTAATAAAACGAACAAATGAAAACGAATTAACATTGATTGTTAAAATCGTTTCATATTTCGTACATAAAATACGAAGTAGATGTTTCAACACAAAGATCAATGATTCATTCCTTAATTCGTGAATATGACTCAAAAGTCTTGATAACAATGTTTATCCCACGAATGAATAAAGGAGGGTGGCTGAGATCAAAAGTAGTTGTTTTTGAAATAGTCTTGAACGAATATAATAAACGAAACTAATCTCCATATTAGCATTTCGTTTTTAAGAGATATGTATAGAAATGGGCAAGACATGAATTTGTGAAGATCAATGATGAATATTTTCATTTGTGTAAAGATCTTGAATGGTCGTGTGTTTTTGAGAACTGTACACAAAGTGAAACAATGACTGAGATCTTGTTGAAATCAAGCGTTATTTTTCATTTATTATGTTAGTCGATGTAGTTGTGTTGATGTTGGACTGATGAAGTTTTGACAAAGCTGAGGTATTGAGTCACGGTAAAATGGTAAATGTTCTTGTGGTCGAGTCAAGTGATGAATCTTCTTCTTCATTTCTGTCTATGTCGTAACAGAGTCATAAGCCAAGTCGCTACCCAATTTTTCAAACCAAGTCACCACCCAATTTTTCAAACCAAGTCGCTACCTAATTTTTCAAACCAAGTCGCCACCCAAATTTTCAAACCAAGTCGCTACCCGTTTTTTCAAATCAAGTCGCTTCGACTGTTGACTCAATAGTCAAGTCGCTAGAGTTGAGACAAGTAGCTATTTTGACACAAGTCGCTAAAACAGATTTAATCATCACAAGTCGCTAATACATTTCTGTAAACAAGTCGCTAATTAGTGACAAGTCGCTACCTTCTTAACTCACTAAGACAGTGGATACATTGAACCTGGACGAATTGTCAAGACAAGTCGCCATGAAGAAATGACCAACTCGCTACGAAGAATGACCCAAAAAAAACTAAAGACTGCATCAGTTTTTACCTCTTGAAACAGACCAGAAAAAACCCATCTTTGACTCATATTGATATTCAAAAATATGACCACAAAAACAAACAGTTTGATCACACAAATGGTTTATAGAAACATTAATGAATACAGTTTTACAATTGAAACAGTTATAAAACATGTAACAAAAAGATGACCATATGAAACACAAACCATAAAAACATTATAAACAGTGAACACAATAACACCATATTCATCACCATATCAAACTGCAACAAAACATGACCAAACCGCATACAAGAACCACATAAGAAACCATACGAATCATTAACACAACGCAACCTAGGCTCTGATGCCAATTGTTAGGATTCTATATTTATTGTGTTGATGATTCGGGTGGTCTTGGATGATCAAAATACATGTTTTCCATTTTAGAGAGAGAAAGTAGAGAGAGGGAGATTTCTTGCTAGAGACTTGGATAACAAATATGAAAAGGTTAGATTATGAGAAAAGCTCCACCCCTTCCATGGATGGAAGGGGTATTTATAGTTACAAAATACACGACGTTCTATCTGCCTGTGGATTAGGCATACAGTGGGTAAAGACCTGTCCTTCCTCCACGGTGTTACACTACGCTAAACTAAACTAATAACTAACTAATAAACTGATAAATAACGTAAACAACAACAAATCTACGAGCTAACATATGCTAGACCATTATTGGGGTGACCGACTCTACGACGGTGTCACTCTTTAATTGTGACGCCGTCGGGGTCGCCGTCATTAGGGTATCGTCTTGGCCACGTTATCATTGTGACAGCATCACCTTATGCTTGTGACACCGTCGCATTCAGTCTCTGACGCCGTCTGGATCAAATCTAGGCCGCTGCGACGCCCTACTCTTTTAAAACCGATGCCGTCATTTGTAAATAGGCAATTTGGCTCTTGAGTCGTCACAAAATATGTTGCGACGGCGTCATAGATTAAATTGACTCCATCCTCTTCGCCCAGACTTGAGTGTCTCGATTCTTGACTTTGGCCATTTTCTTCGTATATTTGCGCCTTTTCGTATGAATAAGTGTCATTCGAGCAATTTGCCTTCAAGAGACCTAAAAAGTGAAAAGGAACGAAATTAAGTAATAACGGATGCAAAAGTGATCAATTAAGGGCTTAAATGACCCTTCAAAAAGGTACCTTTTAAATCCTTATCATGCAGATGACAAAAATATACCACTTGGCATAGTTGTCAGGATCTCGATCTTGATATTAGGATCTTACGATTTTACGATACTGCAAAGCAAAAACGACCCGGATCCTACATAGGATCTTTGCAAGCTTAAGATCTTATAGGATCCCGATCTTGACCATACGATCTTACGATCTAATCCGATCCGATCTTACTTTTCTCGGATTACAAACTAAAAACTACAAATTTATGGGTTGTTTGTTTGTAGAATTAAAAAAACAACATGTTAATCTTTTAAACATTTTATAATCATAATTTAGGACAACATTTATATGAAAAATTCATAGTATTTTGTGGTTATAATGTATTAGAATTTGTAGATTTGTATAAAATTACATAAACTATTAAGAAATAACATTAGAGTAGGATCTTAAGATCCCGATCCGATCTTACGATCACGATCTTGCAAAGACGAAAACGATCCAGGGTAGGATCCCGATCTTGACAACCTTTTGCATTCATCAAAATATACCACTTGCATTCATCAAAATATACCACTATACAGAGAACACAAAACATTAAACTTGCATTCATCAATAAAAACACCTAATTCTTTTCTTTCAACTCTTTTTGCATCTCCAACACATGTTTCTCCATAGTTGACTTTTGCAAGTCAAAGTCCCTTTCAATGTCTCTTATCCTTCCATACAAACCATGCACCCTTTTTCTTGTTGTTTATCCTTCTGAATCAGCTTGTAAACCTCCTTTTTGTAGTACTCACTTGGTAAGTCTTCATCAATCCAGTAAAAAGTCCTACATTTTGCGCCCTTATAGTAATTAACGCAACCAAGAAAACGTTTTAATGGGTAATCAATGGTTTTTGATGTTTGTTGAATGACTGGTTCATCACATTCGCAAAACATAGGTGGAGGAGGATGCCTATGAATAGAAGATGATGAAGATGCCATTGATTTATCTTAGCTGAATTTGGGATGCATTAATTTTTTGATGAAATTAGGGTTAGATCAATTAGGTTTTTTTGGGGGTTAATTTTGGGGAAAACGTGGATATGGTACATGGGTATGTAACTTGGTTTTTTTAGTGGAAATCCGACGTGTCGTGCACACGTGGATATGTTGATAATAGTTTGGTCAAACAAGTTTAGCCGTGCAAAATGGTACAAAAGTTGAAAGTAGACAACAAAAAATGGAACGGAAATTAGTACACGTACCAAAACGGTACTTTCGTAAAGTACACGTCTATTGTACGGCCAAAACCCATAGAAATATTAATCGGTAATTAACCAACCATTAATATGTTTACAACTTAGACACTTTCAAAGTTTACGCCTTTTCGTTCGAGACACGACAAATTGAGATCGATATCTTATTCACACTATAATAGGTGCATATATAAGTTTCGACCAAAATTTCCAACAACCCCCCACATGACACATGAAGGGAGATCAATTCAAAAGCACACACATTTCCAATGAAAATCCCAACAATTGAATCTTGCATTGGATAGGGAGGTGTTACCATCTGAATTTTCCCTATAAAATATACTTAGCCTATGAGTTATAGTAGAACGCGATGTCTAATTTGAACTGATGTGCTATTTATATACACGACAATATATGTTCATACATGACTCTCCCTAACATGGTCAAAATCCTTATAGTCATGTTCATTATGATCATGAATACTAGTTTTGTTCTGCGAGAGCTTTTAGGAATCACGCCCCCCACATTTCCCTTTGAAGCGACCTCATTTATCTCTTACATTGGCGATTCCTATCAAATCATTAAATATTTAACCTCATATTGTCAGAGTTATAAAAATGGACTAGGAAGTTTACTAACTCCCTAATGGATGGGGAATTGTTTACTCCCCCACAATGACCCCCCTCGGTTTATACAATTAGGTTGTCCTATTAAACCCAAATTTTACGATCTCTAGTCAACTGGATTATGTTTTCTTTCATATAAACTTTTCCGGGGCTTTAGTCCTATTCCTCAAAACGAATTTTTTGACTTATTCTCTGCTTAAGCCTTTTGTCAGTGGATCCGCTATATTATCATCTGACTTCACATTGTCAATATTGATAACTTATGTTTAGAATAGTTGTAGAATATACATAATATGCCTTGACTCACCATTATATATTTTTTGGGTAAAGGGTTTTCCCAGTATATGCATTACTCCAAAAAAACGTTTAAGTACAACGGATGTAGGTAACTTCCACATCCTAGCCGTTAACATAGGTGGTGAGACTAACATAACAAAGCAAACTACTTCTATAAAGAAGATACGACTATGACTAGATTACGATTGACTCAAACATAACATAAAAAATAATCTACTTCTTCTTTTAACCGTGTCGCTTGATATCCCAAGAAGCAGTCAAGTCAAAAGACTTAAAGCGCTCGAGACACAAATACAATTAAGATCGAGAATAGATTGAATTCGGGTCGTTTAGTCCCCGAGGAGACTCGATGGTGTGTAAACAATTCGGAGGATAGAATGATCACTAAGGATAGTGATGCGTAAAGGTTATGATTAGAAATTACACTCTTGATTGATTTGGAATAGAATTGGACACGAATTGGAAAGCACAACAACGGATCAAAGAAAGCGTAAGCGTAAGTTTTAAAACTACGTATCGCACAAAATAAAAAGTGAAAACTAAAAAATAAAAGACCTAAAAATATAAAATGACATTTTGGAATCCTAAAATAAAAGAAAATTATTAGAAAAAGAAAATTATTTTAACACTATTTAATTAATTATTATTAATTAAAAACTATTTTAACTATTTAATAAATACTCTAAAATGAAAGAAAATAGGAAATAAGGCTAGAAAAATAAACTTATGATTCTGAAAAATCTAAAATACTATAAAACTAATTTTAAAACTAAAATATATTTTCACACTTTTATCTAATTATTACTAATTAATAACTATTTAAAATACACTTAAATACTAGAAAATAGAAAATAAACTTGGAAAAATAAAATTTTAACTTTGAAAAATCTAAAATATGATAAAACTAATTTTAAAACAGAAAATATATTTTTAGACTTTTAATTATTTATTACTAATTATTTATTATTTATTAACTATTTAAAATTATAATAAATACTAAAAGATAAAGAAAAATCTGAAACTTTTCTAAAAATCCTATATGATGACGAAACCTAAGAAAAATAGAAAAACAAGATTTGCTTATTAATAAGTTGAAAAGAAAAATCAAAAAGCTAAAAATCTTAAATAAACGCTATCACTATTTTTATATTGATGTTTTGTGATTTTATTTTTGAAAACTACTTATATACTAATAATATGAAACTTTAATAAAGACAAAAATTTACAAAACTCAAATAAGCGGGTTTTGAAAGCTTAAAGCCCAACAGTTGGCTAAAATAGCTTATTTGGGTGAAATAAGCTCAAACAAGCTTCAAACTTGAAACAAAAGCTAAAATAAGATGTAAATAAGCTACAAGAGACTGAAATGAAGCTAAAAGATGACAAGAAAGCACACTGATAAGCTAATAAATAAGCAATAAGCACTTTGCTGTTTTGATGAAAAGCAGAAAATGGGACAAGATTTAAGCCTTAGCGACCCTAGCAAACAAGCTCAAAGTGAAAAATAAGACTTGACAACTCAAGAGGACCAGGTTGGCTTTCCAAAGAACCAGAGAACACAAGATTTGGACAAGTAATAAGCTTAATGCAAGCTTATCAAAATGGGTACAATTTACGTGCACGAGGCATTTTGCGACAAGGTACCCACAAAAGCGATAAAATAAGCACTTAAAAAGCTAAGAAACTAAGAACTATCATTTTGTATTTTCTTTACCAACTAGACTACAATACCCCAAAAGCTTATAAACTGAAACCTACTAATAAACCCACGGTGAAATTCCCAAGTTTATCAAAACGACCTTTTGAAATTTTGACTTTTGAGAAAAACCAAAAGTTGACCAAAATGGATTTTGATTTGATCTTAAGCACTGAATATGTTGTGTTAAGGTGAGATAAGACTGACTTGAGCAAGATTAACAACTTTTGAACACAAAATCAATGATCTTGGATCATTAAAAATCAACGATGTTGCATAGACCAAGATTAAATGAAATTTTGACTTTTTGCTGAACAAGGACTTGATTTCTTGACTGATATTAGTTGTTTAGACCTATTTAAACAAGTTTCCAACAAAGCTAAGAACCAAAGAACCTTTGAACATAAAAACCAAACACCCTTAATGTTGTTGTTATGAACTTTTTCAAAGCAAATCACAATTTTAAACCATAAACTTGATTTCGGACCTTGTATTATCAATTATTAGACTAATGAAGCTTAAATCAACAACAATAACAACATAAAACTAAGACTTCTAGATTAATGCATTTTAAGCTGTCAAAACCAATTTTTGCAAACTACAAATTTAAAAGAACAAGCTATTGATTTTAAGGCTTAAACACACTAAATTATGACTAAATAACACAAAGAAACAAGAAATATAAGCTATTTAAACAACTACAACAGTAAAATGCCAAATTTACTAAAAAAGCTTACAAAAGCTTCCAAGCTGAAAACGAGAACCAAGACCTTAAACTACTTCCTATAGAACCCCGGGTTCACTAACCCAAGGCCATCCAAGATAAACCTTGCTCCAACTTTTCTTGTACCTTTCAAGTGATTTTTGATTTTTAACTATTTAATTGCTATTTTGGTGATTTTTTGATTTTTTCTTCTAAACTGAATTTTAGTGTTTCTAATAGCTTATAAAAGCTATATAGGAGCTTAAGTGACTTATTCTAGTCCATACAAACAACAAACAACAACATTTGAAACAACATGAGATTTTGCATAAAAATGAAAATTGCATAAAATGAAATAACTTTGAAACTTGAAATTAAGGTTCACAAAGGTTTTATTACACATAATAACTTGAAATACAAAGTTTTGCTTAAAAAATATACATTGAAATTGAAAATTAAACTAAAAGCGACATGAAAAATAAAAATTACACTAGATATCTTGATACATTGCATCTCTCTTCTCTTTATAGACTTTTCATCAATCCCCATGTCTCGAGACTTTCCCACCAAACTTGAGCCATTGGATGGCTAGAATCATCATAACCGTCCACCTTGCATTTTGGCGCCAAAAATTCTTCAAAGCGGTTTTATCTTTTAATGAATTTGGTTTGAGTTAATTAAAGCTTTTGGAGTGTAGAGGAGTTGGAGGGACATGGTATGGGAGTGGGTTGAAAATGTGGGAAAACCATGTCATGGTTTTGAGGTTTCGTTGTTGGGAGAGGAGAGCTCTGATGATGTCGGGTTTTGGGCGCGTTTCTGGTGGGTTTGACTTTCTTTGACCGAGGGTTAATAACAAAGGGGTCAAAAGGGGTTGTGGTGGGGTCAAAATTGATTGTGACACAGGGGTCAAGGGTCAAGGGTCAAAGGGTGGGGTTGGGCTTGTGTTTGGGTTGGATTGGATTTTGGGCTTAGATATATAAATGATCCGTTTGGTTTTAGTAATAAACAAGGACCAAAAGTGTAATTTTGCCAAACTTCAAGGACTGAAAGTGAACATTTCCAAACTTCTCACAAGGACCAATTTTGACAAACTTTGATAAAACAAGAACCCTTTTGCATAAAATCCATTTTCAAAGGTCCAAGGACTATTTTGTAATTTTCAAAGTTAAGGGACCTTTCTTGCCAATTGACCAAAGAATCATTCAAGGATCATTTTAAACAACTTAGAATACTTGAGGACCTTGAATGATAAATTTCCACATTTTGAATTTCGAGGACTAGATTTGACAACTTTTAAAACTCGGGGACTAAAGCGCCAATTTTGCAAACTTGATACATTTTCATCGATTTTGATATTTTGCATTTAAAACACATAAAACACTGATTTGTGATAATTTGATCATTTTGATGTGTTTTGAGTGTTTTCGAGATGATTTTGCGGTTTAGATTATGTAAAATGATGAGTATTTGGAAACTCATCAATCCCCCATCGAGATATTGCTAGTCCCTAGCAATGATTTGAGAAAACTTTGATGGATTTGAAAACTCTTTACCAAAAGCCATCACTTACGGAGTAGCCAATTGTTTTGATTCAAGTAAGAATCTTGGTACAACGATAACCGGATGATTTATTGGCAAATCATAAACCATATAACGGTTTGATGTGTCTTTACGAAGCCGTACCATACGGACTAGCCAACTCTTAGATAAATTATCAAGATTATCTTTGGTGAGTGAATACCAATTATGGATTTTCCATTGCCTTTACCACAAGCCATAACCTTGCGGGCTAGCCAACTCATTATCTTTTGAGGATGATGGGGGTGAAGAACCATACAATTTTGGGCAAATTGCAAGCCATATAAGCGGTTTGAGAAATCTTTACCAAGAGCCGTTTGCTCTGGATTAGCCAATCCTTTTGTCTTCTGAGACATGGCGGATGATAACCAAATGAGAAAGTGTAAAACACTTACTCAAAAAAAAAATTTTGGCCAAAAGCGGGAATTGGGTAGATAATATATGAAATTCGTGAGAATTCCCCCACTTAGAAATGAATATTGCCCTCAATATTCAAAGTACCGCGGTTATGCGAAACAAAAACGTTAAAGGGAAATATTACGGCCATTATTTAGAAAAGATTTTTTTTTTTTTTTTTTTTTTTTTTTTTTTTAGAAAGAATGAGAATATACAACGATGTGGGAAAACTCCCCACACTAGGGTGGTAGAAAGGGGATAAGAAGGCGAATTATGGGTGAAAACCCATATGGTGCATGCTAATGTTTTTGATTACCGAGTCACTAGCTTGACTCGATCCCGCATTCATTGGTTCATGGGGAAAGTAACGTGGAAAACCAATCTCGATCGGACTTTCATTCACAATGTTAATAAACACATGAACATCGAAAGTTCCACTCGACGAGATATAACCGGTATTTTAATAGTAGAAACTATAAAGCATAATACGGGGTCAAAATGGTGTCCTCATTCCGGAAGAGAAAAGGAAAGAGCAACCACACCATTCGTGAAGAATGGAATAAATATGTGCATTACAATGCATGTCCATTCTTCATTAGAAAAGTAAATCACCATTTTAACGTTTTAAGCTTAAACTTTAAGCTTGTATGGTGATTATCAAAGGAGTTTCGGAAGGGAGGATTGGGACGATTCTTCGTTTAATAAAGCTGTTAAGAAAAGGATGTCCCCTACGAATCAAGTAAGAATCATCAACCCTGTTGGGATTGATTCATCACTTAGAAAAGCATCGACTTCTTTCCAAAATTATCATCTTCCTCATCCGGATTGAGGAAGGAATGGAAAAGTCGGAAACAATAGGATCGGGATATGAAATGGATGATTTATCTCCATAAAGCAACTTCTCAATGAGAAGTATGTCCCTTCGATATCAATTGGGCGTGATCAATCTCGAGCAGAATCACTAGCCAGTATGCATCAATCTCTTCCAAGATTGAGTCACTTCCTCAAAAGGAGTGATAGAAGGAGTAGAATTGGCTATGATAGGTTGATTTTCAAATATGATTGGATCCTTTGAAGAGAATTGACTTCATCCACGAGTTAACAAGCTCAATCGACAAAGCGATTACGGAGGTGGGACAAGTGGTGTGCTCTTAGAGCTAGCAGTTTCCACCACTTCCGATGAAGTCTCCGAATCAAGATCATCATCATCAAGAATACTCATGACTCCTTAGTACAACTTTCAAACCATTTGTTTGAACCGGGGTTGATTTTCATAGCTTTTAGCTCAAGACGTTTTGGTGAACACTCTTAACCGTGAAATTAGAGAGTGTTGCATCGATTCTTTTGGATTTTGATCGATTGTGGCAACACTATGTTTGTTCGAGGTTTGGAGTTCGTTTGATATTCAACGTGAGTTCTTCGTTATCAACCCGTAAAGTCAACTCTTGACAAATACATCGATTAGAGCACGGCTCGTTCTCAAGAAAGCTCTCCCAAGATGAGGGAACTCTAGGATCCGCATCAAAGTTTACTACAACAAAGTCGGTGGGAAAATGAAACTTCCCTACTTTAACCACGACATCCTCGGCTATTCAAGTGGACGAGTTATAGTGCGATCCGCTAGCTCGAGAGTCATACAAGTAGGAGTAAGTTCGGGGAGAAAGTTTCTTCCATCTTGAGAGTGGCATGAGGTTAATGCTAGCGCCAAGATCGGCCAAGGCGGAGCATTGAACCATCCCAAGAAATCACATGGGATTAAAAACTTGCGGGGTCTTCAAGCTTTTGGGAAGCTTTTAAGAAGGACCGTGAGCATTGCTCATTGAGAGGGTTTAGCCATTTCGGATAACTTATCTTTGTTGCTTAGTAACCCTTTGAGAGTAGATGCAAATTTGGGCATGAGAACAAGAGCATCAACGAAGCTTATATCAAAGTGCAATTCATTGAAAATTTGGAAAAATTTCTCCATTTGCTCTTTGGTTTTGTCTTTAAGCTTCTCATCATGCATTCTAGATGGGTAAGGAAGAGAAGATTTGGATTTCTTCTCAGCAGGAGCTACGGGAGGTTCAAAAACAACTCCTTGATTTGGGTTTCGGACAACTTGAGGTTGGACTACAGAAGGTAGGGCGTGTCTTGATGCCGTGGGCTTGAATAATGCACCTTGTCCTTTGGATCCTTGGTGACTTGACTCATTGGCACGGTGGAGGTGGCATTGGAGTCGTGGGTCCATTGTGTTTTGGAGGTTCACCGTCCACTACCTTAGGGAGAGAAGAAGAAGAAGAGGTAGTAGGAGCAGCGGGTCCGTGTATGAAACACCACTTGGGTTGTGATCGCCTTGGCATCGCCCCTCGGGTTAGCGATCGTGTTGCTCGGTAAAGTACACGAGCAGGGTCGATCATTTAAAGACTTCTTGGATCGACAATCGGTGACCAACAACTGTTCATTTCATCTTGGGATTTCATAAGCTGCTTGATAACTCATCGGATGATGGTCTGGAGGAGTAATGACGGGAGGGCTGGAGGGACAATTTGAGGTCGTATGTTTTGATTATGACCAAAATTCCCTTGATTAGGATTCATATTCCCATGAAATTGATTCCTCGATTGAAATTGTTTTGATGAAGGTTCCCGATGTTGGAAACCTTGATTGGGTGCGAGGATAGAAATTACCTTGGTTTTGATAACCTTGGTTCATTCTAGGTTGGTTTTGATTCGGTTGTGCATGTTATGATTTTGGTTGAAACCGGGTGGTGCACGATTAGTGTTAGCACGGTAGTGTGGTTCGACATGTGGTCGGTATTGATTATGGTTTACGAAGCTACGGGGCTTGGTAAAAGGAAGCATCGGTTGCTTGACAATCATAATGCAGCGTGTGGACCACTACAAGTTTCACACACCTTGTTTACGGCTTTGGTAGCTCGGGCTTATGAATTTCGCTTTTGATTTCCTTAACATCCTTAATCATACAACGGATGGCATCCGTTAGAGCGACTATCGGGCTGCTAACTCGAAAGATTCTTGGATGAAGGAGCAGGAGTGTTAGGAGTATTGACTTTGTTGCGAGAAATAGGAACTTTTGATTTTGCTCGCAAATCTCAATCACATCTTTAGGTCTACGATTCAAGATATTGCGCTGCTGGCTGCATTCAAGGAATCTTGATCATTACCGTTCAACCCATTGTAAAAGATATTGACTTGTTGAAGCTCGTGAATTCATGATGGGGCATTTCACGAGGAGATCTTTGAATCTCTCCCATGCCTCTCCAAAGTTTTCATCGAAATTTTGACGAAATCCGAAATTTCATTTTAAGATTAGTCGTCTTTGATGGAGGAAAGAAGTAATTCACAAACTTTTGAACAAGATCCTCCCAAGTTTCGATAGATCGAGGGGTTCTTTTTCCGACCAAATCCGGTTTGTCCCTCAAGAGAGAATGGAAAAAGCATCAACTTGATGACTTTTGTGGAACATCCTTGTAATTGATAGTTGAAGTCAATTTGTTAAACCAACGGATGTGTGCATATGGGTCTTCACGATCAAACCCGTGGAATTGATTTGTAGACACAAGTTGGATCAAATGTGTCTTCAATTCAAGTGATCGAAATTGATTACGGGTAAAGCGATGGCATCTCCATAACCCTCGGTGGGTGCTTGGAGCATTTCCGCCATAATGCGTTAAATCGCCATTTCGACGGAGGTGGTGGTGGTAGGCGTTCCCGATCACGGTGAAGGAGGTGAGCGTCTCTCGTCTCGAGGAATCTTTCCAAGTTCGGAAAGTGGACTTGTAGAAGCTGGAAGAGCAGTGCGCATGCACTATGTATAAAACCAATTTTCAAAACAAATGAGGCAAAACACAAGTGAACTTAACCAATAATCACAAATGAAATGGCTTCTTTGAAAAAGGTACACCAAATCACAAGTGACACAAAGGCAAGTTTTAAATCGATGTTCGGGAACTTATTAATGGTCGCACCCAGTTAGGTAGTGCCTTTGCCTTGATTTGCGGTGGTTGATTTTATGTATTCAATTAAGTACCCCGAAAAGGCGTAGGTAAGATTTGTGCGAGATGGGTTCAAAACTTTTGGACAATATTTTTGTTATCGTCCGTTTAACCAAATCGTATCTCTTCAAGAATCACCTTAAAGAGAATACAAAATAGAAAACGTTCGATTGTTTTGTTGTTTTATATTTTTTGGTGTTTTAACACTTTAGGAAAAGTGTTAATGACTTTTTGATTTTCTTATAACTTTACAAAACTTTTTACAAATGGTGGGTATGTGCAACAATGGATCCGAAAATGGCTAAACACACGCTAAAGCCTCCCGGCGTGGCGTAAAATTTTGATCGTGCAAAGCAGTCAAGTCAAAAGACTTAAAGCGCTCGAGACACAAATACAATTAAGATCGGAGAATAGATTGAATTCCGGGTCGTTTAGTCCCGAGGAGACTCGATGGTGTGTTAAAGCGATTCGAGAGGATAGAATGATCACTAAGGATAGTGATCGTAAAGGTTATGATTAGAAATTACACTCTTGATTGATTTGGAATAGAATTGGACACGAATTGGAAAGCACAACAACGGATCAAAAAGCGTAAGCGTAAGTTTTAAAACTACGTATCGCACAAAATAAAAAGTGAAAACTAAAAAATAAAAGACCTAAAAATATAAAATGACATTTTGGAATCCTAAAAATAAAAGAAAATTATTAGAAAAAGAAAATTTATTTTAACACTATTTAATTAATTATTATTAATTAAAAACTATTTTAACTATTTAATAAATACTCTAAAATAAAAGAAAATACAAAATAAGGCTAGAAAAATAAACTTATGATTCTGAAAAATCTAAAATACTATAAAACTAATTTTAAAACTAAAATATATTTTTCACACTTTTATCTAATTATTACTAATTAATAACTATTTAAAATACACTTAAATACTAGAAAATAGAAAATAAACTTGGAAAAATAAAATTTTAACTTTGAAAAATCTAAAATATGATAAAACTAATTTTAAAACAGAAAATATATTTTTAGACTTTTTAATTATTTATTACTAATTATTTATTATTTATTAACTATTTAAAATTATAATAAATACTAAAAGATAAAGAAAAATCTGAAACTTTTCTAAAAATCCTATATGATGACAGAAACCTAAGAAAAGAGAAAAACAAGATTTGCTTATTAATAAGTTGAAAAGAAAAATCAAAAAGCTAAAAATCTTAAATAAACGCTATCACTATTTTTATATTGATGTTTTGTGATTTTATTTTGAAAACTACTTATATACTAATAATATGAAACTTTAATAAAGACAAAAATTTACAAAACTCAAATAAGCGGATTTGATGAGCTTAAAAGCCCAACGATTGGCTAAAATAGCTTATTTGGGTGAAATAAGCTCAAACAAGCTTAAAACTTGAAACAAAAGCTCAATTAAGATGGAAACAAGCTTAATGAACTGAAATGAAGCTAAAAGATACAAAGAAGCACACTGATAAGCTAAGAATAAGCAATAAGCACTTTTGCTTTATTTAGTGAAAAAGCAGAAAATGGGACAAGACTTTAAGCTTTAGCGACCCTAGCAAACAAGCTCCAAAGTGAAAAATAAGACTTGACAACTCAAGAGGACCAGGTTGGCTTTCCAAAGAACCAGAGAACACAAGATTTGGACAAGTAATAAGCTTAATGCAAGCTTATCAAAATGGGCCACAATTTCGTACGTGCAGGCGATTTTGCGAGCAGGTACCCACAAAAGCTATAAAATAAGCACTTAAAAAGCTAAGAAACCAAGAACTATCATTTTGTATTTTCTTTACCAACTAGACTACAATACCCCAAAGCTTATAAACTGAAACCTACTAATAAACCCACGGTGAAATTCCCAAGTTTATTCAAAACGACCCTTTTGAAATTTTGACTTTTGAGAAAAACCAAAAGTTGACCAAAATGGATTTTGATTTGATCTTAAGCACTTGAATATGTTGTGTTAAGGTGAGATAAGACTAACTTGAGCAAGATTAACAACTTTTGAACACAAAATCAATGATCTTGGATCATGAAAAATCCAACGATGTTGCATGAGACCAAGATCAATGAAATTTTGACTTTTGCTGAATAAGGACTTGATTTCTTGACTGATATTAGTTGTTTAGACCTATTTAGACAAGTTTCCAACAAAGCTAAGAACCAAAGAACCTTTGAACACACTAAACCAAACACCCCTTATGTTGGTGTTATGATGTTTTTCAAACCAAATCACAATTTTAAACCATAAACTTGATTTAGACCTTGTATTATCATTTATTATGACTAATGAAGCTTAAATCAACAACAATAACAACTTAAACTAAGACTTGAGATTAAAGCCTTTTTAGCTGTTAAAATGAATTTTTGCAAACTACAAATTTAAAAAAACAAGCTACTTGATTTTAAGGCTTAAACACACTTAATTATGACTAAATAACACAAAAAACAAAAAATAAGCTAATTAATCACTACAACGGTAAAATGCCAAATGGATCAAAAAGCTTACAAATGCTTCCAAGCTTAAACCGAGAACCAAGACCAAGTACCACTTCCTATAGAACCCCCAGGTTCACTAACCCAAGGCCATCCAAGATACACCTTGCTCCATTGTTTTCACCTTTCAAGTGATTTTTGATTTTAACTATTTAATTGCTATTTTGGTGATTTTCTATTTTTCTTCTAAACTGAATTTTAGTGTTTCTAATAGCTTATAAAAGCTATATGGGAGCTTAAGTGACTTATTCTAGTCCATATAAACAACAAACAACAACATTTGAAACACATGAGATTTTGCATAAAAATGAAAATTTGCATAAGATGAAATACACTTTGAAACTTGAAATAACTACTTCACAAAAGCTTTCTTATACACATAATAACTTGAAATACAAAGTTTTAAGCTTAAAACATACATTGAAAATTGAAAATTAAACTAAAAGCGACATGAAAAATAAAATTACACTAGATACTTGATACATTGCATCTCTCTCATCTTTATAGACTTTTCATCATTCCCCATGTCTCGAGACTTTCCCACCAAACTTGAGCCATTGGATTGGCTAGAATCATCATAACCGTCCACCTTGTATTTTGGCGCCAAAAATTCTTCAAGCGGTTTTGAGCTTTAATGAATTTGGTTTGTTAATTAAAGGTTTTGGAGTGTAGAGGAGTTGGAGGGACATGGTATGGGAGGGGTTGAAAATGTGGTGAAAACCGGTCATGGTTTTGAAGTTTCGAGTTGGGAGAGACAGAGCTACTGATGCTCTGGTTTTGGGCGCGTTTCTTGGGTTTGACTTTCTTTGACCGAGCCTTTAATAACAAAGGGGGTCAAATGGGGGTGTGGTGGGGTCAAAATGGGTTGTGACACTGGGGGTCAAGGGTCAAGGGTCAAAGGTTGGGGGTTGGGCTTGGGTTGGATTGGATTTTGGGCTTAGATATATATAGGATCCGTTTGGTTTTAGTAATAAACAAGGACCAAAAGTGTAAATTTGCCAAACTTCAAGGACTGAAAGTGAACATTTCCAAACTTCTCACAAGGACCAATTTTGACAAACATTGATAAAACAAGAACCCTTTTGCATAAAATCCATTTTCAAAGGTCCAAGGACTATTTTGTAATTTTCAAAGTTTAGGGACCTTTCTTGCCAATTGACCAAAGAATCATTCAAGGATCATTTTAAACAACTTAGAATACTTGAGGGACCTTGAATGATAAATTTCCACATTTTGAATTTCGAGGACTAGATTTGACAACTTTTAAAACTCGGGGACTAAAGCGCCAATTTTGCAAACTTGATACATTTTCATCGATTTTGATATTTTGCATTTAAAACACATAAAACACGATTTGTGATAATTTGATCATTTTGATGTGTTTTGAGTGTTTCGAGATGATTTTGCGGTTTAGATTATGTAAAAATGATGAGTATTTGGAAACTCATCAATGTTTTTCAAACTTTTTACATTTGTTGCCGCTATTCTTATTTGTGACATCTTTTAAGTTATTATTTCATAATTGATGTAATGTTTTATTAGTTTCACTAAATGTTTTTATATATTCTTTGATACATGTTAAGATTTTTTGCTTGAATTATCGCAAACCGATTGCAATTACATTTTGATCTTTTCACATTCTATTTTGAACGTTATACGAAACACTTATCACAATATCGTACATCGTTAATTGTCTGCCGCTAGGAACCGCTGCCGCTAGGCGCGAGTACTCGCCTAGTATAACAAAAGCATAAACAGAAATGAACAAGATCCAACTGAGCATAAGGTAAATCTTTCACTTCCACACATTTGCTTGAGCAGACAAGAGATCGGATTGAGAAGCTTGTAATCTTGCCTCCAGCTCATTTTTCGACCTTAAAAGGCCTGGTATTATAATAGTTAAAAGAGCACACATTTGAGGATCATACCATCCAATGAAACGGCAAGAGGATCCCTAAACATGAAAATGAAAAGTTATAAAATTAAAACAACAACAACCATTGTTACCGTTAATTTTGTTAATAACGCTAACATAAATAATCTTAAAATGCACTTAGTATTCGTTAAGGCACACAATCATTAAAATACACATTTGACGGACTCAAGTATGTTGAAACACAATGATCAGTTTAGAATAGAAGTCTATGCAACACGACTAATTCATATAATCCATTTGGAGGACATTTTACGTGTAGCTTCTTTACTAATAAATGTTGCTGATGGTGGCACTAATTTGAGAAGGTTTCAATTGTCTGTTCGATCTTATATCATCAGATTCTTTTAGCTTTTGTTACATTTGTTTAATTGAACTACAAAAAGTAAGTCAATATTTATAATGCAAATCAAAAAAGCCAATAAGCCAATAACCTAAAAAACATAGACTTAACTTAGGTGAATTTTATGGGAGGGCCGAGTTCTATATTAGTTTGTTTGAGAATGCCAACGTTGTATTTCCTTTGAGCAAATATAAGTAAAACTTCAAAGTTTTGGGAGGCCGTAGCCCTCCCCGGTCTCCACTAAGGTCCATTCATGCTAAAAAACAAAACGCGTCGCTCATTCTGTGTCATCATCTAGCAAATGCTATCGATATAACAGGAATCTAAAAAACTCCAAAATTTGTTTTGAGATTTATAAATCAAATAAATATTATGTTTTGCTCAACCATAACTATGATGACATAAAGATAACCATACATATATATATAGATTTAAAAGACGAATAAGCTAAACAAACAAATCATAACCAACAAACAAATATAGAGCCAAAAACATGTAGTAGCTGCTTCTAGGTCTTGGGATTGTCCTTTTAGCTTCTACAATCTCTAAACATACCGGTGAAACTATATCGCATTTAAAAAAATTGGGGCCTTCCCAAAGAACATATATAGCATTAAATCATGCATGAGATAATGGGAAAACATGTTTCAAACAAAAACTTACGAGTAATAATTCAAGAAATAAAATATTGCTCTGATCATGCTAAACCGTTTCAAGTCTAATCACACAAGCTAGCCACTTGTGAATGGCTAACCGTAATAGACTTAAAGCGCTTAAAACACAAATACAATGAAGTCACTGGAGAATAGAATGAATTCGGGTCGTTTAGTCCCCGGAGACTCGATGGTGTGTCAAAACAAACTCGGATGATAGAGTGATCACTAAGGATAGTGATCAATAAAGGTTTTGATTGAGAAATTACACTCTTGATTGATTGGAATGGAATGGGATACGAATTGGAAAGCACAACAATCGGATAAAGAAGCGTAAAACGTACGTTTAAAAACTACGTATCGTACAAAATAAAAAGTGAAATCTAAGAAATAAAAGACCTAAAAATATGAAAATGACATTTTGGAATCCTAAAAATAAAAGAAAATTATTAGAAAAAGAAAATTATTTTATAACTATTTAATTAATTATTATTAATTAAAAACTATTTTAACTATTTAATAAATACTCTAAAATAGAAGAAAATACAAAATAAGGCTAGAAAAATAAAATTATGATTGAGAAAAATCTAAAATATTATAAAACTAATTTTAAAATTAAAAATATATTTTTCACACTTTTTATCTAATTATTACTAATTAATTATTATTTAAAATACACTTAAATACTAGAAAATATAAAATAAACCTGGAAAAATGAAATTTTAACTTGGAAAAATCTAAAATATGATAAAACTAATTTTAAAACTGAAAAGATATTTTTTATGCTTTTAATTATTTATTACTAATTAATTACTATTTTAACTATTTAAAATTATAATAAATACTAAAAGATTAGGAAAATTATGAAACTTTTCTAAAAATACTATATGATGACAGAAAACTAAGAAAAATAGAAAAACAAGATTTGCTTATTAATAAGCTAAAAGAAAAATCAAAAGCTAAAACCTATTAAATAAACACTATCACGATTTTAAATTGATATTTTTCGGATTTTCTTTTGAAAACTACTTTACTACTGATATTATGAAACTTTAACAAAGACAAAATTTTACAAATCACAAATAGTTTGTTTGACAAGCTTATAAGCTCAACAGTTGTGCTTTTGAGCTTATTTGGTGAAATAAGCTCAAACAAGCTCACAAGTTGAAACAAAAGCTAAAATAAGATAAAACAAGCTAGATAAACAGAAATGAAGCTAAAAGATCAAGATAAGCACACCGATAAGCTAGAAAAAGGTAATAAGCACTTATTATTGACAACACGAAATGGGACAAACTTAGAGCTTATTGCGACCTACTAAACAAGCTTCAAAATGAAAACAAGGCTTGAGACCTCAAGATGGCTTGGTTGGCTACCCAAAGAACCAAGAATCACAAGATTTGAGCAACTAATAAGCTCTATGCAAGCTTATCAAAATGGTGCCATTCATCGGTGCATGCAGGCACTTTTTCAGACTAGGTACCCACAAGAAGCTAGAAAAAAAGCACTTTATAAGGTGATTCAAAGAGATCTAGTATTTTCTAATTTTGTTTAGCAACTAGACTTTAATACCCTAAGAGCTTTTAAGCTAAAACTTATTATTAAACACACAATGAAATTATCTAGTTTAATCAAAACGACCAATGAAAATTTGACTTTTGAAAAAAACTAAAAGTTTGACCAAGATGAACTTTGATCGATTCTAAGCACTTCGATTATGTTGTTACAAGGTGAACTAAGACGATTTGAGTACTTTTAACAACTTGCTAACACAAAATCATGATCCTAGATCTTAAAATTCCAACGAGTGAGCACACTGATATGTGATTAAAAGAATTTTGACTTTTGCTTATGAGACTTGGTTTTTATGGTGAGATGAGTTATTAGAGCCAAGTTAAACAATCTTCAAACAAGTCCAATGACGAGAGAACCTTCAAACACAAAGAACCAAACACCACTTATGATGGTTGTTTTGAAGTTTTACAAAGCAAATCACAAATTTAGACCATGAACTTGATTTCGGACCTTATATAACTACTTATTAGGACTAATTAAGCATTAAACAACAACCATAACAACATAAAACTCGAGAATTGACCATGAAGCAATTTTAAGCTGTCAAACTAAGATTTTATAAACTACAAATTTAAAGAACAACCACTTGATTTTAATGTTTAAATACACTTAATTATAACTAATGAACAATAAAACACAAAATTAAAGCTACTTGAATAACTAAAACATTGAAATGCAAAAATGAACAAAAGGCTTACAAAAGCTATCCAAGCTCAAAACTCAAGAACCAAGGACCAAGAACACCCTATTAGCTTACCACTAAGCTTCTAACCCAAGGCCATCCAAGATTTACCTGCTCCATTGTGTACACCATTTCCATATGATTTTGATTTTAAACTATTTAATTTGTATTTTTGGTGATTTTTGATTTTTGATTCTAAAGCTGAATTTTAGTGTTTCTAAAAGCTTGAATAAGCTTTCTAGGAGCTTACATGGCTATTTCAGTCCATACAAACAACTAAAAACAACATTTGATCATATGAGATTTTTGAAATGAAATTTGCATAAACTTGAAATAGAACTTGAAACTTGAAATTGATAATTAAAAAGATTCAAATACACTTTAAGAACTTAAACAAAGTACTTGAAAGCTTTAAAACATACACTGAAACTTGAAAATTAACTAAAACGACAGGAAAATTTAAATTACACTAGATAGATTGATACATTGCATCTAGCTCCTCTTTATAGACTTTTAGCACTCCTTGTTGACCTCTCGATTCTTTCCCACCAATTTCGAGCCATTGGATTGCATAAAATCATCAAAACCGTCCAAGTGGATTTTGGCGCCAATTTTCTTATTAGCGGGTTTGACATTAAATGGAGTTGGTTTCAATCAATTAAAGGTTTTGGTGTTAGTGGAGGTGGAGGGACAAGGTAAGGGGGGGTTGAAAAAGTGGAAAACCATCTTGGTTTTGGGATTCGAGGTGTTGGGAGAGCTGGTGAGCGGTTTTTTAAAGGTGGGGACTTTTGTTGACTACTTTTGACTTTGGTATACCGGGTTGGATATTGGGCTCAAGGGTCAAGGGGTGGGTGGATTGGGCAAAGGGATGGATTTGGGGCCTTGGATTGGGTTTGATATTAAAAAGGATCCGTTTGGTTTAGCTTATTAACAAGGACCAAAATGCAAATTGCCAAACATGAGGATGAAAATGCCAACTTTCCAAACTTATCACAAGGACCAAACTTGACAAACATTGATAGTACAAGGACCCTTTTGCATAAAATCCCATTTTAAAAATCCAAGGACCATTTTGCAAATTTTCAAAGTTTAGGGACCTTTTTGCCAATTGACCAAAGAATCATTCAAGGATCATTTTTACAACTTAGAATATTTGAGGGACCTTGAATGATAAAATTCCACATTTTGAATTCGAGGACTAGATTTGACAACTTTTAAAACTTGGGGACTAAAGCGCCAATTTTGCAAACTTGAATCATTTTCATCGATTTTGATATTTTGCATTTAAAACACATAAAACAACGATTTGTGATATTTTGATCATTTTGATGTGTTTCGAGTGTTTTCGAGATGATTTTGCAGTTTAGATTGTACAAAATGATGAGTATTTAGACACTCATCATCCCCCATCGAGATATTGCTAGTCCCTAGCAATGATTTAGATCTTTAATGGATTTTAAAACTCTTTACCAAAAGCCATCACTTACGGAGTAGCCAAATGTTTGAGTTCAAGTAAGAACTATGGTACAACGATAACCATCGATTTATTGGCAAATCATAAACCATATAACGGTTTGATGTGTCTTTACGAAGCCGTTTGCTCGGACTAGCCAACTC
Organism: Chrysanthemum lavandulifolium; assembly: GCA_022545495.1. Taxonomy (NCBI): domain Eukaryota; kingdom Viridiplantae; phylum Streptophyta; class Magnoliopsida; order Asterales; family Asteraceae; genus Chrysanthemum; species Chrysanthemum lavandulifolium. The sequence continues at coordinate 196,494,362 of CM040244.1, forward strand.
TTAGATAAATTATCGAATTATCTTTGGTGAGTGAATACCAATTATGGATTTTCCCTTGCCTTTACCACAAGCCATAACCTTGCGGGCTAGCCAACTCTTCACTTTTTAGGATATGGTGAGTTGAGAACCATACAATTTTGGGCAAATTGCAAGCCATATAAGCGGTTTGAGAAATCTTTACCAAGAGCCGTTTGCTCTGGATTAGCCAATCCTTTTGTCTTCTGAGACATGGCGGATGATAACCAATTGAGTAAGTGTAAAACACTTACTCCAAAAAAAATTTTGGCCAAAAAGGGAATTGGGTGGATAATATATGATAAAATTCGTGAGAATTCCCCACACTTAGAAATGAATATTGCCCTCAATATTCAAAGTACCGTGGTTATGCGAAACAAAGAACGTAAAGGGAAATACTACGGCCATTATTATGAAAGAAAGATTTTTTTTTTTTTTTTTTTTTTAGAACATGATTTTATATACAACATGTGGGAAACCCCCACACTAGGGTGGTAGAAAGGGGAAAGAAGGCGAAATATGGGTGAAAACCCATATGGTGTGTGCTAATGTTTTTGATTACCGAGTCACTAGCTTGACTCGATCCCGCATTCATTGGTTCATGGGAAAGTTTGTAGATCCGGGACAACCACGGGGAATGTCCTCTCCAAAGTAATGCTTCACTCGATGACCATTCACTTTAAAATTAGGACCATCGGGTTGAGATAACTCAACGGTACCATAAGGATAAACCTTAGCGATAGTAAATGGACGGACCAGCGGGACTTGAGCTTTCAGAAAATCTTCAATCTTGAATTGAAAAGAAGGACTCGATCACCAACGTTGAAAAGCGGTTCTTGATTTTTGAGTCATGAATCTTCTTTGTCTTTTGTTTGTAGATCAAAGAGTTCTCGTAAGCTTGATCACGAAGTTCATTTAATTCATTCATTTGAACTTTTCTATGATCACCGGTGTCGAATATCGAAATTTGCATGTTTTAAGGCCCGGTATGCCTTGTGCTCTAACTCAATCGGAAGATGACATGCCTTTCCGTACACTAGCTTGTATGGAGTACACCGATGGGTGTTTTGTAAAAGTGTCACGGAAGGCCAGTGCGTCATCTAACTTATCCGACCGGGATGCACGATTTTCGCCTCTTGTCCTTTCAAGGATTCTTTTAATACCACGGTTTGAAACTTCCACCGCCCACTTGTTTGGGGTGGTATGCGATGAGAGGCGGTGGGTAACACCATACTTTGCATGACTCTTTCAAATTGGTCATTGCAAAATGTGTACCACGATCGCGATTATCGCTCTCGGAGTTCCAAACACGGCAAAAGAGATTTCAAAACTTCACAACAACTCGGGCATCATTGGTGGGTAAAGCTTTTGCTTCAACCCATTTTGACAAATAGTCAACGACCACGAGTATGTACTTGTTTCCACGAGACGAAGGAAATGGCCCCATAAAATCAATACCCCGGATGTCAAATATCTCACAAACTTGAATGGCATTTTGTGGCATTTCATTTCTTTGAGATATATTTCCGTGACGTTGACAAGCGTCACGAGCTTTGACAAATTCGTGGGCATCCTTATAGATTGTGGGCCAATAAAACCGGAATCAAACACCTTTTGGCGGTGTAGTTTGGACTATGATGGCCCCGGTGGGTCCGGCATGGCAAGTGTGAGAATGTCAATAGCTTCACGTCCATAAACACACCGTCGGATGACTTGATCCGCATGATTTTGAATAAGAAGGGTCGTCCCGAAATAATGTTTAACATCTTTGAAGAATTTGTTCTTTGTTGGGTCGACATCCCTTTCACAATGAAGTTACCCGCATGGTAATTTGCAAAGTCGACAAACCATGGGGTGGTAGAATTTCCACGAAAAGAAACCGCATTGAGTGTCTCGAGAGGAAATGTTTCATTTATTTCCTTTTCTCGAAAACATCTTGGTGAGGGTTTTCTAATGCAGACGAGATGATCGTGACTAGATTCTCGGCTCCTTTTTATCACGTATAATGATATCAAATTCACGGAGGAGGAGAATCCAGCGAAGCAATCTCGGCTTTGCATCTTGTTTTGCAAAGAGATATTTGAGAGCCGAGTGATCCGTATACACCACGCATTTGGTCAAGATTAAGTATGGCGAAACTTCTCAAATGCATACACCACGGCTAATAGCTCTTTTTACGTGGTGGTGTAATGAGTTTGAGCTTGGTCATAGTTTTGCTTGCGTAGTGGATAGGTGAAAATGCTTGTTTCTTCGTTGCCCTAGGATTGCACCGATAGCAAAATCACTTGCATCGCACATGAGCTCAAAAGGCAAGTCGGTCGGGAGCAGCGAGAATGGGTGCTTGATAGCTTTTTCTTCAATGTTTCAAAAGCTTTGATGCACTCGGGTGAGAAGATAAAAGGAGCATCCTTTTCAAGAAGATGGGTCATAGGTAGGCGATTTTGGAAAAATCTTGTATGAATCTACGATAGAAACCGGCATGACCTAAAAAACTCCTAATACCTTTGACGGTAGTAGGATGAGGTAATTTAGCAATAACATCGACTTTTGCTCTATCTACCTCAATCCCGTTCTTGGAAATCTTATGGCCAAGGACTATGCCTTCTTTGACCATAAAGTGGCTCTTCTCCCAGTTTAGACAAAGATTGGTGTCTTCACACCTTTGAAGCATTTTTTCTAAATGGGAGACATGTTTGAAAAGAATCCCCAATGATGAGAAGTCATCCATAAACACCTCCATTGTTTCCCGATCATGTCGTGGAATATGGCCATCATACATCGTTGGAGCGTGCGGGAGCATTACATAAGCCAAAAGGCATACGTTTGTAGGCAAAAGTTCCGTATGGGCGGTGAATGTGGTCTTCTCTTGATCCCGTGGATCAATGGGAATCTGAAAGTAACCCGAGAAACCATCAAGGAAACAATAGTATTCATTCCTGCTAATCTCTCAAGCATTTGGTCCATGAAGGGTAGAGGAAAATGGTCTTTCTGGTGGCGTCATTCAACTTACGATAGTCAATGCACACACGCCATCCGTAACCAATCGAGTTGGAATTAACTCGTTATCTTCATTGTGACAACGATAATGCCACCTTTTTGGAACACAATGAATTGGGCTAACCCAAGGACTATCGAGATCGGGTAAATCAATCACGCATCAAGAAGTTTGATAACCTCTTGTTTGATAACATCATGGATTTTGGATTTACTCGTCTCGATGTTGAGCTCTTGGTTTGAAGTCATCCTCCATCAAGATTTTATGAGTACAAAACTCGGGGTTGATACCCTTAATGTCGGAGAGTTTCCAAGCAATTGCTTGCTTGTGTGACTTCAAGATTTTTATGAGAGCGACTTTTCATCTTTACTCAAATCTCGAGCAATAATGACGGGTAATTTATCATCACCCTCAAGAAATGCATACTCGAGATGAGGAGGTAAGTCCTTAAGCTCAACCTCGGAAATTCTTGGTTTTCTCAATGACTTGACTTCCTTGTTATGAAGTTTGATGGGAGGAGAGGAGGAGAAGTGTCTGATTTAACAACTTCTCAAGAAGAATATCTCCTCAGATTAATCTCATTTTGATTAATCTCATCCGGAATTGAATCACTAGAGTGAGGGGTTGATGATGGATCACCATTGAGCAACTTCTCAATAAGAAGTATGTCCCCTCAATATCAATTGGGCGTGATCAATTTCCCATGGAGCAGAATCACTAGCCAAGTATGCTTCAATCTCATCTAAGATGAAGTCGCTTCCCTCAAGCGGAGTGAGAGAAGGAGTAGAATTGGCTATGATAGGTTGAGAAGATGTGGTGGGATCCCACTCACGAATTATGAGAATAACCAAGAACTTCTTGAGAGTACTCTTGAAGCAACATCAATGATATCTATTCGGTTAACCGATTCGGAATCATAATTTGCGGAGTACCTCGAAGTTTGATCAAGGTTAAAGGTGACGACTTCATTACCAACACGCAATGTGATTTCTGCTCAAATACATCAATGAGAGCACGGCCCGTTCTCGAGAATCCTCGACCAACAATGAGAGGAACCCGATGATCGGCATCAAAATCAACAACCACGAAGTCGGTGGAAAATGGAACTTTCCTACTTTCACAAATCGTCCTCGGCAATGCCAAGAGGACGGGATATGGAAACGATCGCAAG